>CM046448.1:99940763-100519690 GCA_025506515.1 Flaveria trinervia | reverse complement strand
CTCGTGTTGCAACCCTTTTTTAGTTTAACTATTATCGTTTTTGCTAACAAACGTTCGTAATGCGTTATTTGAGCCGGAGCGCGTGCGGCCGTGTTTGGTCGGAGAGGGGAGGCGTGAGGGCACGTGAAGACACGCCCGACGGCACGCGATGACGTGAGTCGGAACGTACGTTTTGATGAAGCACGCGTAAAGTAATAAGCGGGGTTGAAAGTGATAAAAGATTAACTACGGATCAATTTCGGTTGCGATCATACCAGCACTAATGCCCGGATCCCATCAGAACTCCGTACTTAAGCGTGTTGGCCAGAGTAGTACAAGGATGGGGACCCCCTGGAAGTCCTCGTGTTGCAACCCTTTTTTTAGTTTAATTATCAGTCGTTTTTGCTAACAAACGTTCGGTAATGCGTTATTTGAGGCCGGAGCGCGTGCGGCCACGTTTGGTCGGAGAAGGGAGGCGAGAGGGCACGAGAAGACACGCCCGACGGCGCGCGCTGACGCGAGTCGGATCGTAACGTTTTGATGAAGCACGCGTAAAGTAATAAGGCGGGGTGGAAAGTGATAAAAGATTAAAACTACGGATCAATTTCGGTTGCGATCATACCAGCACTAATGCACCGGATCCCATCAGAACTCCGCAGTTAAGCGTTCTTGGGCGAGAGTAGTACTAGGATGGGTGACCCCCTGGGAAGTCCTCGTGTTGCAACCCTTTTTTTAGTTTAATTATTAATCGTTTTTGTTAACAAACGTTCGGTAATGCGTTATTTGAGGCCGGAGCGCGTGCGGCCATGTTTGGTCGGAGAGGGGAGGCGTGAGGCACGGAAGACACACGCCCGACGGCACCGACGACGTGATTCGGAACGTAACGTTTTGATGAAGCACGCGTAAAGTAATAAGGCGGGGTGGAAAGTGATAAAAGATTAAAACTACGGATCAATTTCGGTTGCGATCATACCAGCACTAATGCACCGGATCCCATCAGAACTCCGTAGTTAAGCGTGCTTGGGCCAGAGTAGTACAAGGATGGGTGACCCCCTGGGAAGTCCTCGTGTTGCAACCCTTTTTTTAGTTTAATTATCAGTCGTTTTTGCTAACAAACGTTCGGTAATGCGTTATTTGAGGCCGGAGCGCGTGCGGCCACGTTTGGTCGGAGAAGGGAGGCGAGAGGGCACGAGAAGACACGCCCGACGGCGCGCGCTGACGCGAGTCGGATCGTAACGTTTTGATGAAGCACGCGTAAAGTAATAAGGCGGGGTGGAAAGTGATAAAAGATTAAAACTACGGATCAATTTTGGTTGCGATCATACCAGCACTAATGCACCGGATCCCATCACAACTCCGCAGTAAGCGTGCTTGGGCGAGAGTAGTACTAGGATGGGTGAACCCGGGAAGTCCTCGTGTTGCAACCCTTTTTTTAGTTTAATTATCAGTCGTTTTTGCTAACAAACGTTCGGTAATGCGTTATTTGAGGCCGGAGCGCGTGCGGCCACGTTTGGTCGGAGAGGGGAGGCGTGATGGCACGAGAAGACATGCCCGACGGCGCGCGCTGACGCGAGTCGGAACGTAACGTTTTGTTGAAGCACGCGTAAAGTAATAAGGCGGGGGGGAAAGTGATAAAAGATTAAAACTACGGATCAATTTCGGTTGCGATCATACCAGCACTAATGCACCGGATCCCATCAGAACTCCGCAGTTAAGCGTTCTTGGGCGAGAGTAGTACTAGGATGGGTGACCCCCTGGGAAGTCCTCGTGTTGCAACCCTTTTTTTATTTTAATTATTAATCGTTTTTGCTAACAAACGTTCGGTAATGCGTTATTTGTGGCCGGAGCGCGTGCGGCCATGTTTGGTCGGAGAGGGGAGGCGTGAGGGCACGTGAAGACACGCCCGACGGCACGCGCAGACGTGAGTCGGAACGTAACGTTTTGATGAAGCACGCGTAAAGTAATAAGGCGGGGTGGAAAGTCATAAAAGATTAAAACTACGGATCAATTTCGGTTGCGATCATACAAGCACTAATGCACCGGATCCCATCAGAACTCCGCAGCTAAGCGTGCTTGGGCGAGAGTAGTACTAGGATGGGTGACCCCCTGGGAAGTCCTCGTGTTGCAACCCTTTTTTTAGTTTAATTATCAATCGTTTTTACTAACAAACGTTCGGTAATGCGTTATTTGAGGCCGGAGCGCGTGCGGCCACGTTTGGTGGGAGAGGGGAGGCGTGAGGGCACGAGAAGACACGCCTGACGGCGCGCGCTGACGCGAGTCGGAATGTAACGTTTTGATGAAGCACGCGTAGAGTATTAAGGCGGGGTGGAAAGTGATAAAAGATTAAAACTACGGATCAATTTCGGTTGCGATCATACCGGCCCTAATGCACCGGATCCCATCAGAACTCCGCAGTTAAGCGTGCTTGGGCGAGAGTAGTACTAGGATGGGTGACCCCCTGGGAAGTCCTCGTGTTGCAACCCTTTTTTTAGTTTAATTATCAGTCGTTTTTGCTAAGAAACGTTCGGTAATGCGTTATTTGAGGCCGGAGCGCGTGCGGCCACGTTTGGTCGGAGAGGGGAGGCGTGAGGGCACGAGAAGACACGCGTGACGGCGCGCGATGACGCGAGTCGGAACGTAACGTTTTGATGAAGCACGCGTAAAGTAATAAGGCGGGGTGGAAAGTGATAAAAGATTAAAACTACGGATCAATTTCGGTTGCGATCATACCAGCACTAATGCACCGGATCCCATCAGAACTCCGCAGTCAAGCGTGCTTGGGCGAGAGTAGTACTAGGATGGGTGACCCCCTTGGAAGTCCTCGTGTTGCAACCCTTTTTTTAGTTTAATTATCAATCGTTTTTGCTAACAAACGTTCGGTAATGCGTTATTTGAGGCCGGAGCGCGTGCGGCCACGTTTGGTCGGAGAGGGGAGGCGTGAGGGCACGAGAAGACACACCCGACGGCGCGCGCTGACGCGAGTCGGAACGTAACGTTTTGATGAAGCACGCGTAAGTAATAGGCGGGGTGGAAAGTGATAAAGATTAAATGGATTAAAACTACGGATCAATTTCGGTTGCGATCATACCAGCCCTAATGCACCGGATCCCATCAGAACTCCGCTGTTAAGCGTTCTTGGGCGAGAGTAGTACTAGGATGGGTGACCCCCTGGGAAGTCCTCGTGTTGCAACCCTTTTTTTAGTTTAATTATCAATCGTTTTTGCTAACAAACGTTCGGTAATGCGTTATTTGAGGCCGGAGCGCGTGCGGCCACGTTTGGTCGGAGAGGGGAGGCGTGAGGGCACGAGAAGACACGCCCGACGGCGCGCGATGACGCGAGTCGGAACGTAACGTTTTGATGAAACACGCGTAAAGTAATAAGGCGGGGTGGAAAGTGATAAAAGATTAAAACTACGGATCAATTTCGGTTGCGATCATACCAGCACTAATGCACCGGATCCCATCAAGAACTCCGCAGTCAGCGTGCTTGGGCGAGTAGAGTACTAGGATGGTGACCCCCTGGGAAGTCCTCGTGTTGCAACCCTTTTTTTTTGTTTAATTATCAATCGTTTTTGCTAACAAACGTTCGGTAATGCGTTATTTGAGGCCGGAGCACGTGCGGCCACGTTTGGTCGGAGAGGGAGGCGTGAGGGCACGAGAAGACACGCGTGACGGCGCGCGATGACGCGAGTCGGAACGTAACGTTTTGATGAAGCACGCGTAAAGTATAAGGCGGGGTGGAAAGTGATAAAAGATTAAAACTACGGATCATTTCGGTTGCGATCATACCAGCACTAATACCGGATCCCATCAGAACTCCGCAGTGAAGAGTGCTTGGGCGAGAGTAGTACTAGGATGGGTGTCCCCCTGGGAAGTCCTCGTGTTGCAACCCTTTTTTTAGTTTAATTATCAATCGTTTTTGCTAACAAACGTTTGGTAATGCGTTATTTGAGGCCGGAGCGCGTGCGGCCACGTTTGGTGGGAGAGGGGAGGCGTGAGGGCACGAGAAGACACGCCTGACGGCGCGCGCTGACGCGAGTCGGAACGTAACGTTTTGATGAAGCACGCGTAAAGTAATAAGGCGGGGTGGAAAGTGATAAAAGATTAAAACTACGGATCAATTTCGGTTGCGATCATACCAGCCCTAATGCATCGGATCCCATCAGAACTCCGCAGTTAAGCGTGCTTGGGCGAGAGTAGTACTAGGATGGGTGACCCCCTGGGAAGTCCTCGTGTTGCAACCCCTTTTAGTTTAATTATCAATCGTTTTTGCTAACAAACGTTCGGTAATGCTTTATTTGAGCCGGAGCGCGTGCGCCACGTTTGGTCGGAGAGGGAGGCGTGACGGCACGAGAAGAACACGCTCGACGGCGCGCGATGATGCGAGTTGAAACGTAACATTTTGATGAAGCACGCGTAAGTAATAAGGCGGGGTGGAAAGTGATAAAAGATTAAAACTACGGATTAATTTCGGTTGCGATCATACCAGCACTATGCACCGTATCCCATCAGAACTCCTCAGTTAAGCGTGCTTGGGCGAGAGTAGTACTAGGATGGGTGACCCTCTGGGAAGTCCTCGTGTTGTAACCCTTTTTTTAGTTTATTATTAATCGTTTTTGCTAACAAACGTTCGGTAATGCGTTATTTGAGTCCGGGAGCGCGTGCGGCCATGTTTGTCGGAGAGGGGGCGTGGGGCACGTGAAGACACGCCCGATGGCACGCGCTGACGTGAGTCGGAACGTAATGTTTTGATGAAGCACCGCGTAAGTAATAGGGCGGGGTGGAAAGTGATAAAAGATTGAAACTACGGATCAATTTTCGTTGCGATCATACCAGCACTAATGCACAGGATCCCATCAGAACTCCGCAGTTAAGCGTGCTTGGGTAAGAGTAGTACTAGGATGGGTGACCCCCTGGGAAGTCCTCGTGCTGCAACCCTTATTTTAGTTTAATTATCAGTCGTTTTTGCTAACAAACGTTCGGTAATACGTTATTTGAGGCCGGAGCGCGTGCGGCCACGTTTGGTCGGAGAGGGGAGGCGTGAGGGCACGAGAAGACACGCCCGACGGCGCGCGCTGACGCGAGTCGGAACGTGACGTTTTGATGAAACACGCGTAAAGTAATAAGGCGGGGTGGAAAGTGATAAAATATTAAAACTACGGATCAATTTCGGTTGCGATCATACCAGTACTAATGCACCGGATCCCATCAGAACTCCGCAGTTAAGCGTGCTTGGGCGAGAGTAGTACTAGGATGGGTGACCCCCTGGGAAGTCTTCGTGTTGCAACCCTTTTTTTAGTTTAATTATCAGTCGTTTTTGCTAACAAACGTTCGGTAATGCGTTATTTGAGGCCGGAGCGCGTGCGGCCACGTTTAGTCGCAGAGGGGAGGCGTGAGGGCACGAGAAGACACGCCCGACGGCGCGCGCTGACGCGAGTCGGAACGTGACGTTTTGATAAAACACGCGTAAAGTAATAAGGCGAGGTGGAAAGTGATAAAAGATAAACTACAAATCATTTTGGTTGCGTCATCCAACAGTAATGCACCGTATCCCATCAGAACTCCTCAGTTAAGCGTGCTTGGGCGAGAGTAGTACTAGGATGGGTGACCCTCTGGGAAGCCTCGTGTTGTAACCCTTTTTTTAGTTAATTATTAATCGTTTTTGCTAACAAACGTTCGGTAATGCGTTATTTGAGGCCGGAGCGCGTGCGGCCATGTTTGGTCGGAGAGGGGAGCGTGGGGCACGTGAAGACCGCCCGATGGCACGCGCTGACGTGAGTCGGAACGTAATGTTTTGATGAAGCACGCGTAAAGTAATAGGGCGGGTTGGAAAGTGATAAAAGATTGAAACTACGGATCAATTTTCGTTGCGATCATACCAGCACTAATGCACAGGATCCCATCAGAACTCCGCAGTTAGCGTGCTTGGGTAAGAGTAGTACTAGGTGGGTGACCCCCTGGAAGTCCTCGTGCTGCAACCCTTATTTTAGTTTAATTATCAGTCGTTTTTGCTAACAAACGTTCGGTAATACGTTATTTGAGGCCGGAGCGGGCGGGCCCCACGTTTGGTCTGAGAGGGGAGGCGTGAGGGCACGAGAAGACACGCCCGACGAAGCGGCGCTGACGCGAGTCGGAACGTGACGTTTTGATGAAACACGCGTAAAGTAATAAGGCGGGGTGGAAAGTGATAAAATATTAAAACTACGGATCAATTTCGGTTGCGATCATACCAGTACTAATTCACCGGATCCCATCAGAACTCCGCAGTTAAGCATGCTTGGGCGGGAGTAGTACTAGGATGGGTGACCCACTGGGAAGTCTTCGTGTTGCAACCCTTTTTTTAGTTTAATTATCAGTCGTTTTTGCTAACAAACGTTCGGTAATGCGTTATTTGAGGCCGGAGCGCGTGCGGCCACGTTTAGTCGCAGAGGGGAGGCGTGAGGGCACGAGAAGACACGCCCGACGGCGCGCGCTGACGCGAGTCGGAACGTGACGTTTTGATAAAACACGCGTAAAGTAATAAGGCGAGGTGGAAAGTGATAAAAGATTAAAACTACAAATCAATTTTGGTTGCGATCACACCAGCACTAATGCACCGGATCCCATCAGAACTCCGCAGTTAAGCGTGCTTGGGCGAGAGTAGTACTAGGATGGGTGACCCCCTGGGAAGTACTCGTGTTGCAACCCTTTTTTTAGTTTAATTATCAGTCGTTTTTGCTAACAAACGTTCGGTAATGCGTTATTTGAGGCCGGAGCGCGTGCGGCCACGTTTGGTCGGAGAGGGGAGGCGTGAGGGCACGAGAAGACGCCCGACGGCGCGCGCTTACGCGAGTCGGAACACGACGTTTTGATGATACACGCGTAAAGTATAAGGCGAGGTGGAAAGTGATAAAAGATTAAAACTACGGATCAATTTCGGTTGCGATCATACCAGCACTAATGCACCGGATCCCATCAGAACTCCGCAATTAAGCGTGCTGGGGCGAGAGGTGGAGTACTAGGATGGTAGTGACCCCCTGGGAAGTCCTCGTGTTGCAACGCTTTTTTTAGTTAATTATCAGTCGTTTTTGCTAACAAACGTTCGGTAATGCGTTATTGAGGCCGGAGCGCGTGCGGCCACGTTTGGTCGGAGAGGGGAGGCGTGAGGGCACGAGAAGACACGCCCGACGCGCGCGCTGACGCGAGTCGTAACGTAACGTCTTGATGAGGCACGCGTAAAGTAATAAGGCGGGGTGGAAAGTGATAAAAGATTAAAACTACGGATCAATTTCGGTTGCGATCATACCAGCACTAATGCACCGGATCCCATCAGAACTTCGCAGTTAAGCGTGCTTGGGCGAGAGTATTACTAGATGGGCGACCCCCTGGGAAGTCCTCGTGTTGCAACCCTTTTTTTTAGTTTAATTACTAATCGTTTTTGCTAACAAACGTTCGGTAATGCGTTATTTGAGGCCGGAGCGCGTGCGGCCATGTTTGGTCGGAGAGGGGAGGCGTGAGGGCACGTGAAGACACGCCCGACGGCACGCGCTGACGTGAGTCGGAACGTAACGTTTTGATGAAGCACGCGTAAAGTAATAAGGCGGGGTGGAAAGTGATAAAAGATTAAAACTACGGATCAATTTCGGTTGCGATCATACCAGCACTAATGCACCGGATCCCATAAGAACTTCGCAGTTAAGCGTGCTTGGGTGAGAGTAGTACTAGGATGGGTGACCCCCTGGGAAGTCCTCGTGCTGCAACCCTTTTTTTAGTTTAATTATCAGTCGTTTTTGCTAACAAACGTTCGGTAATGCGTTATTTGAGGCCGGAGCGCGTGCGGCCACGTTTGGTCGGAGAGGGGAGGCGTGAGGGCACGAGAAGACACGCCCGACGGCGCGTGCTGACGCGAGTCGGAACGTAACGTTTTGATGAAGCACACGTAAAGTAATAAGGCGGGGTGGAAAGTGAAAAAAATTAAAACTACGGATCAATTTCGGTTGCGATCATACCAGCACTAATGCACCGGATCCTATCAGAACTCCGCAGTTAAGCGTGCTTGGGCGAGAGTAGTACTAGGTTGGGTGACCCCATGGGAAGTCCTCGTGCTGCAACCTTTTTTTAGTTTAATTATCAATCGTTTTTGCTAACAACGCTCGGTAATGCGTTATTTGAGGCCGGAGCGCGTGCGGCCACGTTTGGTCGGAGAGGGGAGGCGTGAGGGCACGAGAAGACACGCCGACGGCGCGCGCTGACGCCAGTCGGAACGCGACGTTTTGATGAAACCACGCGTAAAGTAATAAGGCGGGGTGAAAGTGATAAAAGATTAAAACTACGGATCAGTTTCGGTTGCGATCATACCAGCACTAATGCACCGGATCCCATCAGAACTGCGCAGTTAAGCGTGCTTGGGCGAGAGTAGTACTAGGATGGGTGACCCCATGGGAAGTCCTCGTGCTGCAACCATTTTTTTAGTTTAATTATCAATCGTTTTTGCTAACACACGCTCGGTAATGCGTTATTTGAGGCCGGAGCGCGTGCGGCCACGTTTGGTGGGAGAGGGGAGGCGTGAGGGCACGAGAAGACACGCCCGACGACGCGCGCTGACGCGAGTCGGAACGTCACGTTTTAATGAAGCACGCGTAAAGTAATAAGGCGGGGTGGAAAGTGATAAAAGATTAAAACTACGGATCAATTTTGGTTGCGATCATAACAGCACTAATGCACCGGATCCTATCAGAACTCCGCAGTTAAGCGTGCTTGGGCGAGAGTAGTACTAGGATGGGTGACTCATTGGGAAGTCCTCGTGTTGCAACCCTTTTTTTAGTTTAACTATCAGTCATTTTTGCTTACAAACGTTCGGTAATGCGTTATTTGAGGCCGGAGCGCGTGCGGCCACGTTTGGTCGGAGAGGGGAGGCGTGAGGGCACGAGAAGACGCGCCCGACGGCGCGCGTTTACGCGAGTCGGAACACGACGTTTTGATGATACACGCGTAAAGTAATAAGGCGAGGTGGAAAGTTGTAAAAGATTAAAACTACGGATCAATTTCGGTTGCGATCATACCAGCACTAATGCACCGGATCCCATCAGAACTCCGCACTTAAGCGTGCTTGGGCGAGAGTAGTACTAGGATGGGTGACCCCTGGGAAGTCCTCGTGTTGCAACGCTTTTTTTTAGTTAATTATCAGTCGTTTTTGCTAACAAACGTTCGGTAATGCGTTATTTGAGCCGGAGCGCGTGCGGCCGTTTGGTCGGAGAGGGGAGGCGTGAGGGCACGAGAAGACACGCCGACGGCGCGCGCTGAGCGAGTGTACGTAACGTTTTGATGAGGCACGCGTAAAGTAATAAGGCGGGGTGGAAAGTGATAAAAGATTAAAACTACGGATCAATTTCGGTTGCGATCATACCAGCACTAATGCAACGGATCCCATCAGAACTTCGCAGTAAGCGTGCTTGGGCGAGAGTATTACTAGATGGGCGACCCCGGGAAGTCTCGTGTTGCAACCCTTTTTTTAGTTTAATTATTAATCGTTTTTGCTAACAAACGTTCGGTAATGCGTTATTTGAGGCGGAGCGCGTGCGGCCATGTTGGTCGGAGAAGGGACGCGTGAGGGCACGTGAAGACACGCCCGACGGCACGCGCTGACGTGAGTCGGAACGTACGTTTTGATGAAGTACGCGTAAAGTAATAAGGCGGGGTGGAAGTGATAAAAGATTAAAACTACGGATCAATTTCGGTTGCGATCATACCAGCACTAATGCACCGGATCCCATAAGAACTTCGCAGTTAAGCGTGCTTGGGTGAGAGTAGTACTAGGATGGGTGACCCCATGGGAAGTCCTCGTGCTGCAACCCTTTTTTTAGTTTAATTTTCAGTCGTTTTTGCTAACAAAGTTCGGTAATGCGTTATTTGAGGCGGAGCGCGTGCGGCCACGTTTGGTCGGAGAGGGGAGGCGTGAGGGCACGAGAAGACACGCCCGACGGCGCGCGCTGACGCGAGTCGGAACGTAACGTTTTGATGAAGCACGCGTAAAGTAATAAGGCGGGGTGGAAAGTGATAAAAGAATAAAACTACGGATCATTTCGGTTGCGATCATACAGCACTAATGCACCGGATCCTATCAGAACTCCGCAGTTAAGCGTGCTTGGGCGAGAGTAGTACTAGGTTGGGTGACCCCATGGGAAGTCCTCGTCCTGTGCACCCTTTTTTTAGTTTAATTATCAATTTTTGCTAACAAACGCTCGGTAATGCGTTATTTGAGGCCGGAGCGCGTGCGGCCACGTTTGGTCGAGAGGGGAGGCGTGAGGGCACGAGAAGACACGCACGACGGCGCGCGCTGACGCCAGTCGGAACGCGACGTTTTGATGAAACACGCGTAAAGTAATAAGGCGGGGTGGAAAGCGAAAAGATTAAAAATACGGATCAGTTTCGGTTGCGATCATACCAGCAATAATGCACCGGATCCCATCAGAACTGCGCAGTTAAGCGTGCTTGGGCGAGAGTAGTACTAGGATGGGTGACCCCATGGGAAGTCCTCGTGCTGCAACCATTTTTTAGTTTAATTATCAATCGTTTTTGCTAACACACGCTCGGTAAGGTTATTTGAGGCGGAGCGCGGCGGCCACGTTTGGTGGGAGAGGGGAGGCGTGAGGGCACGAGAAGACACGCCCGACGACGCGCGCTGACGCGAGTGGAAGTCACGTTTTGATGAAGCACGCGTAAAGTAATAAGGCGGGGTGGAAAGTGATAAAAGATTAAAAAATAGGATCAATTTTGGTTGCGATCATACCAGCACTAATGCCCCGGATCCTATCAGAACTCCGCAGTTAAGCGTGCTTGGGCGAGGGCGAGAGTAGTATAGGATGGGTGACTCTTGGGAGTCCTCGTGTTGCAACCCTTTTTGTAGTTAATTATCAGCATTTTTGCTTACAAACGTTCGGTAATGGGTTATTTGAGGCGGAGGCGTGCGGCCAGTTTGGTGGGAGAGGGGAGGCGTGAGGGCACGAGAAGACACGCCCGACGACGCGCGCTGACGCGAGTTGGAACGTCACGTTTTGATGAAGCACGCGTAAAGTAATAAGGCGGGGTGGAAAGTGATAAAAGATTAAAACTAGGATCAATTTGTGTTTGCGATCATACCAGCACTAATGCCCGGCTCCTATCAGAACTCCGCAGTTAAGCGTGCTTGGGCGAGAGTAGTACTAGGATGGGTGACTCCTTGGGAAGTCCTCTGTTGCAACCCTTTTTTTAGTTTAATTATCAGTCATTTTGCTTACAAACGTTCGGTAATGCGTTATTTGAGGCCGGAGCGCGTGCGGCACGTTTGGTCGGAGAGGGGAGGCGTGGGGCACGAGAAGACACGCCCGACGGCGCGCGCTTACGCGAGTCGGAACACGACGTTTTGATGATACAGGCGTAAAGTAATAAGGCGAGGTGGAAAGTGATAAAAGATTAAAACTACGGATCAATTTCGGTTGCGATCATACCAGCACTAATGCACCGGATCCCATCAGAACTCCGCAATTAAGCGTGCTTGGGCGAGAGTAGTACTAGGATGGGTGACCCCTTGGGAAGTCCTCGTGTTGCAACGCTTTTTTAGTTTAATTATCAGTCGTTTTTGCTAACAAACGTTCGGTAATGCGTTATTTGAGGCCGGAGCGCGTGCGGCCACGTTTGGTCGGAGAGGGGAGGCGTGAGGGCACGAGAAGACACGCCCGACGGCGCGCGCTGACGCGAGTCGTAACGTAACGTTTTGATGAAGCACGCGTAAAGTAATAAGGCGGGGTGGAAAGTGATAAAAGATTAAAACTACGGATCAATTTCGGTTGCGATCATACCAGCACTAATGCACCGGATCCCATCAGAACTTCGCAGTTAAGCGTGCTTGGGCGAGAGTAGTACTAGGATGGGTGACCCCCTGGGAAGTCCTCGTGTTGCAACCCTTTTTTTAGTTTAATTATTAATCGTTTTTGCTAACAAACGTTCGGTAATGCGTTATTTGAGGCCGGAGCGCGTGCGGCCATGTTTGGTCGGAGAGGGGAGGCGTGAGGGCACGTGAAGACACGCCCGACGGCACGCGCTGACGTGAGTCGGAACGTAACGTTTTGATGAAGCACGCGTAAAGTAATAAGGCGGGGTGGAAAGTGATAAAAGATTAAAACTACGGATCAATTTCGGTTGCGATCATACCAGCACTAATGCACCGGATCCCATAAGAACTTCGCAGTTAAGCGTGCTTGGGTGAGAGTAGTACTAGGATGGGTGACCCCATGGGAAGTCCTCGTGCTGCAACCCTTTTTTTAGTTTAATTATCAGTCGTTTTTGCTAACAAACGTTCGGTAATGCGTTATTTGAGGCCGGAGCGCGTGCGGCCACGTTTGGTCGGAGAGGGGAGGCGTGAGGGCACGAGAAGACACGCCCGACGGCGCGTGCTGACGCGAGTCGGAACGTAACGTTTTGATGAAGCACGCGTAAAGTAATAAGGCGGGGTGGAAAGTGATAAAAGATTAAAACTACGGATCAATTTCGGTTGCGATCATACCAGCACTAATGCACCGGATCCTATCAGAACTCCGCAGTTAAGCGTGCTTGGGCGAGAGTAGTACTAGGTTGGGTGACCCCATGGGAAGTCCTCGTGCTGCAACCCTTTTTTTAGTTTAATTATCAATCGTTTTTGCTAACAAACGCTCGGTAATGCGTTATTTGAGGCCGGAGCGCGTGCGGCCACGTTTGGTCGGAGAGGGGAGGCGTGAGGGCACGAGAAGACACGCCCGACGGCGCGCGCTGACGCCAGTCGGAACGCGACGTTTTGATGAAACACGCGTAAAGTAATAAGGCGGGGTGGAAAGTGATAAAAGATTAAAACTACGGATCAGTTTCGGTTGCGATCATACCAGCACTAATGCACCGGATCCCATCAGAACTGCGCAGTTAAGCGTGCTTGGGCGAGAGTAGTACTAGGATGGGTGACCCCATGGAAGTCCTCGTGCTGCAACCATTTTTTAGTTTAATTATCAATCGTTTTTGCTAACACACGCTCGGTAATGCGTTATTTGAGGCCGGAGCGCGTGCGGCCACGTTTGGTGGGAGAGGGGAGGCGTGAGGGCACGAGAAGACACGCCCGACGACGCGCGCTGACGCGAGTCGGAACGTCACGTTTTGATGAAGCACGCGTAAAGTAATAAGGCGGGGTGGAAAGTGATAAAAGATTAAAACTACGGATCAATTTTGGTTGCGATCATACCAGCACTAATGCACCGGATCCTATCAGAACTCCGCAGTTAAGCGTGCTTGGGCGAGAGTAGTACTAGGATGGGTGACTCCTTGGGAAGTCCTCGTGTTGCAACCCTTTTTTTAGTTTAATTATCAGTCATTTTTGCTTACAAACGTTCGGTAATGCGTTATTTGAGGCCGGAGCGCGTGCGGCCACGTTTGGTCGGAGAGGGGAGGCGTGAGGGCACGAGAAGACACGCCCGACGGCGCGCGCTGACGCGAGTCGGAACGTAATGTTTTCATGAAGCACGCGTAAAGTAATAAGGCGGGGTGGAAAGTGATAAAAGATTAAAACTACGGATCAATTCCGGTTGCGATCATACCAGCACTAATGCACCGGATCCCATCAGAACTTCGCAGTTAAGCGTCCTTGGGCGAGAGTAGTACTAGGATGTGTGACCCCCTCGGAAGTCCTCGTGTTGCAACCCTTTTTTTAGTTTAATTATCCATCGTTTTTGCTAACAAACGTTCGGTAATGCGTTATTTGAGGCCGGAGCGCGTGCGGCCACGTTTGGTCGGAGAGGGGAGGCGTGAGGGCACGAGAAGACACGCCCGACGGCGCGCGCTGACGCGAGTCGGAACGTATGGTTTTGATGAAGCACGCGTAAAGTAATAAGGCGGGGTGGAAAGTGATAAAAGATTAAAACTACGGAACAATTTCGGTTGCGATCATACCAGCACTAATGCACCGGATCCCATCAGAACTCCGCAGTTAAGCGTGCTTGGGCGAGAGTAGTACTAGGATGGGTGACCCCGTGGGAAGTCCTCGTGTTGCAACCCTTTTTTTAGTTTAATTATTAATCGTTTTTGCTGACAAACGTTCGGTAATTCGTTATTTGAGGCCGGAGCGCGTGCAGCCACGTTTGGTCGGAGAGGGGAGGCGTGAGGGCAAGAGAAGACACGCCGGACGGCGCGCGCTGACGCGAGTCGGAACGTAACGTTTTGATGAAGCACGCGTAAAGTAATAAGGCGGGGTGGAAAGTGATAAAAGATTAAAACTACGGATCAATTTCGGTTGCGATCATACCAGCACTAATGCATCGGATCCCATTAGAACTCCGCAGTTAAGCGTGCTTGGGCGAGAGTAGTACTAGGATGGGTGACCTCCTGGGAAGTCCTCGTGTTGCAACCCTTTTTTTAGTTTAATTATCAGTCGTTTTTGCTAACAAACGTTCGGTAATGCGTTATTTGAGGCCGGAGCGCGTGCGGCCACGTTTGGTCGGAGAGGGGAGGCATGAGGGCACGAGAAGACACGCCGACGGCGCGCGCTGACGCGAGTCGGAACGTGACGTATTGATGAAACACGCGTAAAGTAATAAGGCGGGGTGGAAAGTGATAAAAGATTAAAATTACGAATCAATTTCGGTTGCGATCATACCAGCACTAAGGCACCGGATCCCATCAGAACTCCGCAGTTACGCGTGCTTGGGCGATAGTAGTACTAGGATGGGTGACCCCCTGGGAAGTCCTCGTGTTGCAACCCTTTTTTTAGTTTAATTATCAGTCGTTTTTGCTAACAAACGTTCGGTAATGCGTTATTTGAGGCCGGAGCGCGTGCGGCCACGTTTGGTCGGAGAGGGGAGGCGTGAGGGCACGAGAAGACACGCCCGACGGCGCGCGCTGACGCGAGTCGGAACGTAACGTTTTGATGAAGCACGCGTAAAGTAATAAGGCGGGGTGGAAAGTGATAAAAGATTAAAACTACGGATCAATTTCGGTTGCGATCATAATAGCACTAATGCACCGGATCCCATCAGAACTCCGCAGTTAAGCGTGCTTGGGCGAGAGTAGTACTAGGATGGGTGACCCCCTGGGAAGTCCTCGTGTTGCAACCCTTTTTTTAGTTTAATTATCAGTCGTTTTTGCTAACAAACGTTCGGTAATGCGTTATTTGAGGTCGGAGCGCGTGCGCCCACGTTTGGTCGGAGAGGGGAGGCGTGAGGGCACGAGAAGACACGCCCGACACCTCTGAAGGTTGTCTGTCTATTTTGTTTGATTCTGTTTGACAAGTCAAACTCTGTGTATCTATACGCATAACAGGTGAGTTCATGCCCCACTTTTTATTTACTCTCTTTGGGAAAGATAGCATACTGGTAAATCACGAACGCTTTATGTATTCAGGTTGTGTACGATATTATATAGTGTTGATATCATGGAAAAGTCCTCACACTTTCGAATTGTTAATATTGATTAGCGGGGAAATTTGGGTAGTACTACTGGGTCTAACGAGCCCCACCTGTGTGACTCGAGGTCAACCGGGTGCAAGTTGTCCTAATGAACATTGTCACGACCTGTTAAGTCGTGGCAGGAGGCAACAACGTAACACAGTCAGCTTCAATTGCGAAATCACTATGAAATAATATTTATTGTTAATGGACTAGCTATCTGTTACAATACGCTACTTGTACATCTCTATTATTAAACTGTTTATGTTTGAATATCTCTTGAACTCACCAACCATTGTGTTGACATTTTTAGTATGCTATTCTCAGGTCATTAGCTTGCTTGCCATATGAGCACTACATGGTTCACTGCATTCTATGACACGGTCTTCAAGACAATTCTATCATTTTAATAATTAATGATTTCTCTTTTGGGATTGGCACGTGTTTTGCCACAATTATACTTTTATTTCTTTGGGTTGTTTTCAAAACGCTTCCGCACTGTTTAATTTATTTACTTTGGGTTGATTTCAATTAAATTATGGCATATAGAGTCGTTCTGAGTAACTATCGACTGTGATCCTGGTTTGTTCACACACCTCGCGGTAAAACTCCGCAAGTGGATTTTGAGGGTGTGACACATGATATCTTCAAATCTGAATAGAGTTTCTCACCGGTTGATCCAAAGATGATATCATCCACATACACTATATACACAAAGAAGATCATATGCATCCTTCTTGATGAATAAAGTAGGATCAATCTTCCCTCAAGTATATCCATGTTGGAGCAAGTGTTGTGAAAATGTTTCATACTAGATTCTTGGGGCTTGATGTAGACCATATAGAGCTTTGTTGAGCTTGTACACACGATGAGGAAATTCAGCATCTTCAAAACCTGAGGTTGCTTAACATACACATTATCGAAGATTGGTACATACAAAAATGAACCCTTAACATCCATTTGATACACTTTAAATTTCATATAAGAAGCATATGCCAGGAAGACCCAAATTGCTTCTAGTCTTGCAACTGGAGCAAACACTTCTTCATAATCCATTCCTTCCTCCTGAGTGTATCCTTGAGCTATTAGACGAGCTTTGTTTCGAATGATTATTCCTCTGTCATCTAATTTGTTTTTGAATAACCATTTTGTGCCAATGGCATTTTCTCCTTCAGGTAAATCCACCAGATTCCACACTTCTTGTTTTCTGAATTGTAATAATTCCTCTTGCATTGCTTCAATCCAATTGTTGTCCTTCAGAGCCTCTGTAATGTTTTTAGGGAGCATTTGAGAAAGAAAACTGAGTAAAAACAAACATTTTCTTGTTTTGAGTGATGTCTCATTGTTCTTTCATTTAAAGGACCAATAATCTGAGAGATAGGATGTCTCTTGTAAATGCGAGTAGTTAGAATCTCTTCTTATTAAACATTCACATCCAGATTAGATTGGTTCAGTTCGGAGAGCTATTGTAATAAAGTTAAGGAATGTGGAATACAGTTTGGAACTTAAGTTGGAGAATTGACAAAGTAATCAAACTTGTCATTCACATCTATATCTCTGGATATAGATGAAATTCCAGACCCAGGATGGTGAATTTCTGGACCATCATTAGGAATAGGATGAGAATAATCAGGAACTTATTGATGCTCAAGATTTTATTGCTCAAGATTCTTTGTAGAGAATAAAGGATATCTTGCAAAAGAGAAAAATAGATAATCTTGACTTGAATCATCCATATCATCTAAATCAGAATCTTACTAAAAGTTCTTAGATCTCCTACATGTTTCCTATTAGCACATGAAGATTCAAACAAATTAGAATTAAATGAGTTTGTTAATGAATCTAAATAAAATAACCACTTTAGACCATTTGCAACAGATGGAAAAGAGTTTTCAAGGAATTTAACATTGAATGTTTCAATGATAACATTCGTCTTAGAGTTATAAACTCTATACGCTTTTGAAGCGGACAAATATCCAAGAAAGAATCCATCATCAGACTTTGAATCAAATTTCCCAAGATGATCATTTGAATTTAAAATCAATACAGGACATCCAAAAGATTTAAGAAAATCAATATTGGGCTTCCTGCCAAACATTAACTCATAAGGAGTATTCTGTTTGTCCTTAACCAACAAAGTGCGATTTTGAATAAAACAAGCTGTTGATATTGCTTCATTCCAGAATGTGATAGGGATCATTGCATCAACTAACATTGCTCGAGCAGCTTCAATCAAAGTTCAGTTCTTGCTTTCTGTAACTCCTTTGTTGTGGAGTTTGAGGAGCACTGAACTGATGAGCTATTCCTTTCGCTGCACAAAAGCTGTCAATATTAGCATTTTTAAATTTTGTTCCATTATCACTTCTGAAAATTTTAAAATTTTTGATATAATTGATTTTCTACTTTAATGATAAATTCTTTTATGATCAATGTTTTAGATTTTGAATAAAGAAAGAAAACCCAAGTAAACCATGTATAATCATCAATAATGACTAAACAGTATGATTTCTTTCCGAAACTCTGTATGTTTACAGGACCAAATAGATCCATATGTAACAGTTGCAACAGTTTGAATTTGAGATTATGGTTTGGTCTTATAAGACGCTCTATGTTGTTTTCCTTTTAAAAATGCTTTGCAGAGGTCAGAAGTTGAGAACTTCTTTGAAGGCATTCTAATAACATGGTTTCTGCTCCAAGCTTGTTCATGTTCTTGAAGTTTAAATGACCAAGACGTCTATGCTAAAGCTGGCTTTCCTTATTAGATGCTCTAACAATGAGACAGGTTGTTTTTGTAGCTGGATCAACTTGTGACATGTCTAGTTTGTAAACATCTCTGTCACGAACAGCTTTGAAAACAACTCACTCTTTGCTGATCTGAAACCCTAGCTTTAAAATATAACAGAAGGAATCATCAAATAAAGTAGAGTAAGATTTTTCGCATATTTGTGAAACACTCAAAAGATTGAAATTCAATAGTTCACAGAAATTAACTTTGTCAAAACTTATAATTCCGTTAGATACCGTTCCTTCACCGGTTATCTTTCCTCATGAATCTCCACCAAATGCCACATGAGTGCCATCTTTTTTGTTTAAAATCTTGAAGCAAGGCTCGATTTCTTGTCATGTGTCGGCTACACCCATTGTCAACATACAATATGTTTACTTGTCTCCGTGAGCGTACCTGCATGAAAAAAAATTAAGATGAGTTAGTAACCCAAGCCGAAATAGTCTTGGGCTTTCTAAATTTATCAATAATGGTAAACTGTTTGAAATGGAGTTTGTTTACATCAGGTTTATTTTGAAATTTGTGATTTTCACATCCTCTTTTTAAAATAGTTTGATTATCTTTTCTTTATTTTGTTTTCAACACGTTTAAATCTGTTTTCAAGCTCATCATGAAGAAATTTTGAACCATTGTTTGAAACATTATAGAATTTATTCTTGTTATATGTTTCATTGTTCATTCTTATTGAGTGTGGAATAAATTGTCTTTGATCATACTGTTTTGATCTGACATTATACAGATTGTCATAGTCTGAATTGATTCGTCTAGATGATCTCAAACCCAGAGAAGTGATTTTGTTAGATTTGAAATCCATTATAATGATTTCTTTGAAACTTTGGATTAGGATATCCTTGGTTGTCAAAAACCTTTCTAGGTGAGTTCTTCTTGAAGAAACACTATCTGTATTGTGATTTCTTTCATCACATAAAACACAATATTTGTTAAAATAACAATCAACTATGTTGTGATTTATCATATCACATATGTGACAATATTTGTTGAAATAAAACTCAGAAGTGTTATGATTATACATGTCACATATATCATAGTATTTTCGAGGTTTTTGATATAACATTTGCTTAATCATTGAAGAAGATGATACATCTCATCCTTGTTTGATTTTAGGAGTAGACTGATTAAGCTTTTGTTTTGTCAGTGTAAGTTTGGTCTTTTAATTTGTCTTTTTAACATGTTCACCATTCTTTAACTCCTTAGATACAAATATGTTTTGTACAGCGGAAGTCTTTGGACCTGAACCTGTTTTCAAATCAGAGTTAGATTTGATCTTTGGTTTTGTTATTGTTTCAGATATAGTGTTCATGTCAAATGTTCCTGCCGACACAAACTTCACAGGTTTAATTTGACTTGTTTTGATTATTGGGTCAGACTTTTTAGGAGTTGATTTTCTTCTCATTTGATTTCTTGATGATTTAGGAATTTGTGTCTTAATTGAATCTTGAGAAGATTCATTTTCACACTTTTTGATTTGAGTTAATTCATTTGAGCTTGAATCATCAGCACATGAAGTGTCTGATTTTTCATGACATTTTTCTTTCAGTTTAAGCTTAATCTCATTTGCTTTTTCTGCTTGTTGATCAGTTTGGCACTTCTCAATGACACATTCAACTTTTGGAATGACTAGCTTTTGTTCTTTAGACGAGGTTCATATGAGTTTACTTTAATTGGATGACCATTTTTAATCTTTTCTATGGCATTCTCCTCGAATATTTGAATTTTACTTTTTCAATTTCACTTTTAGCATTTTCTTGATCAGTCTTCTTTTTCTCTTGAAATTTTTGCCCTTGTTTTCTGGTGAATGATCATGAGTGTTCAAAATTTTCTGGTAAAGTTTTAAAGACTGATTCAGGCATAGATTCATGTGTGAAACCTAATCCTGATTTATCTTTATCCTTTCTTCCATTTACCAGTTGCTAAACAATAATCTACGAGCTTTTTACTTTTGTCAAATCAACTTGAGTTGCAGCATATGCGACTTTTTCTTGTTCAAGTGACTTTTTCATTTCTTCAAGTTGATTCTTAACTATTTCAAGTTCTTTTAAAGTTTTATTCCAACTTGCTTGAAGTGGCATTACTTTCTCATCAGCAACTTCATGATCATCTTTTAGCTTTATGTGCATTGATTCTTCTTGTTTTAATTTGTCACATATTTGGAATGAGATTTCTATAATGTTCAACCTGTTCAAAAAATTCTTTTGTACAACATTTTTCTCTTACTTCAGTTGGAATTTCAGGATATGGATTTGAAGACTCAATGTTAGAAGCAAATTTTACAACCTTTGGTTGTTCAGACTTTGCCATGAGTGCAACTTCTTCCTCCTTTGGATCTAACTTTTCACTCCAGTCATAGTCTGCCTCATTTTCTAATTCATCAGTTTTTAGATCCTTGTCTTTAGACCATTCATCATTTATTTCTGAAATCAATGCTAAACCTGAAATAAGATCAGAAGTAAATTGTTCAGCATATGCACTCCAATCATAACCATCTTTTATGCTTACAACCAGTGCTTTCTTTGGTTCTTCAGCTGATTTTTGTTCATCTTTTAATTCAAGCATAGGCAGACTTTGATATGATTTCTGGAATGTCTTTCGAGTCTGATGTTGATGTCTCTGATTTATTGAACTGGGTTGACCATTTCCACTTTGAGTTCTTAGAGCTTTACATTCTCTTGAGATATGACCATAACTATTGCAGTTGAAACATCTTGATTTTGACTTGTCAAAACCAACTATTTTGGTTGCATTGGGCTTGTAGTTCCTGTTGACTGTAGCACCCGATATTTTTATAAAAGTAATAAAAACAAAAGAAACATCAATTAACCCAAGATGAGGGGTTAAAAATGACAAAAGTACACAAAAGGTGGTGTAAAGGTGGGCATGGCCGCCCACCCTCACTTCACATCACCATTTTCTTTCGGTTTTAGAGAGAGAGAGAGTAGAGGAATTCTCGGTTGAAGAAAAGAAGAAGAAGAGAATTGAATTCAAGGTAAGAATTCAAGGTTTTTATGTGTTTGTGAGGTGAGTTTCTAGACCCTGGTTTCTACTTGTTTTAAACATCTTTGGGGTTGAAAATGTATTAAAAAGATTTTTAAATGTTTATGTATGTATACCCGTATGTATTATGCATGTTGGATGTTGATTCTTCAATGCTTATAGGTTGTTCATGTTTAGAATAGCATATTAAGCTTAGAACAAATGGGTTTGAGGATTGGGTTTGAAAACACACTAGAAACCTGTTTTACAGAAACTTCATGCGCCTAGATAAGGCTCATGCGCCTGAAAATGCTTAGAAGGATTTAAGTGTAATCCATGCGTCTGAACAGTAGCCCATGCGCCTAAAATTGCCTTAGAAATGTTTAAGTATAGCCCATGCGCCTGAACAGTGTAGGGCCATGCGCCCCAATAGTGCCCAGCGCCCCAATGGTGCCCATGCGCCCCAATAGTGCCCATGCACCCAAGAGGCCCATGCGCCTAAGTGTCCATGCGTCCGAATGACCCATGCGCCTAAGTGTTCATATGCCCAAATAGTGCCCATATGCCTGAATTGTTCATGCGCCTAAGAGTTAAAGCAGTTAAGTGTTGACTCATGCGCCTACATAGTAATGAAACGCCCAAACAGGACTCGTTCGCCCAAATAGTGTCAAAGCACCTAGACACATAGAAATTTTTACAGAATTTTTGGGAGTCTGTGCTTTTAGGTTTTGACCGAGGTTTGACTAGGGCTTATTTATGATGATGTTCCATGCATGATTATGATTGTACCTATTATTATTATTGCTTATTATTATACTTATAGTGTGTGACTTTACGTGGTATGTTTATTATCGTAACATAAAGTATATTGTAATAATAAAGAGAAAGAGCAATAAAGAAAAGAAGATGAACATTAATAAAATGTTAACAAGTCTTGCAAGCTTACAGGAGTGACACGACCATGTTGTCGTTAGCTCGACCGTGTTGCAGGTTAGCTACCCCATATTGCACACGGGACCAGGACCTTTGCAGCGTGTCCTGGGTGATTGGGTCGGCCTTGTATACAGTAAAAAGAACCTTTCAAGAGATATAGATGACCCTTTCGCGGGATATAGATGACCTTTTAAGGGATATAGATGGCCCATCACCCGTTTTTCACTGCGCATACAGTTTGGGGTGTTGCTCATTGGTCCATACAGAAAGTGAAAAATAAAGTAAAAGATTACAGAACATGCAAGGCATACAGTAAAGAGAACGAACAGTATATGTTCATATAGTTAATGCGTGCTCGCATATACAGTAAAGAGTGTATTTTACAGAAAAGAGTATTTTCATATACACATACGAAAGTATTTTGTTACTTTTAAAACTAGAACTCACTCAGCAATGCTGACTTTTATACATTTTCATTGGCGGTATTATTGCTGAGGATAGCACGAGGGTGAAGCTACTCGGCAGGGAAAGACTGGCACCATTCGTATTTTATGTTGCATTGTTTTGTAATGCAGTAAAACAATTCTTTTGTAAACATTAAACGATGATGTATTGCTTACAACAGTATTTTAAATGAAATGAATGGTTTTTGATAAATTATTCCGCTGCTTAAGTTGTATAGTTATAATTTTAATGTTTTAGCTGCTGTGATTGACCAACTGTGAGGTCTCCAGGAACGGGGCCTTACATTGACATATGAGTGCTTTTTTGTCTGTAAGCATCCAGCACCATTTGCCAATTCAGTCCATTTCTTCTATGTCATTAGATCCTCTCGAATAAATCTGCAAAACCAATCAATTGAGTTAGAGACTACCCTAGTAGGCTTGGAAGCTTGCCATAAAGCTGTAAAGCATTTTGGACTCTCCTCCTGCAATAGGATATTTATAACATCTTTAACTTTGGCTAGATTTATCAGAGTTAGAGATTAGTCTTATTATGAGTTTAGGAACATAGATTTGGGAGAATACTTTGTTCACAAAAACCAACCCTCAAAATCCACTTGCGGAGTTTTACCGCGAGGCGTGTGAACAACCAGGATCACAGTCAATAGTTACTCAGAACGACTCTAAATGCCATAATTAAACAATCATCAAAATACCAACGTTAATAATGCGGAAGCGTTTTTAAAAAAACCCAAGTCAATAAAGTATAACTTATGGCAAAACAAGTGCCAAACCAAAAAGTAAACCATAATTGTTAAAATGTCACATTGTCTTGAAGCATAATGTCTTAAATGAAGTGAACCGTGCAGTGCTCCTATGGCAAGCAAGTTAAGGACCTGAGAAAAGCATACTAAAATGTCAACACATAGGTTGGTGAGTTCAAGAGTTTGAGTTCAATAAACATGTAAACAGTTGCGATAAATATAATATGGTAATAGATAGCTAGTCTATTATCAGTAAATATTAATACATAGTGATTTTGCAATTGAAGCTGACTGTGATAGTTGTTGCCTCCTGTCACGACTTACCATGTCGTGACAATGTTCAATAGGACAAATTGCACCCGGTTGACCTCGAGTCACACAGGTGGGGCTCGTCAGACCCATAGTACTACCCAAGTTTCCCCGCTATTAAATATTAACAATTCAAAAGTGTGAGGACTTTTCTCATGGTAAACAACACTATATAACATTTTACACAACTTAATATGGAAGCGTTTGTATAAATACCAGTATGCTATCTCCCCCAAAAGAGATTAAGTAAAGAGTGGGGCATGAACTCACCTGATGTATGCAAAGGTACTTAGGGTTTATTTTGAGAAACGAGAGGATAGCCAACCTTCACAGGTTACCTAGATCATGTGAGTACATAGTACGTGTAAATAAAAGACATGTGAAACCCTAATCATACCAAAATCAAAGACTCAAGCTTCCAGACAAATAGACACGTTTGACCTAGTTGACCCGTTTGACCCGTTGGTGACATTATGAGTTATAATTCAAATAAAGCCAATGAGCACATACAACATACATGATTAACATTCAAATAGTATCATACATATGCTATATCAACCAGGTGTATCATAGATCATCATACAATCAAGTACTATACAAGTCATGCGAATCTAGAACATTAACATAACCACTAGCTACAAAACAACTAACATGTCATACAAGTTCAACCATTCATCACATGCCATGTGAAGCCACTCACGACTTCACATCCTAAACCCTGCCATTCCTACTAAGTAGGGGCCTCAGATCCGCACGCGTGTATAATGATCATAACCAAATTCTTTAAGCATATACATTGCATCACAACATCACCACAATCAATTACCAGACCAAGCATGATGTCCTACTACTACACAACATCCAAACCATACATGATTACCAATTCCAATTATCACCCATGATTATCCAAACATGCCATACAACTAATTTAACACGTTCTATCACACTAGAATCCATCCTTGAACATAATAGCAAGTTCCTATCATTCCAACATGATCATAACATCATACTTCAACGTTTACACAAATAAAGTTTCCCTTTTGGAAAGAATATCCCAAAATCTATCAAACATCCAAAGCATCATGAATTCATCATAATATACCAATTCAAGCTCATACTAACATCTAGACATGATCAACAACACTTAAACACCTCAATCTACCAATCTTCATAAACAAAAGTTTCTACTTTTGGCAAGCTATGATCAACATCATCAAATTAAAGATTTCTAGCATTCATAACATCAATCTAGCATCTAATTATCATCATGAACCCATCCATAACATCAATCCATCACTAGATCACTACTACATGCAAATAAAGTTACTATTCTTAGTAACCTATGAACAATGCATCAAAATCCCAACTTTCTTGCATAATCAACGTATTCTAACATTCATACAACCCAATAATCATCAAACATTCATCAAACAATCATCCATCATGCATAATCACAATAATCACGAATTAGGGTTTGCTTCAAAATCAATTTCATGATCAATCCACTAAAACATAGAATTCTTGCATAATCGACGTTAACTAACATGTATACAATCTAACTAACATGTTACATCATCAAAAACAACATCATTTCGACCCCATGAAGTCAATTTACGAATTAGGGTTCGGCCCTAAACAAAAACCTCACAAAAACGTGAAAAATCTAACCTTTAAACTGTTATAGCTTGCAATTGATGATTCCAACAAGTTATATGCCTTGAAATCGATCCAATTTCGTTTCCCTTGCTTGTTCTTGGCTGATTTCGAATGGTGAGGTGTTTGAGATGGTTTGCGGCGAAGGGGGGGTTTAGGGTTTGGGTTTTTGTTTTAATTAATTTTAATTTACATATTTACCCTTTAAACCCTTGTGTTTTGGTATTTTAAAACTAAGCTTTAAACTCTTTGTAAAGTGTTTTTAACTTCATATATAAAGATATAAACTTATGAAATTCATTATATATCTTATCTTTATAAAAACACAAGACATACAATAAATAGGCACGTTTCCGCGTTACGCGATAAATTCTTTAATTAACCGTTTATAAATGTGTAAACACATAACATAACCCAATATTCACATAATCACTTAGATTCACAACAAATTAACATTTTCATTATTATTAGGTCACCAACGTTCAACGACAACTAGTGTGCTCACGACACGTGTATGCAAGACTTAACGGAACTAACGGAGCTTGGTAACGGAAATTTACCGGATGTCACATTATCCCCATGTTGAAAGAATTTTCGTCCCGAAATTGCGTTACATGGTGAGAGTGTTCCATCCCTGGTTTCCATCACTGGTCTACTGCATTGGCACACAGAAATCGAAATCGTGTGAGTTTTGGATGAGTTGTCACATCATCCCCATGTTGAAAGAAATTTCGTCCCGAAATTTAAATCAATACCTTCGTTTGCTGGCATCGTTCCTTCGAATAGTTGAGGGTACTTAAGCTTCATTTGATCTTCCCGTTCCCATGTGAATTCCGGTCCACGTCGCGAATTCCAACGGATTTTAACAATAGATCTTGCTTTGCTTAAGTGTTTTCACCTCACAATCCATCACCTCAACTGGTTCCTCAATAAAACGCAATTGTTCATCCACCTGAATTTCTTCTAGTGGTACGACCGTCGTTTCATCAGTTATGCACTTCTTCAAGTTTGACACGTGAAATACATCATGAATTCCGCTCAGCGAATCAGGTAGGGCTAATCGATAGCTACTGGACCTATCTTTCCACTATCTCAAATGGTCCAACGTACCTCGGATTTAGTTTCCCTCGTTTACCAAACCGAACTACGCCTTTCCATGGTGAGACTTCAACAAAACCTTGTCACCAACCTAAACTCTAAAGGTTTCCGTCTCTTGTCAGCATAACTCTTTTGCCTGTCACGCGCTGCAGCCATACGTTCCGTATCTGTATATTTTCTCAGTCGTCTCATGAATTAACTCGGGACCTGTTATCTGACTATCACCAATTTCCGCCCAGCAAACCGGTGATCGACATTTTCTCTCCCCGTACAACGCCTCGAAAGGTGCTGCTTGTATACTAGTGTGATAACTGTTTATAAGAGAATTCCACCAATGGCAGGTGAATTTCCCAGTTATTCCCGAAGTCAATCACACAAGCACGTAGCATATCCTCCAACGTCTGTATAGTACGCTCACTCTGACCATCCGTCTGTGGATGATATGCAGTACTCATATCCAAACGTGTACCCAAGGATTTCTGCAATGATTGCCAGAAATGTGACGTGAAACGAGCGTCACGGTCGAGATAATTGAGATCGGTACCCCGTGTCTCGAAACGATCTCCTGAGGTACAGGCGAGTTAATTCTCCATCTTGTCGGTTTCCCTTATTGCGAGGAAGAGCACTTTTTGTCAATCGATCCACAATAACCCATATCGTGTCACAACCAGTACTAGTCCGGGGTAGCTTAGTAATAAATCCATGGAGATTTGTTCCCATTTCCACATTGGAATCTCGGGTTGTTGTAATAGTCCGGATGGTTTTTGATATTCCACTTTCACCTTCGAGCAGGTCAAACACTTGCTCACGTACGTAGCTACATCCGCTTTCATGTTAGGCCACCATAGTGAGCCTTTAGGTCATGATACATCTTGTCGGATCCAGGATGTATAGAATACTTAGATTTGTGTGCCTCGCTCATAACTAATCTCTCAGATTTCCATGAACAGGCACCCAAAGTCTATCCATGAAATACCGAATTCCATCCTCTTTCATCACTAGCTGCTTATCCATTCCCCTTAACAATTCAGAACCAATATTTTCCACCTTTAAAGCCTCTATTTGTGCCTCCTTAACTTGTTCGGGCAGTTGGGTACTGATAGTAAGCTGTAAAGCTCGCACCCGTCGGGGTTTAGCTGTTTCCTTCCTGCTTAAAGCATCGCAACTACGTTCGCCTTTCCCGATGATACTTAATTGCGCAATCATAATCATTTAGTAGTTCCACCCAACGTCGCTGCCTCATATTCAACTCTTTTTGCTCAAAGATATGTTGAAGACTCTTGTGATCGGTGTAGATAGTGCACTTGGTACCGTACAAATAATGTCTCCAGATCTTTAAGGAAAAACTACTGCGCCCAATTCTAAGTCATGGGTAGTATAGTTCTTCTCGTGTACCTTTAGTTGTCTCGAGGCGTAAGCTATCACCTTGTCTCGTTGCATCAAGACACAACCCAATCCTTGAATGGATGCATCGCAATACACCACAAAGTCATCTGTTCCCTCTGGGTAATGCTAATATCGGGGCAGTACGAGTTTTTGTTTTAATAATTGGAAAGCTGATTCTTGACTCTCAGCCCATTGTATGTCGTTCCTTTGTGAGTCAAGGCTGTGAGAGGTTGTGCGATCTTAGAAAATCCTTCTATGAATCGGCGGTATATCCTGCTAATCCAAGAAATTGCCTTATCTCGCTTGGTGTTTTGGGTGTAGTCCAATTCTTTATCGCCTCATTTTGGCAGGATCAACGTGTATTCCTTTCTCATTAACAATATGACCTAGGAATTGTACCTCTCTTATCCAAAAGTCACACTTTGAGAATTTAGCATACAGCTGCTCATTTTTCAACAGTTCCAAGATCATTCGTAAGTGCTCTTCATGCTCCTCCTTGTCCTAGAGTATCAGTATATCATCGATGAACACAATGACAAACTGATCAAGATAAGTTTGCACACACGGTTCATGAGGTCCATGACCACAGCAGGTGCATTAGTCAACCCAAAAGGCATGACCAAGAACTCATAATGACCATAACGAGTACGAAATGCAGTCTTGGGAATGTCTTCTTCTCGAACTCTGAGTTGATGATAACCAGATCTCAAGTCAATCTTCGAGTAATAGCTTGATCCTTGAAGCTGATCGAACAAGTCGTCGATACGAGGTAAAGGGTATCGTTCTTGACTGTTACTTTGTTTAACTCTCGATAATCGATGACATCCGGAATGTACCATCCTTCTCTTCTTAACAAAGAGTACAGAGCTCCCCAAGGTGATGTACTAGGTCGGATAAAACCTTTATCCGAAGCTCCTGAAGTTGTGAGACAACTCCTGTAGTTCTTTGGTGCTAATCGATAAGGTGCTCTAGCAATCGGGGCTGCGCCGGGAGTCAACTCAATCTGGAATTCCACTTGGCGGTGCGGTGGTAATCCAGGAAGATCTTCTGGGAACACCTCCGGAAAGTCGCGTACTACGGGAATATCCTCCATTCTCTTTTTTCTTCCTTTTGCTTATCGTTACAAGTGCTAGGATAGCCACGCGGCCCTTTCGTAACAACTTTTGAGCTTTCATATACGAGATGATGCCTATCACAGCACCACTCCTATCACCTTTGACGGTAAGGACTTGATCACCAACCGGGATCCGTATAATCTTCTCGTGACATATGACTTCCGCTTGCTTGCTAGAGAGCCAATCCATGCCTATCACAACATCAAAACTCCCCAGCGTAACAGGCATGAGATCTATAGCGAAAGTATGACCAGCAAGTTCTATCCTACAGTCTTTAAGGATATGCGTTACATGGATTTGTTTACCGTCGGCTAATTCCACAGTGTACTTAGATTCTAAAGCAGAGGGTATATCACTTAAAAGACTACAGAATTTTAAGGACACAAAACTCCTATCGGCTCCAGTATCAAATAGTACCGTAGCAAAACAACCATTAACAGGGAATCTACCAGTAACAGTTGTGGGATCATTTAGAGCCTCACCTGAGCCAATGACGAAGGCTCTCCCTTTGGCTCCATCTCTATTGCCGCCATTTCCAGTGCCATTTCCACCATTGTTGTTATTATTGCCATTGTTGTTGTTGTTCCCATGATTGTTGGTGTTGTTGTTGTTGTTGCCATTTCCGTTCCTTCTTAGTTGTGGGCAGTTTCGTTTGTAATGCCCTTCTTTCCCACACTCAAAACAACCCTTGGGGTTTCTTGAGATTGTTGTGGCCTCTTCATTAGTTCACCACGGCAATCCTTCGCAGCGTGTCCAATCTTTCCACAACGTTGACACTTGAAGCTATCACACCGTCCCACATGATGGTAGTTACACCGTGGGCATTTGGGATGTCTGCCGCCGTAACCGCTAGGTCCTTGGTTATTTGGGGCAGTTTGGTTGAAGTTGCGGTTATTATCGAACCGCCGCTGCTGCTGCTGAACTGGCTGTTGCTGCTGTTGGGATTGTTGTTGACCGCCAGACGATGATAATGATGATTTGTTATTGCTGTTGCTGGGAGCATCCCACTTCCTTTTGTTGTCGGGCACGCTCACCACAACGCCCCGTTTTGGTACCGCCCTTGCTCTACCGCCTGATCAGTAAGTCTATGGGCAATTTGATGGCCTGCTGAATCGTAGTCGGGTTAGAAGCTGTTACCATACTTTGGATTTCAGGCACCAATCCTCGTATGTAGTGCTCGATTCTCTTATGTGTCTCATTAACCATTCCTGGACACAATGTGGCCAGCTCATGAGTACGGGTTGTGTAAGCCTCAATTTCTGAACCCTTCATCTTAAGCTGCCAGAATTCCATCTCCAACTTTTGCACCTCGTTTCGAGGACAGTACTCCTCGATCATCATATCCTTGAACTCATTCCAGGGGAGTCCATTTGCCATCGCTTGTCCAAGCATCTGGACTTGCGCGTTCCACCAAGACAGGGCAGCACCCTCCAAAGTCCCGGTGGCATACTTTACTTGATCCGCCGGTGGACAGTTACATTTGGAGAAAACGGACTCAGTCTTCTCAAACCAGCGTACAAGCCCTACAGCACCCTCTGTACCGCTGTAGGTGTGTGGTTTACAGTCCATGAAGGACTTGTATGTACACACTGGTGGTCCTGTTTTAACACAACACACTTAATCAAACATCCCCTATAGTTATAAAGGATATCAGATTTGTTTTTCTATCATTGTTTACCTGCCGGTTGACCCGCGTGGGCAGCAGCCACTGCCGCCTGAACATGCTCATTAATTAGAGCAGCCAATTCCGCAGGAGTCATGTTAATAGCACCACCACCCTGTTCTCCGGTGCCACGTCCGTCCGCGTCCACGTCCACGTCCGCGTCCACGACCACGTCCACGTCCACGTCCACGAGCGTCCATTCTTTTCACTTTATATTCACAATACAATAATGAGTAACATCATACACATTTAACTCATTGAAGCGTAGTAAATAGTAAATGAAAGAAATAACGTATCATCACAACCACAACATTCATAACAAAATAATAACCAAAGTAAATAATTGCAATAAGTCACAATGTATTTAGCAATGTCAAAATTGAAGTTTTGTCGTTCGTGTGGGGAAACACCCTTCCCACATAGGTTTCAAAAAGAAAACACTACGTAGTCTAAGTTATATAAAGAAGTCAATCGACAATGTCTGACCCGTCACTATCATCCTCCATCTCCTCCGGTTCCTCTTCCTCGGGTCCCTCCTCGGGATCCTCCTCATCCTCAGAGTCTGCGGCAGGAGCAGGAGCTATAGCAATCTGGAGTGCTGCTAGTTGAGCTTCTAAGATGGCAATCCTATTATCGCTATGGCGTCCCGCTGTTCACGAGCAGTCACGCGTCCTTGGAGTGCCATAACACCATCTTGCATATGGTGACAACCGTTCAGCGTCTTTCCGTGTTCTTCCTTGAGTTCGTCCAATTGATGTCTCAGGTTGTACACCTCTTGCTGTAGTGTACAGACATCACCCGTGAGTCGTCTCACACAATGCTGTTCAGTATCCAGTGCAGCCATTAGTGCAGCAATCAATTGCTCGTTGGACTGCGCCGTTCGTGGGAGTAAAGCATGGGTTGATTGGCATTGTTCCTAGTCCTTGGCTTTAGGACAGTACGCGTTCCCTAAACATGATATGGTCACAAACCTAGGATAAGAACGCCAGTCACGCGGAGGGTCACGCTTCATCAACGCGAGGTTGATCCCAGTCAATCTCCTCTCGGGATAAGCCAGTCTGGGCCAATCGAATCCATCATCAGGTACAGGTGCGGGAGGTGGGGATTCAGATCGTGTAGGTGATTCGGTCGTTTACCCGGAGCTCTTGAAGACGATGCCATGCTGCAGATAATGTGATGTTATGCCAATGAGTGTACAGTCGATGGAACAAAAACAGTAACTAACTAACTGTGCGGTTATAGTCTAGTGTGTATGCAACCTAGTTCCCTATAACCAATGGCTCTGATACCAATCTGTCACACCCTCAAAATCCACTTGCGGAGTTTTACCGCGAGGCGTGTGAACAAACCAGGATCACAGTCAATAGTTACTCAAACGACTCTAAATGCCATAATTTAAACAAATCAACAAAATACCAACTTAAAATGCGGAAGCGTTTTTGAAAACAACCCAAGTCAATAAAGTATAACTTATGGCAAAACAAGTGCCAACCAAAAAGTAACCATAATTGTTAAAATGTCACATTGTCTTGAAGCATAATGTCTTAATGAAGTGAACCGTGCAGTGCTCCTATGGCAAGCAAGTTAAGGACCTGAGAAAAGCATACTAAAATGTCAACACATAGTTGGTGAGTTCAAGAGTTTGAGTTCAATAAACATGTAAACATTGCGATAAATATAAGCAGTGTATGGTAATAGATAGCTAGTCTATTATCAGTAAATATTAATACATAGTGATTTTGCAATTGAAGCTGACTGTGATAGTTGTTGCCTCCTGTCACGACTTACCATGTCGTGACAATGTTCAATAGGACAAATTGCACCCGGTTGACCTCGAGTCACACAGGTGGGGCTCGTCAGACCCAGTAGTACTACCCAATTTTCCCCGCTATTAAATATTAACAATTCAAAAGTGTGAGGACTTTTCTCATGGTAAACAACACTATATTAATTTTACACAACTTAAATATGAAAGCGTTTGTATAAATACCAGTATGCTATCTCCCCCAAAAGAGATTAAGTAAAGAGTGGGGCATGAACTCACCTGATGTATGCAAAGGTACTTAGGGTTTATTTTGAGAAACGAGAGGATAGCCAACCTTCACAGGTTACCTAGATCATGTGAGTACATAAGTACGTGTAAATAAAAACATGTGAAACCCTAATCATACCAAAATCAAGACTCAAGCTTCCAGACAAATAGACACGTTTGACCTAGTTGACCCGTTTGACCCGTTGGTGACATTATGAGTTATAATTCAATAAAGCCAATGAGCACATACAACATACATGATTAACATTCAAATATTCATACATATGCTATATCAACCAGGTGTATCACATAGATCATCATACAATCAAGTACTATACAAGTCATGCGAATCTAGAACATTAACATAACCACTAGCTACAAAACAACTAACATGTCATACAAGGTTCAACCATTCATCACATCCATGTGAAGCCACTCACGACTTCACATCCTAAACCCTGCCAATCCTACTAAGTAGGGGCCTCAGATCCGCACGCGTGTATAATGATCATAACCAAATTCTTTAAGCATATACATTGCATTCACAACATCACAACAATCAATTACCAGACCCAAGCATGATGTCCTACTACTACACAACATCCAAACCATACATGATTACCAATTCCAATTATCACCCATGATTATCCAAACATGCCATACAACTATTTAACACGTTCTATCACACTAGAATCCATCCTTGAACATAATAGCAAGTTCCTATCATTCCAAACATGATCATCATCATACTTCAACGTTTACACAAATAAAGTTTCCCTTTTGGGAAAGAATATCCCAAAATCTATCAAACATCCAACATACATGAATTCATCAATATATACCAATTCAAGCTCATACTAACATCTAGACATGATCAACAACACTTAAACACCTCAATCTACCAATCTTCATAAACAAAAGTTTCTACTTTTGGCAAGCTATGATCAACATCATCAAATTAAAGATTTCTAGCATTCATAACATCAATCTAGCATCTAATTATCATCATGAACCCATCCATAACATCAATCCATCACTAGATCACTACTACATGCAAAATAAAGTTACTATTCTTAGTAACCTATGAACAATGCATCAAAATCCCAACTTTCTTGCATAATCAACGTATTCTAACATTCATACAACCAATAATCATCAAACATTCATCAAACAATCATCCATCATGCATAATCACAATAATCCGAATTAGGGTTTGCTTCAAACCAATTTCATGATCAATCCACTAAAAACATAGATTCTTGCATAATCGACGTTAACTAACATGTATACAATCTAACTAACATGTTAACATCATCAAACAACATCAATTTCGACCCCATGAAGGTCAATTTACGAATTAGGGTTCGGCCCTAAACAACTCACAAAAACGTGAAAAATCTAACCTTTAAACGTGTATAGCTTGCAATGATGATTCCAACAAGTTATATGCCTTGAAATCGATCCAATTTCGTGTTCCCTTGCTTGTTCTTGGCTGATTTCGCAATGGTGAGGGTGTTTGGAGATGGTTTGCGGCCGAAGGGGGGGTTTAGGGTTTGGTTTTTGTTTTATTAATTTTAATTTACATATTTACCCTTTAAACCCTTGTTTTTGTATTTTATAAAAACTAAGCTTTAAACTCTTTGTAAGTGTTTTTAACTTCATAATATAAGATATAAACTTATAAATTCATTATATATCTTATCTTTATAAAAACACAAGACATACGAATAATAGGCACGTTTCCGCGTTACGCGATAATTCTTTAATTAACCTTTATAAATGTGTAAACACATAAACATAACCCAATATTCACATAATCACTTAGATTCACAAAATTAACATTATTCATTATTATTAGGTCACCAACGTTCAACGACAACTAGTGTGCTCACGACACGTGTATACAAGACTTAACGGAACTAACGGAGCTTGGTAACGGAAATTTACCGGATGTCACACTGTTGTTGTGGCTGAGTGAATAACTTGGGGTACTTGTGAAAAAAATTCAGCTCCCACGACAGGTCACCCTCAATCTTTAGGAGTAGCATCATTCTTGGCAGAAAGGCATTTTCACAGTGTTTGTTGGTGAAGCAACAACTTATCTTATGATGTTTAAGTAGATCTGTCCATTATTTTCTTGACTCTCATCAATTTCTATAGATTTAATCTTTGCAATAAGAGATCAGATCCATAGAAATCTTTCAGTGTGCTTGAGCAGGGTTACAGTTTGTTTCCATGAGGATGGAAGTGCATTGAGGAGTCTGGCATTTAAATCTTTAAGATCATTTTTGATTCCTAAAGTTGGCATTTCAGATGTGAGTTGAACATATCTATTCATCATCTGATTTATACTTTCTCCTCATATGTGCTCAAAAAGTTCAAGTTGTCTCTTCAACTTTTGTCTTTTGAGATCTTGGATTTATTTACCTCCTTCATAGATTACTTTCAAAGCTTTATACATTGTATACCCAGTTTCGTAGTTCTCCAATCTTGAAAGTACTTCTAGAGGTAACCCTTTGCACATGAGAAAGTAAGCTTTAACATCATTCTTCACCTTCTTTAAGTCATCACCAATTAAGCCATCTTCAGGATATGGCTCTTGAGTTTCTTTAGTATATATAAATCCTTTATCAGGACCATCTAAGGTGATTGGAATGTAAGGTCCTTTTTCAATTGACTTCCACAGATCAGTATCAATTGAGTTCAAATGATGTTTTAATCTGAGCGACCAATTTTTAAAATCGGCTCTATTCTTTAGCTTTGGTACTCTGATCTCTGAATCTTCAGACTTAGCCATGATTAAGTTTTTGATTCAAGAGAATATACTATTTTTGATGTTTTAGTTTTAAAAAGAAATAAAGAAATGAAAATATTTTGGATTTTTGGATTTTTGAAAATTTTCTAAGTATTAAGTGATAAGTCTAATTAGATGCGCCTGAACAGTAGTGATGCGCCCGCACAGTGATGAAAGGTCTAAACAGTAGAGAAACTCCCCAACTTGTCTTAGAAACGCCTAAGGGATTGCCTTAGATAATTTCTGAACTTTGTAAGTGTAGAAACGCCTGGAACAGTTGTCAAACGCCCAAATAGTGTTGATGCGCCTGAAAACAGTTACAATGTGCCTGAACAATTTCAAAGCGCTAGCGTTAAACTTCTGAAAACGTCTGAACAGTGCGAAAACGCCCACATAGTGTCAAAACGACTAATCTAAAAATGCCTAAACAGTGTTAAAGCGTCTGAACAGTGTTCATGCGCCTAAACACTTAGGTATTTCAGATGATTTTAACACCTCAAACGCCTAATTTAAGTTCTTCATAACAACTTGATCTTCAGAAATTTTCCAAAACTTGATAAAATGATCTGAAACTATTCAATCAAGTCACAATAATACCGATTAACAATCCGTTAACTTCATATCTTTCAATTAACAACAATTGAGACTTAATTTTGCAAAAATCAGTGTTCGAATATGAAGAACAGTTCGAGCACAAAATTTGACAAAAACTCAAATTTGTTGATGTAAATTCACTCAATTGAGATTCAAGTCATGTTTCTAGTGATGAAACACAACTAAGTCATCAATTAATTGCACAATTGCGATCAAATCATAGATTCAAGTGATCAAAATGCTCAAAAAGTCGTTTTTGAACTTCAATCACTGAACCGAAAGCTTTGATACCATTTGATAGGTTCAAATGTATCGATCTATAATTGATATCAAGCAATTAACAATAACATGAACAATGTAATCAAACAAACAAAATATCAGAAATATTCATAGAGTTTTCATTGATATTAGATGGATTGCAATGTGCAAATTGAGAGAAAAATCTAAAGTCGTTACCTGCACATACATAAGCAATCTTATTTATACTAATAATCAAGAAAACAAAAGGAACATATATTTACATAATAAGTCCCTAAGCTATGACAAAACTTATCTAAATACTAAAATGCTAATCTTTCTAGCTTTCTAATAGGGATAAAGGGAAGCATTGGAAGAATTGAATTAAAACAAAATTTTAGAAATTTTGAACCTTTTTTAAATTTTGAAAATTTTTAATCTTTTCGACAAAAAATGTGGATAATAACTTCTTAAGTAATCTTAAGTGTACATGGAACTCAAAATTTGCATACATGGCTAATTGTTACTGGTTTGTGCATTTATGAATCCCTTGGCATTTTGTTTTGATAATTGAGTAATGCACCCTAATCATTAAACCTTTATAAAAGTAGGTGAAAGTCCTAGGGGGTGTAACAAACTGATTGTAGATAACATACATGCTTCACATTGTATTACCTCTTTCCACCTTTGCCGTGAGAGTTAAGCCTAATTGATAAATTCATAGTATGCTATGAGTCACTTTAATTCTTTGCTTAAAAGAGGGAATCTACGATGTGCATCCAAGTTAGAACTCGTGTAATTGATACATATCAACATCAGAGGCCAATGTGTGCATAAATATCATAAAGGCATTAGGATTGAGCCATTTGCATGAACCCCTTCTTTTCAATTCCATACCAACAAAATCTCCCTATAGATACCATGTTGAGCCCCAACTTGTCGTTTCAAACCAAAAAAATAAAACCAAAAGTCTTAGCCTTTTTATGGAACCTTATGCATGAAGTCTAATCCATAACATATTTGAAAGAGTCATGGCAACAGCAGTTCAATCATAGTAAGGTTATTCTTGAGAAAAAATAAAAGAGCTAAATACAAGGTCAAAATGACCAAAATTTGCAGCAACCAAAAATAGTGTGAATAAATATACAAGTAGTGCAAGCAAGGGAATAGGAGTGATAAATGACGCATATATTGTGTTTAAGTTGGATTTCATTCCCCATTAGCCACTCTAAAATCCATTTTAATCCTACCTTAAACTCTAACCTAACATTACCACCCACGAAAGACCTCTTGATTTTTGTATTATATTGTGTCAATTGATGGAGATTTGATTAATATACGAGCTTATGATTAGTATGTGCATTCATGGTTTGAGAGCTCCATAAACACTAGTATATCATCACTAGTCCACAAAAATAAACCGAGAGGAGTATTTATTATGAGGAATGTGAAAGCATGAATGTTTAAAGCCAAAAGTGAGTATATGCCAACTAAAGATTTCAAATGCAAATAGTACTGAATGATTAGGTTGTGAATATTACATCATGAATTGAAAACTAAGCATGTCTTGGGACCTTACTTGTTTAAGGTAGTGATAATCTGGCATGTGTGCATAATTAAAGAAAATTGTGCAAGTAAGTTTGTTTTAGGACAAACAAAAGGTTAAGCGTGGAGATGTGATCACATGTCAATAATTTTGTGTTTAATTGATCTAAATGTTTGATTTTATATCATGATTATGGTGGAACAAGTTCGAGTTGTTAATGTTTTGGATTATAGGTGATTGGAGCTAAAGTAAGCATATTTTGGTTGAAAAGATGCAAAATGAGAAATCAGAACTAAGTTTGGTGAAACAGAAGAGTATAGAAGAAGCGGGATGGAAATCAAAGCCCGATAAGTGAAGAAATGCAAAAACTAAAGGTTCAAGACCATGGTCACTTAAAATGGGCATAACTGGGCTAGGAAAATAGTTACGGGGCCCACGCCCAGTCAACGGAAAGCTCGTGAAAAGTTACATGTGAAAATTAAAATTTTACAAGCGCCTAGCGTATGATACATTGCCTTGGGCATATCATACGCCAATCGGCGTATTGGCAACGTATTTGACAAAATTTTCGGAAAGTTGGGTGTAAGATACGCTCATATGGGCGTATGATACGCCGGTCCGCTAACTAGCTCTCCAAATTTTGTGGTTTTCAAGTTTATTTAAGCCAAACCAACTCTAATTCGATAAAGAACTTCTTGTAGATGAAAAGTGACAAACTTTAGGTGATTTTTGGTATTCTAAGGCTCCTCAAATCATCCACAAACATTCTACAAGTCAAGATTGAAGATTGAACGAAGATGATGCATGGCTAGGTTCTCTTGATTGATTTCGGGAGTATGATTCTTGTAAAATGAGACGATTGGTATGATTGATTAGGTGTTTTTGTATTAAACATTGATCTATCGAATGCAACATTTGTTTTGATTGATTTAAACAAGTTTCTTATAAATAAAGTTGTTTGCTTGATTATCAGTTTTTCAGTTTCCTTGCATCGTGAACTCATTAAGAAAAGTAGGCAACATGATATAAGTGAATTGATAACATTGTAAATGAACGAGTATTAAAAATTGTTCCTTTGTTGTCACTTTAATCAAAAGCTAAGATCTTGAAGTATTGTTTCTTACAAACGTTAATTTAAAAGTACCAATTATTGATCTTGTAGAATTGGAAACCTGAAAGTGATTGTTTTTAATATTTAGTCAAACTCGTTTTAATGTTTCATGCTTTATGCACTTTTGCTTCGTAATCCATTCAAAGTTTCAATTTTTAATTATAAAGATTGAATCTTTTAGTTAATCAAGTCGCATTAATTAAACATTTTCCACATATTCCCTGAGGAGATGACCTTACTTACCCTTACACAATAAAAGTAGCTAGGACCGAAATTAAATTGTTTTTGATTGAGTCTCGACAACCAAATCAATTGTCCCTTCTTTCTTGTTTTTGCGATTACGACTATGACTTTTATGAATTGCTTTTTTGGTTGGTTACAATAGTTCCTATGCCTTTTCGTGTGATTTCCTACTTTCGTAATTAATTCACTAGCATGCTACTCAAGTATCTCTAATAATGCTCACTACTTGCTAACTAATAAAACTAATTCAAAATAAAACTTGTTGCGTATAAATAAAACATGTCTCAAACATCGGACCCGTGACCCATAACTTGACCCGTGACCCATAACTTGACCCGTGACCCATAACTTGACCCAATTAAGATTAACTAACACTGACATGTTAAAACCGAACATCTTGAGAAGGGATCGGTTAGTTTTGTGTAAGGTCCCGTTTCCGGGACACTCACACCTGGTCATTCATTGCATTTAATACATATAAACGTACATTTATTTTGCAGCGGAATTTAAAACTTTCATTATTAACTAAACCATGTCATTTACAACATTTGTTTTCATTTCAAAATACAAGACATGTAAAAATACGAATGCCAGCCTCAAAATGCTCCCAGTAGCTTATGCATCCATGCCTGCAACTCCTCAGCATCAACATATACCTGTCAACTATCATGCATACAAAAGTCAGCGACGCTGAGTGAGTTCTAGTTTTACAATAAGACATACTTTTCTTTGTTAAAACCGTTCTTTCAAAATCATACTATACATCGTTCGTGATCATGCATCATATGTACATACAGATAATATCATTATTATCATCGTCATTACGTTCATTAACTTTGTTCATTCAACATATTACATTATCATCCACTTCTCTTTCTAGATCCGGTCAAACTTTACCCTCTTCGTGGAACTCAGCCACGATTACTGAGGTCGAATGACAAGGATCCTGTTCAGTACTTTATTATGATAATTCGTTTACGTTCATTCATACGTTCGTTCTTTCATACATTATCTTTCATTCATTTCTCTTTATTACTCGAATCTTGTCTCTTGCAGTATCCCTGACTCATGCTCAAAAATGGTTGTTGTGCCGGGGCCTGCTCACAAACCCCCGACTCATGTCCGAAGATTGACACAACACCGGGATACGCGACAAAGATCCCATATGAGTCAATCACAGGGATTGAACTCTATCCGAGTCTGTTTCAACACAAAGTCGCTCACCTCATTATCTCGTCTCATGCAATATCTCCGACTCAGTCCCAAGACTGATACTGTGTCGGGGCCTGATAAACAAACCCTCGACTCATGTCCGAAGACTGACACAGTATCAGGATACGTGACACGGATCTCATCATCCGTCACATTCGTCATATGCAATACTCTCGACTCATGTCCGAAGACTGATACTGTGCAGGGGCCTGCTCACAAACCCCCGACTCATGTCCGAAGACTGACACAGTACCGGAGTACACGACAAGGACCTCTTCCGAGTCTGTTGCGACACAGAGTCGCTCACCTCATACATATGCTTGGCCTTATGCCACACCCCCGAAGTTATACGTAACTCGGGTAACAACATCCCCCACCGAAGTGGGTAACAACACCCCCACCGAAGTGGGTAACAACACCCCATCAAAATGGGTAACACCCCCACCGAAGTGGGTAACAACATTGAAAGTCAGTCATAAAGTCTGGAACCCTTGCATGCACACTTTAGGATTCGCTAAACCTCACGCGGTAGAGCTTAAGGCATGTAGAGCCGTGCACCTCTGTACATATTGCTTGCAAGCCTTTCTATACTTACTCTTTATTCATTAATTCATGCATGCATTCATTCATTACGTTCCTCTTTTCGTTATCTTCCACTTTACGTTACATAATACTTTCATTACATTCATTAACGTGCAACGCAAAGCCAAGGGAAGACATACATACATAATAAGAAACATACATAAACATACACCATCACCATATAGGCAACATCATACATGCATAACACATATCAAACATAAGCCATCACATCATAACCAGGCCTATCTTCCTATTTTACCCTCTAAAACTCACTTAGAAAACCTCAATTCCAAATTGGGCGCATGGGACCTTCTAGGCGCATGGGCATAAAAATTCTAAGTGTAAAACAGTCTGGGCGCATGGGCATTATTTGGGGGCTTCTGCCCTGTTCAGGCGCATCACTTGACACTTAGCCGTTTCAATCACTTGGGCGCATGGACATTATTTAGGCGCATGGGCATTATTTAGGCGCATGGCCAAAACTTAGCCATTTCATTCATTTTGGGCGCATGGCACTATTTAGGTGCATGGCCAACACTTGGCCGCATGACCAACACTTAGACGCATGGGCCACTGTTTAGGCGCATGACCCACCCTTGGGCGCATGGCCAACACTTAGACGCATGGCCAACATGTTGGGCGCATGGGCCACTATTTAGGCGCTTGGCTAACCCTTGGACGCATGGCAACACTTAGGCATCGGGCCTCTCATGCTGGGCACATGGACAACTGTTTGGGCACATGAGCCACCTCTGGGCGCATGGACCACTGTTCATGTTCATCAAAACATTCTGAAATATTTATTATGCTATCAATTTCACCGATTACCATTCTAATCATATCCAAACACAGATCTAACATACTAAGGCCATCTAAGCATGCTAAACACCATCACTTACCCATAATCAACACTATAACATACATACATACATACATACATCATTTCGAGCATAAAGTTGTAAACCCATGGTTTCTTTCAAAATGTTTACTTAGTATGCATAATAGCCCCAAATCAGTTGAAAATCAGTAAAAGAGGGTTTCTAGAAACTCACCTTGAGCAACCTTTGAGCAACACTCTTCCAGTTCAAGACCCACTTCGATTCAGCTCTTGAATCCTGAAAACAAACTCTAAACATTCAGAACTTCGGTCAAGAACTCGAAACCCAGCTGAAACCGAGCTTATAGAAGAGAAGACTTACCTTTGAAGTTGCTTCTTCCATTTTTTCTCTGTAGAACCGGGCTCTCTCTCTCTTCTTCTTTTCAGCCGAATGAAGAAGGTGAAGAAGAAATGGGCAACCATGCCCCTCAAATCCTTAAAATAATAAGGTTTGTACTTTGTACATTTTTTCCCCTCCACTTGTGCACAATTTCTATTCTTTTCATTTACGTTTCTTTTCCTTCCATTTAAATAGAAATTCGGGGTGTTACATTTTGTTGGTTGACGCCCCACACCACACACACAACATCACTCACATATGTATATATGAATATAAAGTTGCAGAAAAACAATTATTTGAATATGAAGATACAAGGCTATATATAGCCATACCTGTTGGAAGATAATAATTAGCATTAAGTTAATTATCTAAGCTATTTATCTAAGATAGTTGTATGTAAATATTATGTGTAATATAAAGTATGTGAATATTAAAAATGGGTCAATTCAGTTAAAGTTAGTTTCCCGCCATAATAAATTGTTTATGGCGGTTGATCAATGTAACTGTCATGTATGTGTGTATATATGACTCTTGTGTACAGGATTAAATCAATTGAATAAAAGTATATGTGTGTTCCCACCAATTTCCATTTTCCATTAATTCTCTATCATAAGAACGATAGCAACTTTTGGATATGCCTAACTTCAACATGGTATCAAAGCCGCGATCAAAGGACTGTGAAGAATGATCAAGTAATTTTGGTGGAAGATTCGATTCATCGTTTGAATTGGAGGATGCGTTTATGCCCGGAAGTATAGATGGGTGTGAAACTTCCGCATTCTTTCCCGCGTTGTATGTAGACCGAGTGGGTCATGGGAAAGAGAGTTCGGCATATGATCAGATTGATCAAAAAAGAGAAAGTAGCAGTGAAATTATCTTCGCATCAAAGGAAGCAATTCATACATTAATGATTGTCGTTTGATGGCAGAAGACAGAAACTTTGCCAAAGGAGAAAGTAATCAACAAACCGTATCAAAGGGGATCTATAGCGGGTATCCAAAAGGAATGTGTTGTAGTTATTATCATCAACCGTTTCATTACAGACGAGATTGTCCAAAGCGAAAGAAGAAGAAAGAATATATGGTTGATGGAACCGAGAATCAAACATGGGACTGCATATGGTATGCAAGCCTCATACGAAAGCAACACGCAATAGGTAACAAAAACTTTTTTTTTAACTTTCTCAAACTCATTCGAAGTAGAAACTTGTGTAGATGGATACACAAAAGAATTCTTTCGGGGTAAAGGAAGCATATTAGTCAATAACAACAATCAAAATCATTTGATTAAGGATGTGTTTTACATTCCAACCCTTAAAAAGAATCTGTTAAGTATTGAGAAGTTATCAAATCAAGGTTTTAAGGTTCTATTTAATGGGAGTACATGTTCGTTCAAACGACCCATAAACCGTGGAAGTTACCCAAACTATATGCATGGAACCAAAGAAACAATAGACAAGTTTAAAGGAGACAAATTAAAGAATATAGAGGAATCAAAGGAAGAACAAAATTCAAAAAGGCACGAGAGGAATGAGCAAGCAAAGTTGTGGAAACACTTTGAAGATGTCATGGCTAAAGCGGAGAAGAATATCCATAAAATCATCAAAGAAAAAGCACTGATCATGTGCCAGAAGAATGTCTCATCAATGCAAGATTGCATAGTATTTTTAGATCTCATTAACATAGCAACAAAGATAGAGCAATATAAGAAAAGCTTCAAGGCAGAACTCGAACGTACTATAGAATGGTTCTTGGAAGACTTCTTAAAGGTTAAGACATCTAACCTGATACCACCAAGGGATGTGTTCAGTCATCAAGTTAACCTCATGAAATTGTACATGGTAATGCAAAAGAATGGAGGATATGAAGGTGTTAATAAGAATGGAAAATGGAAGGAAATAGTAACTCAAATGGGCTACACCTTAAACTATCTAACGAGTGCAGGTCAAGCCAACCTCATCAAGTCATACAAGATCATCTATCTATAATACTTGGAGATGCTAGAGTGATACCATCTCAAGTATAAAGGAAGAGATATAAAGATTGAGATGGGAAGCAGCAGCAAGCCTACTAAAGGAAAGGAACCAATGATTTGGCAAGATGTGGATCTCCCCCCCCAAGAAGAGATCCAAAAGCTCCGGTGAAGATGAAGATTATAAGAAAAGAACTTAATGCTAACATTAAGGGGGACAATGTTGGAAGATACTGATTAGCATTAAGTTAATTATCTAAGTTATTTATCTAAGATAGGTGTATGTAAATATTATGTGTAATATAAAGTATGTAAATATTAGAAATGGGTCAATTCAGGTCCCGCCATAATAATCTGTTTATGGCGATTGATCAATGTAACTCTCATGTATGTGTATATATATGACTCTTGTGTACAGGATCAAATTAATCAAAAAAAGTATATGTGTGTTCCCACCAATTTTCATTTTCCCTCAATTCTCTATCATAAGAACATAGCAACTTTTGGATATGCCTAACTTCAACAATACCACACACAAACGTGGGAATATCAAATACAATATAATAATACTAATTCAACTAAAGATCCGGTGAATATGCATGACTTCTTCCTTGTCCAACGTGCACTCCAACTAACTTGGTCTAACACTTGACTATTTCATAATTCACGTGATGGCTGATTCAAGATCCATTTACCCAAAACCGATAACCGACTTGACCAGTAAACATCAGATTAACCCAACAAGTTTTCATATATGTTTAAGCGATCGCCACTTTAGTTACCACTATTACCAAATGTTAACAAGAGAGCATAGATTTCTTCTAGTTCCTCCATGACGGATTCAAAGGTGGGCGCAGATAAGATCTATCCACAACACATTTTTGAGCAAGTAAAGCTAATTGGACTGCTGGTTTTGTCTGCAGGAAGTTTAATCTTATTCTGCAGTCCAATGCACCATAAATGCTCGGCAATGAAACAAACCCATGTTCTCCTGGTAAACAATGTCTCATTTCTGTCAGATCATTTTCACTAGCAATCGGTTTCCCAGTTAGTAGCTCCATCAATAGCACTCCAAAACCAAAGACACCACTCTTCACCTCCAAATAATCTGAAGCTCTTACAATATATGTACTATCAGCTAATCAAGATTCAAAAATCTTGGAAAATGAAAACTGCAGGAAGCAAATTAAGTTAAACTTACACAATGAACTTGGATGCAGATACAAGGGTTCATCGCTACTCGATATCAACATTGCCACATCAAAATCTGAGAGTTTCGTGTTGAATTCCTGTAAATTTTGTCAAGGGAAATAAAAGAACTGTCACTAGCATATCAAAACAAGAAAAAAAGCAATTTGCTTTCTAGCATCACTAGTAAGTTTTTTATTACTTAACATAACAATTAAATAAATTGTTCCCAACTGCCAAACTAACCATGTTATAGCTTTTGCCACCATTGTATGGTTGTTAGCTTGCGTGTACTTGTTAGGGTTTAAAGTCGAAAGAAGTTCCTTCTGCATGCCTACCCAAACTGAATTTTTGGGTTAAAAGGCATGTTGAAGGAACTTTATTAGACTTCTAATGTTTCAAAACATTAGTACCTCATCCAACAAAATATTGTGCATCTGCAGTGAGCAATCAGCGAGTTGAGGCTGTGTACGCAAGAAAACAAGACCTCGAGCAATTCCTAATGCGATCTTAACTCTCGAAATAAATAGGTGTCTCTCTGTTCTTCTTTCAACTGCAAGACAACTTCTGTCATTCGCATACTCATGTACGATTTTATTTCAGCTACTTTCTAAGTATACTTAAATTTCACTTACCACTGAATAGATAATCATTAAGAGTTCCTTGATGCATGAACTCATACACAATGAGTATCGAATCATTTTCAATGCAGTACCCTAAGATCTTAACAACATTAGGATCACTAAATTCTTCCAAATTTTTGTCTTCAGTTGTATCTACAAATGGTGAAGTAGTATGAATAAGACTGATCACATTACCAATATTAATTTCTCAGGATCATAATTGTATAGAAAATTGTATACCTCCTTCACTCTATGAGGTTCAAAATGGTGTGTATATAGTCTCTTAACAGCAATGGTCAATCCACTATCCGACATTGAAGGGGAATATGTCTTCTTATGCAGCCAACCTCTATATACCTCTCCATAATGTCCGCGGCCCAACAACGTGTCACTGTTGAAATTCCTAGTGGCGAGTTTTATATCTCTGTATGAAAATATTCTAAAAGAATGCTTTGTATGCTCGTTATGGGTTGATGACGGTGTGTTTGGGTCACCTTAATAACATGAAAGAAACAAGAAAATAAATCATAATTAAGATGTAAACAACCAACAAATTGTGAGACTAGAATCTCTAAAATCTTTAGATAATTTTTATCTTTGAAAATGTCACTCAACTTGATAAATGGACTATCATATGATATTATTGTACTGGTACTATAAAAGTAAACAATAAGATAACAATTATGAAAGAACATATGCAATGAAACACAACTAAACATATCACACAGCATTTATGAAGGAATTAGACTATACCAGTGTTATGCCTAGGCCTGAAAAGTAGATTCTGCATTTTATTGGTGAAACCTGCTGAACCTACAGCATGAGGGGATGAGTCAAATTGCTCCTGTAATGTCATAGATAGCTGGAGAGCGACAACGACCTCAGCCATTTTGGGGCGTTTTTTCCTTGAGTTCTTTAAACAACGGTCTGCAATCTGCACAAACTCCTTCAAACATTTGGATGAAACTTGTGTTATAATATGAGAACTTACAAGCTGATCTAATCGTCGTTCTTTGACACACTTTTTAGCCCAGTTTACCAAACTCCACTCCTCCTCTCTAAACCGAGTGTCGACTGCACGCCTCCCAGATAGCAATTCAAACAAAACAACCCCAAAGGAAAAAACATCTGATTCCCTGGTCAACTTCCAGGTGCTATAGTACTCTGGATCTAGATATCCTATCGTGCCTTTAGGAGTGGTAATCACTCCAGAAGACGGTTCATCTATAATTCTTGACAATCCAAAATCTGAGATCTTCGCTGACCAATTCTCATCAAGAAGAATATTTGAGCTTTTCACATCTCGGTGTATGACTCCATGTTTGGTACCCACACCCGTGTGAAGGTAATCTAATCCTCGTGCAGCACCTATACTTATTTCAAGCCGTCGCATCCAAGATAAAGGAGTATCACCTTTGTGCAAATGATGCTCAACGCTCCCATTCGAAATGTACTCATAGACAGTATCATCTCGTTGTTCTCATAACAATAACCAAATAAAGACACAAGGTTACAATGCCTCACCTTGGTAAGCATCTCGATTTCAGTCATGAACTCAGGTGCCCCTTGGCTAGAAGATGAATCCAACCGCTTAATGGCAACAGCACGTTCACTAGTATCTCTTGCGCCATAGATATGACCTTTGTATACCTTCCCAAATCCTCCCTTTCCAATGACCAACTCATTATCAAAGTTTTGAGTAGCTAACTGAATCTCGGCCAGAGAAAAACGATTAAATGCCCGTTCTGTAGCTAATGAATACAATTTCTCTTCATCAAAGTTTTGATGGGATATTGAGTTCTCAGACATTTTGTTAAAGATTATAAGATATGCTCAAGAGGAGCCAAAAAACACTTTGTACAATAGCAAAATCATCTTGAGTTCTCAGTCATGAACTTAGAGTTTTAGAATTCACAACATCTCTCAGGAGTCAACTCTTGATACGTTATAATTCACAACATCTCTCAGGAGTCAGCTCTGGATACGCGGTGGAAACTACCAAGCTGGAGCATGATAGGAGCAGAGGAAATTTCTTATGAAGAGGTGATATGCGTAGGACCATAAACAACACGAACCACAAAAGCACTCTGCTGGATCAACCTCGAAAGTAGATGAGTATCCTCAAAATCAACAAAGGCGGCTTGGAGTCTAATATCTACATTTTGTAAAATCACAAAGAACATAACAGTTTATTTTCAATTTAAGTTCACCAAGAATCATAATATCGTTCAAGATTAATAAAGTATTGTCTCCACAGATGCATAGATAATAAACAATAACAACATAAGGTCTTTAAAAATTAACAAATGGAGATGAGTCCAATAACAATGAGTGGTGATTCATGTTCTTGGGGCCACACGCAAAAGACAGCTAACATGCAAGTTATAACTGTTTTTATTAGTGTAAAAAAAAGTAGTTTTAATTATTGTCAATGTTCCGAATGTTTCTCCTAAATGATTAAAACTCTAATTGGAATAATTACTGAAATTAAATAGTAATTTAGTGATTAATCTTTTTTTAATTTTAACAGTAGTAACACAAAACTATGAAAATAAAATAACTACAAAGTAAGTTCAGTGAATATTAGAATGTGAAACTGGATGTCAAATTTAAAAAACTCATGACAATTGTTTTTTCTTGGTGATTGTATGTTGTATTAGAGATATGGTTATGATGGTTGTTACATATTGCTTAGAGGTTGTTATATTAGTTGAGATCTAGAGGTTGTTATGTTAGGTTGTTATGTTAGTTGAGATCTAATTGAGATTTCTATCTAGATTCTTCTATTAATCTCTATAAATAGTCATTGTATCTTCTTGAAATAATCAATGAGAAAATACCTTCTTTACAACACTTTTGTTTCATGTTGATCGGTAGCAACTATACACAATATTGTGTGGTTGTAGACTTGGTAACTAGGAACTATACTCGTTGGTAGTAACTATTCTCAATAGCAACTATACTGATTTAATTTTTAGGAAAATGATTATACCATGAAAATCAACCTCTTTCAGATATACAACATAAAATTTGACCATGCAGTGTAGTTAGACTCTTATGTCGATCTCAACGAATCATCCTTTTCACAAAAACAAATTTAGTCTAGTAGGTAAGAAAATAGCAAGTTACAAATTTTGCCTCGATAGAACATGTATCTCTATTACTATGAATTTCATACGAAGTAGTTAATAGTATTTAACGGTAGACATGCATCAAATTTTATATATGTAGTGAATGGAATGTATAGTGGTATTACCATTAGCCAATGTTGAAAAAATTGGCCTAGCCGGTCAATTAATTAGCGATTAATCGGTAGTCATCCAATAACCTTGTCGAGTTCAACTAATTGATACAAAATTGATAGTTGGTCCTAGGCGGCAATAATTATGTAGGTCGAAGCAAAAGGATAAAGAATTGAACTTGTTAATTCAACGAGAGTATCATAAACAATTCTTTTAACTATCGTTAATTCACAAAAAATGCCGATAATAAGGAATTCACACTAATACACACTATGATAGAAAGAGAAAAAAAAGGGTTTTCTATAAACTTCAATAATAATTTCTCCAATTTCTTACATGCATATAAAGAAACAAACCAAAAGTCGAATGGGCCTTAAAACATAGATGAACCAAAAGCTGGGCCAAATATAAAGTCCAATAAAATCTAAAAATAAAACAAAAATTGAAATAACTCATATAAGCTGTTTTTGGGATAAAACGATTCCTATGGCTCAAAATAAAGACTTCTAGCTCAAGTTATGGCTATTTCAATGAAGTCCCCTTTAACAAGCGATCTAGGGCTCCAAAAAAGCTATAGTTTGTTTCTCGACACTTGGGCCCACACCAAATAATCAACACTAATTTGTACTAATCGGTAGTAATAGGATGTAATCGGAGTAATCGGAAAAATTTTCCTAAGCAGACAAAGTCGGTCAACGAAATATTTGTGCTTTTTAATTTATAATTTTGACACATTTACTCAATTCTAAATCTAGCCAACGTTAAGAACAATCGGCCAGCCCCTAAAAGTTAACCTTCACTTTCAACTAGCCTTCATCACTGTTTGCTATTTGGTTTTCTGACATTTTGTTAGAAATATTATTGGCTATGCTGAAGAGGAGCAAATAGCATAGAAACAAAGTAAAATCAACAAATGCATCTTTTAGAGTTTTATAATCCACAATAACTCAGGGTCAACAAAAGCATCTTGGATTTAAATACCCACCAGTTTATAATTTTTATAGGATTAAACCAAACTATATTTGAAAAGTTATGTCCACAATGAATGTCTTCTGTAATTAACAATAGATCAACACAAAGTCTTCGATTGTTAACAAAGAATGAAGTGGAGAAGATTATTTTAAGCCAAAAACAATTACAATAATTGATTGTTTAAACAAAGTTATTTAAATATGTATATTGGTATGCTTATTAAATGATCTCATTGACAATCTCAATCCGTATAAACAAATACATTTGAGCTAATCTATATTTGCTTTGACATATCTATACTTCAATACCAAATGATGTTACGAAAATAATATATAGAGTAATATATACACCCTCTTTGTTGCAGCAGCATGTTCTCGTAAGTTGAACTAGATCGAAAATCTTCAAAAAGAACCCTCGGAAAGCCCTTTGTAAATATGTCGGCTTTTTCAAAACGAGGGAATATGTAAGACTCTAACTCTCCATCAAGCCACCTCTTCCATAATAAAGTGAATATTAATCTCGGCGTGCTTCATTCTTTGATGTTGAAATGGATTGGTTCTTAAGGACAAGACACTAATATTGTCACAATAAATTAGTTTTGTTTATCCGGATGGTGAGGGAGCATGCTTAACTAATTTCGCACCCAACAAGTTTCATAGATGATATTTGCAAGATATTAAGTTGACAATGTAGGTTTTCATTTAGAAGACCAAGAAATTAGGTTGCTACTCAAGTACACGTAAATGTAGACCGACAATTAGTGTTTGTGTATGAGACAAGAGAACATGAGCCAGATTTAGAGATATTTAAGCCAAAAGATATTTTAACACTAGAAGACATCGGCCTGACCCATTTGACTTTTCTTGTTCTCTAAGCTGGAAACCCTAAATATATATCCATAAATACCATGTCATATGCTATAATACTTGTATTGTACTGAGCTAATAAAGAAAATCAACTTGCAACCCGTTGATGTAGAATTCACATCAAGGCTGAACCACGTTAATATTTGTGTGCTCTTCTTAGAGCTTTCATGTGTGTGATTGTATGTGTTTTCGTTTTGTAGATACCTTACAAATGGTATTATAGCTAAGGCTCAAATGTTGTTTGATCTTAAATCGGTATTTTTATACGTCAACGCCATCGTCAAGGGATCTGCCGCCACCACTACCTAGGGTTCCACGGTTGTTTCCTAAGGTTCTTTAGCTGCCTGGGGTTTTCGTCGCCGCCCCGCAAATGGGTTTCGAACCCTTGAGTCAATATCACAGCCTAAATATTATTTTGATCAGTCGTCGTTTTATCGTTGTCACTTTCCGTGGATCGGTTTTATTTTGTGGTCATCTATCAAAGCTATTGCTAGTGGTAACCTAATTAAAAAAAAACTCGAGAGCCAATTAGAAGAATCATCGGGAACACTTTCAGCCGGACAAGTTCATTCGTTCTTGTTTTCTGTTTAGGTCCAGCTAGGTTGTTGATTATACAAGTTTCATGATGTTATTCGGGTTTGTTGTTCGAGATTACTTTTCATGTTTGCTTTGATTTGTGGATTGGGTATTATTGACAAAGGTTTTGATTTTGATTTTTAATCCAATTTTGACTAGTTGTCATTTGTTCAGTGTGTCTAGTGTTTTTTTTATTTTTCTCTGCTTGCTATTATGGATGAAGACGTGAAGTCTATGATTGAAAAGTTTAATGTACTGATTTTGGTTACTGAAAAATAGAATTACAAGCATTGATGTTTAAGGCAACACTTTTAGTCAATGATAACATCATGAAAGAAACCAACATAAGTGGCATGATGTTAGCTTTGTTAAATATGTATGAAAAGTCATTTGCAACTAACAAGGTTTTCTTGATAATGAGAGTATTCATTACGAGAATTAAATAAGGAAGCTTAGTTACCACTCTTAATAATAATCTGAATTCTGTTATATCTAGATTGGCATATGTGGTAATAAATTCAATGATGAGACTCAAGATGTAGTGTTGCTATCTTCATTGCCTAATAGTTACACCAAGAGATTGACTATTGTTACTAGTTTCGCGGGGGCTAACAAGATAACATTTGATAAGAACTGAGATATTATATTAGATGAGACATTCGTTTAAGAAATGAAAATGGTGGATCATCATGTGATATGTTACATGTTAGCAGGGGAAGGAAAATAGCAAGGGCAATAGAAAGCAAGGGAAGTGTTCTACTAGAACTAAATAAATGTATGGTGTTGGAACTGTAATGAAGATGGACTTGTTAAGAGCCAATGTCTAATGAAAAGCTTGAACACTAATACTAAGGATGAGTGTCTTGATGACGCGTATTTCTTAAAGCTAAAACAATATTGACTCTTTGGATCATGTATTCTAATGCTTTATATCATATTGTACACAGTGGGGAAACAATGGTGAATCTAAAACAAGGTGACTTTAGGAATGTATAACTTGCTAATAATGAGATGCTTAGCAGACATGGATGATATTGATATGATAATTCTATCAAAAACTATATAGCAATTAGAGAATGCTAGTATGATTCTAGATATGAAGAAAAAGGTTATTATGCACAAATTCTGAAAGTAAGGTTTGGTGGTGGAAAATAGATGGTAATCAATGGAACCTGGTGATAGTTTGATATGATAAACATGTGTTAATGTACATGGTCGAGGTACTTGCTGAGGAGTGACCTTTGCGGTTAAGAAGTCCGAGTTGGGATCACTAAATCTGCTACTAAGATGCTTCATTTTGTATGCATCGGTCTGGTATAGAGAATGTAGCTAAACAGGTTCAAACTTCTAAATTTGTTAGGGGCTTTTGTGATAGTAGGAGCATGTGACATGTTCCATGTGCAATCAAAAAACGCCATTGGCTTTTTACGATTAAAAATACTCTCCTGATAATTGTTAGCTGAATTTGGAGAGTGTTAGTGTCTTTAAAGCTGTTGGATTGTGTAAACCAATTGAGACAAAGGATGATTTATTGGTTGGATAGCCACGACTAAGTTGGAACTCGAGTGAGCTTTAACCGGTCCTTTTGGTACTTGATGATGAGGGACCACTACAACTAACAATTTGATGAAGTATATATTATCTCCACAAATAGTACAAAATATCATTTAAGAATAATGAAGTATATATTATCTCCACATATAGTACAAAATAAACAGTAACAACATGAGGTCTTTAAAAATTAACAAGTGGATATGAGCTCAATAACAATGAGTGGTGATTCATGTTCTCGGGGCCACATGCAAAAGACAGCTAACATGCAAGTTATAACTGTTTAGTAGCCAAATAAGTTTATTGACTTGTTTTTATTAGTGTGAAAAACTAGTTTTAATATTTTGTCAATGTTTTGAATGTTTCTCCTAAATAACTAAAACTCTAATTGGAACAATTACTGAAATTAAATAGTAATTTAGTGATTATTCTTTTTCAAATTTTAACAGTAGTAACAAAAAACTATGAAAATAAAATAACTACAAAGTAAGTTCAGTAATACAGGACCTCAAATCTAAAAAAACTCATGACAATTGTTTTTTTTCTTGGTGATAGTAAAGTTGGTCTGTAGCAACTATACACAATGTTGTGTGGTACTAAAATTGGTCAGTTACAACTATACGCATTGGTAGGAACTATTATCAGGAGAAACTATAGTGTCGTAAGTTTGAGGGAGTTCAGTAGGAATAGGATTGTACCGTTAGAAATGCAAGGAGGTCAATCTCATTCAGATATACAACATGAATTTTGACAATACAATGTAGTTGAACTCTTATTTTGATCTGAACGAATCATCATTTCCACAAAGCAAAACTTAGTCTACAGGTAAGAAATAGCAAGTTACAAATTTTGTCTTGATAGGACATGTATATCTATTATTATGAATTTCATATAAAGTAGTGAATAGTATTTAACAATGGACATGTATCTCTATTATTATGAATTTCATATATGTAGTGAATGGAATTTATAGTGGCATTACCATTAGCATTTTTGTAGTAACAAATCTCATATCTGTTCCTAAGAAAATGAATTTGTTAGATTTTTGGGGTCTAAAAGGAGTGTGAAAACACATGAGAACTCTTGAATGGTAAGGTAAATAAGAAATCTAGAACTCTAGTTCTTCGGAAATGGTAAGATCTTTATCGCAAAAAAAAAGATTATGATTTAATCGGATATTGTGGTTCTCTTCCACTGTACCTTGACTTGACATGAACATGAAAGGGGTTCAAGATTCAAAGCCATTTTAGTTAGTTGGATTTACCAAGAATTAGTTAGGTTTACAAGTTGGAATATGTGGAGTGCACACTTACTCAAACCATTAAACTCAGAGTTCAAGAGGGAGAATCCCCCTAATTAATCGGTCCTTAGCATAGTGCAAGGAGCTCCACACCCATCATGGTTTCAAAGGATAGAGTTCACGATGGGGGTCTTACTATTTAGAAGAACCTTATATGAAAAAAGTATTGATTGTATCATTTAAAAGTATGTTGAACACTTGGAATGTGTTAGAAGCAATGTTGGACCTCATCCTTGATAATTGCTTTTTTAAGTGGTCAAGAGTTTTTATAATTACTTTTTCCTCTCTCATTTATTCTCTTGTAATCTCCTTCACCACCACTTAGTCACCACCACAACCACCGCCACCACCATTGCCGTTATTTTTGGACAGACCTTCACCACCAAGCACCACCATACCTCAACCCCTTCTTTCTTATCGTATCACACCTCTAGATATGTTCATCATCAAATCACCAACACCAAATATAAGGCTCCTTATTGATAGTCCCACGCCACCACCACTTCCCAGATGCCACACCACCGCTAATTATAAGCAACTGTGACTAGAACGCAACCCCGTTTCTTTCATTTTTGTCGCCATCACTATCGACTAGGGTTTTCAAAGATTGGGTCGTTTAATTGGGTTTAATGCAATTAAACGACACTATCACACCCAGTTTTTTAGCACACTCGAGACGTGTGACCGATTGGTTTTGTTTATTCATTTAGGTTTCAAATCCTTTACGCAACAAAATCTTTTATTTTAAAATACAATTATCGTAAAACATGTAACATCACGTTACATTAATATATTTGATATTTCATATATTTCAAAATCAGGTTTCATAAACACTAGTTAATATATAAGCGCCTAGGGAGTCGTAGGTGCTATTTGTTTTTTCTATAGTAAATTGTCTAAAGTTTGCGGATCACATCTGCAGATATTCACAGGATAAGAGGTGTACCAAATGTCTGTAGTCTACAAGAAAAAAACTATTTGTTTTTAACATCTGCAAACTGTTAAAAATATTATATAATTAAAATAACCTATTTTTTAAACTTTAAAAAGTACTTCAACATTAAAATTTTAAAAAGAGTCATACAACATTGAAATAATATACATAAACCCATAGAAATACATTTTATTTAAATCATTGTTCCACATTTTGCACTAACTACTCAACAATTTCATCTTGTAACTGAGTCTATATCCCCGATCTGATGCAGTACCATTTGCTTCAACCTCATTTTCATCAGCATCAACGTGCACATGACGATTTCGAAACGAAACATTGGGTTGATCGTATTGTTAGAAAACTTTTTCCTTATAAAATTATGTTGTGTGAAACATTTAATGGTAATGTTCCTTTGTGTAACCAATAGAAATTATACCATCCTCTTCAATATAGGGAATCGTGCTTTCAAGACACCAAACGAACGCTCAATGATGTTTTGTAGTTTTGCATATGTGTGGTTAAGTTTTTCTTTATTGGTCAATGCACGACTCCTATAAAAATCTCCACGCCAATACCTAACATTACAATATGGAGCCATAAATCCTCAGATATGTGCATAAGCGGCATCACAAAGATAATAAGATATATAAATAAATAGAAAATAACTAACATACAATATTTACAAACAACTAAAATATCTAGTGGTGGTAATGAGAATGGAGCATTTGTATCTAATATTACATTTGATAATATTCTAAAATCATGTGCTATCCCTTTATAGTCCACCACAATGAATGTAAAAATTATGTTGAAGTCACAAATTGCTAATACATTTTGATAACAGCCTCATTTTTCCTTCCTCTTTATAAATCTTATTTTCTAGCAGGGACAACAATATGCATCAAAGTTCCATCAACTACACTAACCGCTAATTTGAATATCCGCCGTAGCCTTTTGTTATGTCCCGAAATGTTTGGACTCGAATTATAAGAAGTTGGTACTATCATATCTTTGGCAAAAAACATCATTTTATCCAATACTTCATAAAAATATGAATTGTTTGCTTTAAGTGTTAAAATCTACGTTTGATAACCATGTATCGATGACTATGACCGATTAGCATAAAAACATAGCATCTTTTCCTCAACTAAAACATGTTTACTATCCTTTAACAAATAATTTACTTGAAAATGAGAACATAGTCGGACAAAGAATTCATGAGACATACGTAGAAATTCTATGCATTGTTTGGGATTTCCTTGCAATAATTTTAATGTGTATTAATGTCACGACATAACTGAGTCATTATCTCGCATTCGTTGTAAACCTCTCCTCCAAAAAAAAGCGAACGTACAAGCACATAAGAACTACAAGTAGTAATTTCTTATTATAATCCATTACGATCCTGTTTTAATAGAACGTAAACAACCATTAAACATAACAAATCATTAAATATAAAAAATCAAAAGCATTCATTGTTCCAAACATAACTAACCAAAAGTATAAAATGTTCTCACACAAGCATATAATGTTTTCAACCATAACAAGACGTGAATATTGTTTTCAACACAATAAGCAGACAATTTTCGTAACTACTTTATAATCCTAACTTGTTATCGTCTTCAAGATCCACCCTCTCAATACCTTAGGAATTCATGACAGTGTCATCCATGCCTCTCTCGTGTCCAATGAAACTCCAAATATATAACCCAACCAACTTCAACTTCTTAGAATATTCAAGAACTATCAGCCCTTATTTGCCTTAATCAAATATTATAGTGCCTTTTGCATATCAAGGGCTAAATAATTTTGAGGTTTTTGCCTTTTTATTTGGATTAGGCTCAGGGGTAGGCTCAAGGGTGGGCTAGGCGGTATCCTCATGAATAGGCTTAGAACCAAAATCATAACGGTCGGCATCATCTTTTGTGACATGAAGAACGATGTCTGTAAGCATAATGCATTTGACACAATGCCAAGAAGATGACCTAACAGCCAATGTTGTTTGGTTTGAAGTCCACTTGCTACCTCCATTAGTAGAATACTATCAAACAATTGAGCACGCTTTGGAAAAGGCAATGGAACTATTTTTAGTGAGCTCGTGTTTGTATATATAAACATACCTTCTTAAATTCTTCCTATTACTCGTTGATTAACGTAAAAGTGTTTGTTTGAAGGTTGTATATGTTGCATGTTTTGTTTTTTAAATACACCGACCCTATGTTTTTGGCTTTAAGATTATCGAACACATTCTTTATTTGTTTTTGCGTCAAATCCAAGCCAAGCCTCTCCTTAAGCACTTTTACTAAGTTATTCCATGACTCTTTGTGCTACTCAATTTGTTTCTACCCAACTTGTTTACCACTTCTATGCAACTCTCTATTAAGCATTTTTGTGGCTAATCAACCATTGTTTTTTAGTCTCCCATTTCTGTTAATAAACAAACAACTATATTTTTTCAAATCAAATCTAACAAAATACTAAACCAAATCACAAATCATACCACCTAATATCACAAATCTAACAATATACTAAACCAAATCACAAATCATGCCACCTAACATCACAAATCTTACAAAATACTAACAAAAACATAAATCATACCACCTAATATCAAAATTCAAACAAAATACTAAACCAAATCACAAATCATACTATCCAAAATCATAAACCAAACAAAATATTAAACGAAATCACAAATCATACAAGCTAAAATCACAAATCAAACAAAATATAAAACCAAATCACAAATCATACAACCTAAAATCATAAATCAAACAAAACCCTAAACCAAATCACAACTCATACAACCTAAAATCACAAATCAAACAAAACCCTAATTCAAATCACAAATCATACAACCTAAAATCACAAATGAAACAAAACCCTAAACCAAATCACAAGTCATACTACCTAAAATCACAAATCAAACAAAATCCTAAATCAAACGACAAATCATACTACATAAAATACAAATCAAACAAAAATCTAAACCGAATAACAAACCATGATAGATAAACCACAAATCAAACAAAACCTTAAACCAAATCACATTGCAACTTTACCTTACACTCCATATTTATGATTTGGAGGCGACCGGCCAGGAAGGTGGAGGCGGCCACGGGGCTGTAGGGGTGCGGTGGCTGGAGGTGCGCGATGGCTAGAGGGACGCAATGGCTAGAAGGCCATGGTGGCTACAAAAATAAGGTGGAAGGAGATAAGGGTCGATGTTTTGAAGGTGGAGAATGAAAAGAGGATAGAAGACTTTTGAAGTGAATGGTTTATGTCTGCCTTATGTAGACATCAGGAAAACCATTTTCAATAAAAAGTCTTCCAAAAAACAATAATAAAAAATCTTCCAAAAAACAAACACTCTGCAGACCTCAACGTCTACACATGGTCTATGCGGCTCAGACAAAAAAGGTCAGGAAGTGCTTCCCTAAAAAACAAACACCCCCGTAATCTTTTCAACAATCTACCTAGCTAATATATAAGTCATACGGGTTATCCAAACTCAGAGAGTAAATATCCTTTGGGGCCTAACCCTGACTAACATATTCTAAATATGCTTACATGTAAACGGTTTTATCAGTAAAAGCTAGTAAATGCACATAATTGACTCTAAACATTTTAAGCATGAATAATACTTAAAATTAATCTCAAATCACAATTCTGTTAACAAACAATACATTGAGCAGTAAACCTCAACTGTGCAGTTCACCCTCCTTATATACTGGGTTTATGGCCCAAGCAATCTTGTTTTTAAATAGGACTTAACAGATCTACACCGAGTCCTTGACGAGCCTTGGTATGTGACTTTCATCCATCCCCGAGATATAAATTTAGCCCAACTATAGATATACTTGTCACACCCTCAAAATCCACTTGCGGAGTTTTACCGCGAGGCGTGTGAACAAACCAGGATCACAGTCAATAGTTACTCAGAACGACTCTATATGCCATAATTTAAATAAAATCGACCAAAGTAAATAAGTTAAACAGTGCGGAAGCGTTTTGAAAACAACCCAAAGAAATAAAAGTATAATTATGGCAAAACATGTGCCAACCCAAAAAAGTATCATTAATCATTAAAATGATAAAATTGTCTTGAAGACCGTGTCTTAGAATGCAGAGAACCATGCAGTGCTCCTATGGCAAGCAAGCTAATGACCTAAGAATAGCATACTAAAATGTCAACACAATGGTTGGTGAGTTCAAGAGATATTCAAACATAAAAATTTTAATAATAGAGATGTACAAGTAGCATATTGTAACAGATAGCTAGTCCATTAACAATAAATATTATTTCATAGTGATTTCACAATTGAAACTGACTGTGTTACGTTGTTGCCTCCTGCCACGACTTAACAGGTCGTGACAATGTTCATTAGGACAACTTGCACCCGGTTGACCTCGAGTCACACAGGTGGGGCTCGTCAGATCCAGTAGTACTACCCAAATTCCCCGCTATTCAATATTAACAATTCGAAAGTGTGAGGACTTTTCCATGATATCAACACTATATAATATTGTACACAACTTGAATACATAAAGCGTTCGTGATTTACCAGTATGCTATCTCCCCCAAAGAGAGTAATAAAAAGTGGGGCATGAACTCACCTGATATGCGTATAGATACACAGACTTTGACTTGTCAAACAGAATAGACAGACAACCTTCAGAGGTTACCTAGATCATATAAGTACATGAGTACGTGCAATCAAAGAACATGTGAAACCCTAAGTACACTACAACCAAGGACTCAAGATTTCAAACAAAACAGACATATTTGACCTAGTTGACCCGTTTGACCCGTTGGTGACTTTATGTGTTGAAAACCATTCAAGTAATCATACACATATATCATACATAGTTAACATTCAAATAGATCATATATATGCTATATTAACCAGGTGTATCACTTAGATCATCATACAACCAAGTACCATACAAGTCATGCGAATCTAGAACATTAACATATTCATTAGTTATAACCCAACTAACATGTCACACAAATATCAAACCACTCACCACATGCCATGTGAAGCCACTCACAACTTCACATCCTAAACCCTGCCAATCCTACTAAGTAGGGGCCTCAGATTCGCACGCGTGTATGATGATCATAACCATATTCATTAACCATATACATTGCATTCAACAACATCACAACAATCAATTTCCAGTCCCAAACATGATGTCCTAACTACTAATCAACATCAACATCATACATGATCATCAAAGTTCAAACATCACCCATGATTATCCAAACATCCCATACAACCCAATTACTATGTTCTACCACATTAGAATTTATCCATGATCATACTAACATGCTCCTAACATCCCAAACATGTTCAAGCTACCATTTTTCAGACTTTATGCAGATAAAGTTTCCCTTTTGGGAAAGTACATCCCAACATCTATCCACCACCCAATGTATTCATGAATTCATCATAATTATACCATCACAAGCTCATAACAATATCTAGACATAATCAACATTACCTAATCACCATAATCTAACAACCTTCATGAGCAAAAGTTTCAACTTTTGGCAAGCTATGAACAACAACATCCATTCAAGATTTCTAGCAATCATAACAACAATCTAGCATCTAATCATCATCATGAACACATCCATAACATCAATCCATCACTAGATCATCATTACATGCAAAATAAAGTTACTATTATTAGTAACCTATGAACACCAACTTCAATTCACCAATTTCTTGCAAAATCAATGTATCCTAACATTCATACAACCTACTAATCATCATACATTCATCACATCCATCATGCATAATCATGCCATTTTCGAACTAGGGTTTGCTTCATAGTCAAAGTTCATGATCAATCCACTAAAAATATAGAATTCATGCATAATCGACGTTAACTAACATGTATTCAATCTAACTAACATACTAACATCACCAAACAACATCAAATTCGACCCCATGAAGGTCAATTTCACAACTAGGGTTCGGCCACCATGAACAACCCATAAAACTTGTAAAAATCTAACCTTTAACATGTGTTAACTTGCAATTGATGATTCCTACGTGTTGTATGCCTTGTAATCGAATCAAATTGATGCTTTGATGCTTGTTCTTGGCTGATTTTCGCAAAGGGAGAGGGTTGAGAGATGTGTTGCGCCCGAATGGGTGGGGATTAGGGTTTGGGATTTGTTTTGTTTAATTTTAATTTACATAATTACCCTTTTAACCCTTGTAATTTGTATTTTATAAAAACTAGGCTTTAAATTCTTTGTAAAGTGTTTTTAACTTCATAATATAAAGATATAAACTTATAAAAATCATTATATATCTTATCTTTATAAAAACACACGACATACGAATAAATAGGCACGTTTCCGCGTTACGCGATTAATTTTTTTAATTAACCTTTTAAAAACGTGTAAACACATAAACATAACCCAATAATCACATAATCAATTAGATTCACATAAAATTAACATTATCCATTATTATTAGGTCACCAACGTTAAACGACAACTAGTGTGTGCTCACGACACGTGTATACAAGACTTAACGGAACTAACGGAGTTTGGTAACGGAAATTTACCGGATGTCACAATACTTCTGGTCTAAACATCTTAATCATAGAAAGTGAGTCATGATTTAAAGATTATCGTTTCACTTATGTCATTTTTATAAATCAAGATAATAAACATTTTATTTATAAAGTATACAATGTATTCACCTTATTGTGTGTGGTTAAGCTTAATAATACCCTAGAGGTATAAAAGAAGTTCTTAGCACATCAACACTTCGACTTATACTTTGATTCTTTCATTCTTCAGGTTTGGGATTTCTTTTTTAGTGTCGTTTCTTTGTGTAGTGTCTCGAGAATGGCCTAAGATCAATCTAAAGTGAGGAGAAGTTTGGGTTTATCAGAATCAAAAAGAGATATCAAAATTTGATGTGAAAATGAGTTTACCCGAGTGTTCTTTTTATAGTTAAGTTTTGGCGATTGATGTGGCCCGCATCGCAAATCTGATTGTAAGGATTCTAATAAGTCTAATGCAGCTAAAACATTCAAAAACATCCAAAGCCTCTCTGCATGCATGCACCAAAGAACTGAAGTAGAAATGCTTCGGAAGTTTTACACCCTGTACCAGAAATATTTTAAGTGTAAAATCTTCCTAAGCCAAAACCAACATCTTCCAAAGCCAAAAGTAAAGTCTTCCAAAGCTTCAAGACAAAGTCTTCTGAAGCCAAAGAGTAAAGACAGATTTCTTCCGAATACTTTTATGAACATGCTTTTAATCTGATGTACTTTACCATAAAGTTGGATCATATTTCCGCTGCAACTCTATTTGACTTGCCAACTTTCACAAGTTTGTGAAAAGGTTCATGTTTTTGGTAAACTATACATTGAGGTCTTGAGTTTGAGCTTTCTACTTTATGTACTTAATTCTTTCTGTAATATATTAGGATATGAGCTATGGCATGTCATAATCACTAGTCAAAAGGCAATCTTCCTTTTAACTTTACATTTGATTTTGTTGTCTAGTCTTATATATCCAGCTAGCCTTCAAAGTATGGTCGGCTGTAGGATGTAGTATATGTATCTCAAGTACTTGTAACTTTCCATTATGTTTTGTAACACTTTGTAATAGAACTTAAGAACCAATATACAGCATTCTTAAAACCCAAATACTTGTGTTGTTGATATCTTGTTCTATCTCTCATTTACTTATGTTCTTAGCATCTTTTATTCTAGTTAAGCAGTTCCCTATTTGATCTGTTAAGTGTTCTAAAGAACTCCCCTCAATTGTGTTGTTGTGTTGTAAATTGCATTACTCCTTCTAACGGTCTTGCATTTGGTACCAGAGCATTTCAGGCGCTTGATATAAAATTTCACTATTTTAAGATCCCTCACACACACAACACTTAACAACTCAAATGGAAGCTATCACTAAGGCTGATATGGAAACTGAAACTATGACAAAGTCTCTACTAATCACTCCTGAAGATTTTGATACTTGGTGTTAAAGAATGGAAGGTTTTAGCAAGTCTCAAGACTCCAGGATGTGGGACTCTGTTGTTGAGGGACCTTACATACCAAGCACCTTTTTTGCTACTGGTGGTGGTATGATTCCAAAGGTTGTGGCTAATTTCTTTGATAAAGATAGGAAGATAATAGAGGTTAATCAAAAGGCCATGACAGCCTTTCAAATTACTCTTCAACTTCATCTACAAAGGTTTCAAAAAGTGCAAAACAGCTAAGCAAATATGGGATGCACTTAAACTAATGTATAAGGTTTCTACTGAAGCCAAGGAAAACAAGAATGATCTCCTGAAGTAGCAATTTGAAAACTTCACCTTTAAAACAGATGAAACCATGACTTAATAATACTTCAGGTATATTAAGATTGTGGATACTCTAATGGATGTTGGAGTAACTCTTGAGAATAGAGACATTATAACAAATTTTATGTCATCTTTTCCTAGACAATGGACACATTATTATGTTGTTATCAAGAGGACTGAGAACCTTAAGATTCTTACTCTTACAGAGTTGTATGGTATTCTCAGTGGATACCAGACGGAGATAAACATGCAAAACTCATCTGGTAACTTTAGCAATCATATGGGTTCAGCCCTTCATGTGACTGAAAGGGATAGCATAGAACCTCAACATCATCTTATATGCTACCTTGACAACTCATAAAAGGGTCCATTCATCCCCTTCACAGAGACTCTAAGAGAAAGTTACACTCAAGGAAGTCCCTTCCAATATACAAGTTCTTCTCAGGCCTTTGTTTCTACTGTTGAATCCATAGGCAACTTTCTCTTCACCCTTGAAGACTTAGACTGTATCCATCCAGATGATCTGGAGTATACGGAGATAGTTCAACAAATGGTTCTTCTCACTCATAGAGCCAAGAAATTCTACAAAAGGATAGGGAGGAAGTTTCCTAGCAATGCAGCAAGTGGGAATTTTGGGCTAGATAAAGGCAAGGTAAAGTGTTACAACTATAACCAGATGGAACACTTGCTAGAGAGCAAGGCACCAAGAACAAATGGTGGCCAAACTCAAGCCAGACCAAACTACACCGAGAGAGCTCCCCAGAATGAGAAGCCAAAGCAGCAAGCTATTGTTGTTGTTAAAGAAAGAGGCTTTGACTGGAGCTATCAGGTGGAAGATGCATCTCCAAACCAAGCACTCATGGCTGACCACAATGAAGTCGAGGTATTGGAACATCTTTGCACTCCTGAATGTATTGCTAAAGTTAATAGATACAGGTCCTACAACTTATAAATGAGATCTGATCTTGAGTCCTTGAATATCTTAAAATCTATTTCAAAAGGGCTGTAAATGATTATAAGTTAAAGATAGAAGACTTAGGGAAAACCATATCTGTTCCTAAACATGAGCACACCAATTATAATACTCAGATCAAGGATCTCATAACCAAGTTGACTGAATGCCAGGCTGAGCTTGTGATCAGCAAAGCCAGGGCATAAAATGTGTTCTTGAAGAAGAGACCTTCAAGAACATCATGTCCTCATTCTTTCATGCAAAAGTTTGTTATCAAAATAAGCAGGGACTGGGATCTTATGATATAGCTCCTCCATATATAATCTTGTTTGAAAGATCTTCTAGGTGTGGAACTTGTGAAGATGAGCTTTCCTTTATAGACCCCTTGAGGAGATGGTGAAGAATAGCTCTGAGAAGAGTGAAGAAGAGCATTCTAAGAAGGGTCACCATCCCTCTGAGGAGAGTAAAGCTGTTGGGATGACCAAGTGTAAGGATTAAATATAAAGGCTAATGCAACCCAAACACCCAAAGTCTCTCATGCATGCAAGCACAAGTGTACTGAAGTAGAATGCTTCGGAAGCTTCATGCCAGCATCATAAAAATACACCAAGTGTGAAATCTTCCGAAGCCAAGATCAATATCTTCCAAAGCCAAAGATGAACTCTTCCGAAGATTCAAAGATAAAGTCTTCCAAAGCCAACACTTGAAGACAGATTTCTTCCGAAGACTTTTGAACAAATGCTTTATCTAATGTACATTTTACATAAAACTGGACCTCTTTCTGTTGCAACTCTATAAAGTCACCAACTTACATAAGTTGGTGAAAAGGTCCATGCTTTTGGTAACAGTACATTGAGGTCTTGAGTTTGTAACTTTCTACTTTATGTACTTTATCTTTTTTTGTAATATATTAGGATGTGAGCTGTGGCATGTCATAGTCACTAGTTAAAAGGTAATCTGCCTTTTGACTCTACATTTGATTTTGTTTGTTGTCTAGTCAATTGTATCTAACTGGCCTTCAAAGTATGGCCGACTATAGGATGTAGTATATGTATCTCAAGAATCTCAGGTAGAAAAAGAAACTGATAGGATCAATATGATCAACTACATGAGTGCCACAGGCCTATATCAGGCAGATGCACGTCTTCCCTTGTCTTTTGAGTATATAGAGTTTGATTATCTTAAGCATCTTGAACTTGAAGTACTCAAAGAGAGAAAGACAACAAAGAGAAAGATGAGAGAAGAGGCTACAAAGGAAAAAGCATCATCCAAAAGAGCATGAAGAAGTCTGCTGACAGACAAAGGATGATGAACTTCTTGAAGCTGTATGGATTCTCCGGAAGGAGACTTGGCCCTATGTCTCTATCCACTATGGATGAGCACATTAAGGTCATCAAGCAGAAGATCAAAAGAGGAGAACTTGTTGACTTACACTTCCCACCAAGTAATGTTCCTCAAGAAATGGAGGTTAAGGTTGAACCTTTTGAGACAACACAACCTAGACCTCCTGCTGAGCCTCAGCAAGCTTCATCTTTTGATCCACATATGGGTCAAACTCCCTCTTCTTCTGAACTTGTGATACCCATCTTATCCTGGACGTTCACAACTAATCTAGAAAGATGGCATGTGATTTGAGATCAAGGTGGTGAGAATATCTAAACATGTCAAGACTTATTCAACCTACCTCTGCATGATCTCTTTGAGATGATAATATACTATGAAAGTCTGAGTGATCCTGACCATCTAATAAAGAAGGGCATGGTCATCAACATGATGAGGATTGTCAACTGATGAAGATCTTCAAATGTTTTGGTAGCATCAGCCTAGGGGGAGTTTGTAAGGATTCCAATAAGTATGATGCAGCCAAAACATTCAAAAACATCCAAAGTCTCTTTGCATGCGTGCACCAAAGAACTAAAGTAGAAATGCTTTGGAAGTTTTACACCCTATACGAGAAATATTCTAAGTGTAAAATCTTCCAAAGCCAAGACCAACATCTTCCAAAACCAAAAGTGAAGTCTTACGAAGCTTCAAGACAAAGTCTTCCGAAGCCAAAGAGTAAAGACATATTTCTTTCAAAGACTTTTATGAACATGTTTTTATCTAATGTACTTTACCATAAAGCTTGACCACCTTTTCGTTGCAACTCTGTTTGATTCACCAACTTTTACAAGTTGGTGAAAAGGTCCATGCTTTTGGTAAACTGTATATTGAGGTCTTGAGTCTGAGCTGTCTACTTTATGTACTTAATCCTTTTTGTAATATATTAGGATGTGAGCTATGGCATTTCATAGTCACTAGTCAAAAGGTAATCTGTCTTTTGACTTTACATTTGATTTTGTTGTCTAGTCTTATGTATCCAGCTAGCCTTCAAAGTACGGTCGACTGTAGGATGTAGTATATGTATCTCAAGTACTTGCAACTTTTCATTATGCTTTGTAACACTTTGTAATAGAACTTGAAAAGCAATATACAAAATTCTTGAAACTCAAATACTTGTGTTGTTTGCTATCTTGTTCTATCTCTCATTTACTTGTGTCTTAGCATCTTTTATTCTAGTTAACCAGTTTCATATTTGATCTGTTAAGTGTTCTAGAGAACTCTCCTCAACTATGTTGTTATGTTGTAAAGTGCATTACCCCTTCTAACGGTCCTGCACTGATACACCCCACATCAAAGTATATGTGTCAATTTTGATTCATTAGTCATAAGACACGTGTCAACGCGAGATTTTTTGCTTCAGAAGGTTGATATGACTAACATCGTCATGAGATTTATATTTTTACATTTTTAGATTCTTCTCCTCGAGATACCTAAAATTCATATTTTACGGTTTCTGTAATTCATTTTCTAGCTTGAGATGTGACAACTTTATATGTGGGGAACATTCCTCTCTGTTTTTTTCTTATATCTTCTAACTTTTATTTTTATTCCTTTGACTTTCTTAATGTGCATCCCGGACAAAAAAATTTCACAAGTGTCATAAAATACTTCAATTATCATAAAACACCGCCAAGGGGCCACCGCCCCCTCTTTTTTTATCAATAGTGTAAAATATTGGTCGTTTTAACATTTTTATATATATTGGGTCTCCCCTGGCGCTCGTGCCAAAAAAAAGTTCACTTTTGACCATGTCCTTCTATAAAAAAGTATTCAAGCTTCGCCATACCACATGAGGATTTGATGGTGGTGGTGGCAAGAGAACAGAAGATTAAATTTGATGGTTAAGGCGGCTTAAGAATAAGGACAACCGTAGAATGAGCGGTGGTGGCGTCATGGTGATGACGGCAAAACAAGCAGAGAGTGAGTCAGAGAGGGAAGTAGAGAGAATATTTAAAATGTTTCTTTTATTTTATTTTTTTTGTATAAGAGTAACCATTTTAATCTACGGGTATGATACTATATTTTTAAAATTTTAACAAAGAATACGGATGTAGTTAATTATTTGTACTTTTTTATGACTAAATTTAAATTATGGTGATTAAATAAATTATTTTAAACTATTGAATGAAAAAAATAATAATCAACAAACTATAGGAACTTAAACCGTAATTTGGTATAATCTTAATATAATAAAAAGGAGGTATTAACTTATTTAACAAAAAGGTCTTTGAAATAAATGTTTAACATTTAGTAAAAAGTTGTGGAAAAATAATAGTAAATTAAAAAATATACATACAGAAGATATATGTATCACTTGTAATACATCTTTTTAGGGTAAAATTAACATTTCATGTTATTTTAAGACGCTTGTTAGATGCGTTTTTTGCATTAAATAATTTTGTTATTTATGACTAATTTTGTGTTATTAATGACGTATTATTTAATATATTTCAAATATCAAATATAAACATTAATAAAGTAATTATATAAATATATATATTTATTAAACTCTCATTTATGTTATTGATATAAAAAAAGATATAAATCTATTTATTTAATTACTCACACATATATGATATATGTCTACTCATACATTTATGGTGAGACATAAGTGTTACAGATGAACTAAAATCATTATTTAGATAAAGATCATATGTGTTTGTAAATCATTTCAAAGTAAATATGAAAAAAACAATAATTAAAAAGAACTTACCTTAGATACATCCAAATGTGTTCTACAATGCAACAATAATATTATTTATCGGTCTAAATTTTATAAAAAAAAGAGATCGATTAGAAAAAAAGTAACCGAAACTCAACAATTCTCCCCCTCCCAGTTCCTCCAATCGATCAATTCCAGCGAGCAGTATCTTTTTGCGACTCTTATGAAGTCACATAAACCTTGAATGCATACATTAAGTTCTGTCTCATCAAAAGCACTAGAGTCACGACCTTAACATATTAAGCATTCTAGCAGTGGTAGTGTTGTCTTGGTCCACCACCCAACCCATGGGATCTCCACCAGCGACGACAACAACGTCACCACATCGCCATACTTTCCATATGGTATAGAATGTGTTCAAGCACGAAACTTTGTTATATGACACTAAACATGGTCGTCTAGTTCCAAAACAATGTGTGTGCAATGACATTTGGGGAGAAAGAGCAACATGATTTTGCAATTTATGTGCTTCTATTAACTTGTTTAAAGAAGCAATACTATGCATTCCCCGTCTTACTTACCACATAACCCATGATTTTGCATTTGCAAGGAAAAATGTTAACTCGTGTGTTTGCTATTGAGCATGACCAGCGGCTATGATTGGATTGGTCATGATAAAAGTCAGTAGAAAACCGGATAAAAGTGAGTAGAAAACCGAATTAAGAAAACCATCACTACAAGAAATGCATTTAACAAAGACGACACTACTAGCAGCTACATGAATGCATCTTATATTATTTTAAGAGAATCGTTGTAGAAATGCATTTGTGAATATATTTCACCACTACATGAATGCATCTTCTTTGTAGTGTGTAGCGAAATAAATGAAGAATCGAAACGTATTAACCAAACATTGATTATACAGAGGCACCTTATATTTTGTTAAGAGAATAGCCTAAGGGTTCAGTTAAGCTCAAAACCAATCCATGCACAACCACGTACAATTCAAAACAAGTTTGTGCTAACACAAGTTAAAAAGGGTGGCGTTGGGGTTTAATTGACCCTTAAATGTTTAAACCCATTTTTTCCCTTAGGTCTTTAAAAGAATAAAGTTAATAATAATAATTCATGTTAAACATAGAATTTGTGTAACCCATTTGATATAAATTACTATCCAAATAACTTATTTATAAATCAATGGGTTAAAATTGTTGCATATAAATATACTGCAAACAAGAAAAGATAACAAACAAAACATGAAAATCATATGCAGTCAAGCCATACCACACCAAGACACATGAAAGAACCAAGAGATGTTTGTATCATAAAACATAAATACCAAGATTATTCATCCCAAGTAATCATATATATGCATAGTCATACCAATCTATCCATAACAAGAAAACATGAAATCATAATCACTCTAAACAAACGATTTAAAACGGTTAAAAATCCTACATACCGAAGCTAAAAACTCTTACCCTCCCTACTACACACTCACCTGAAGCTGCTTGAAACCCGACATTTTCACTTTCTCTTCTTAGTCGGTGGTTCTTCCACCTCATCATCATCTTCCTCTTCTTCATCTTCCTCACCGTCGTCATCATTGTCACCATTATCATCGTCGTCGTCGTCGTCGTCATCATCATCATTGTCGTCGTCATCGTCGTTTTCTTGATTACCATTCGCCTCAGGATTCTCATCAGGGTCTCCAACCTCATCATCCTCTTCACCTTCTTCTCCTGAAAAATCTTCATCTCCAGCATCATCATCGTCTGGCTCCCCTGCATCATCATCATTTTCTTCATCATCGTCCTCTGTGTCACTTCCGTCTTTGGCTTCAGGTTCCGTTTTGTTCTTTCTGTGAAGCTCAGATAATAGAAACCTGCAGTTGCAACCAAATGATAACATGTTTTACTGCAAAAACTGAAACAAAAAAGACCAAAAATAAGGGGAAAGAATCAATACCTCTGATTAGTTTCGTTCAATGTTCCCACCTGCATAAACAAAGACAAATCTAAGATATTTGGGCTGAAAAATGGCTAGATCAGGGAGAATGAGTAACATATCAAAATGGGTTCAGATACTTTTGTTTACGAGTCAGACTGAATTCAGGCAAATACATTATTTGTTTTATGAAACTTTTAAGAATAACTACGGTAAATATGATGGAAAAACTAATATAAAATAATAATAACCTAAACTTTTTAAAAAGCAATTTAGAAGGTTTTAAACATTTTTTTTTACTCAACCTGTTTGACACAAGCTTAACCCATTTGACTCGTGAGAGCTGATACATAAAGAAAATGGACTTGTTTGTATATGCGTAAAACTGTCATCATTATGAAACATCCTACCAACAAGCCTTTCTAATAGTCATAGTTTGTTTACCGATCCCACTAACCGGAAAGATTGGTCAAATAAACAAATAGAAAAAGCCAAAAAGATATGCTTTTGTATTTGAATATCACAAAAAGAACACTAGAAGCCAAAGAGAACAAAATATTACTGACTATCAGTCTAGGACAATCGAAAACTATTTTTAAAAAATTTAAATTTAACATTGAACTAAATGAAGAGAATTGATGATAAGCATAGTGGTGTGTTTTCAGTTTAAAGTTAGCTTGCAGAATGTAAAAGCTCTCAAATTTGCATAACAGATTTATTAGCTTTGAACCATTAACCTAAAAGTTTAAGAGATCAAACCCAAGGAATGCAAAATTATTGCAGAGACTTAATTTCCAAGCCTTATGCAATGTTAAAACATATATAGTGGGTTAAATTCGATAAATGAATAATCACCAAATAGGTAATTTTCTCCAACACAGAACGGTTATAAATATTGTTAATTTGTTATCAACTTATCATTATATGCAGATTTTGATTATTCATTCATGAAGGTTTTACAAGAAACAGAACATTTGCAAGCTCATAAGAAGCAAAACAAATTTAAAGATCAAGAATGTATTACTATCAAAAAAATCCAAACATCTAACACCTGGAGAGCGTATATACACATCAAACCAATTCACAAGAACTTAAGCACAAATATAGGTGCAAAACAATGTGATCATCACTCAAAATCAATACATCAAGCTCTAGAAGCAAAAACTCAAGTTTACAAGATAAACAGAAACAAACAGCACATTAAGGGTTCGTGATTAAACATACCATCATGAGAACAAACACGAGGGATTTACAAGCAGCCACAAGGGTTTCAGAAACCACAGCCTCAGTAAGCAAAGTCGCCATCTTGACCTGCAAAAAACTCAAATCAGAGGTCAATTTCGCTACTTTCATTCTCGAAACTGAAAACCCAAAATAATTATCTTTTAAAAACCCAATTAAAATCAAAGATTTTGGGGAAATTTACTGATAATTGGAACGATATTGGTTAAAACAAATAATAAAAAAGAAATAAAAAAGATAAACTAGAATTGGAAAGTTGAGGGGGAGTGTGAGGGCGTAAGCATCATGGGTTAGGGTTCGGATATGGGGATTTGGGGGAATTGTCGGGACAAAGGAGATTTTGTTTGTTTGAAAGTTAAAACACGAAGGGTTCTAGGGTTTTGTGGGGGTTTGAATTGCAACTTTTGTTAAAGTAGAGGGGTGAATCCTGTTAATATCTCAATTTTGACTTTGAATGTTTGAAACTTTGCATTAAAGCAATGGCATATTCGATGGAATTTCATCTACTCCCGTATGCTTTTTATTTTTAAAATATATAATGCTTTTATTATTATTTTTTTGAAGAGTGAAAATTTTTATTAAGAAAACCAACCATTAGCAAGATGTTAGGACAAACACCGTCACTTGTATAAAGGAAATTTATGAAAAGAGAAATTACACCAGCTTTGTCAAGATGACTCTACACATCTAGCCTTTTGTTTCATCCATACGAACGATATAAGAGTAATTTTATCCACCACCTTATACACTGCTAAAGGAATAGAGTTAAAGATTAACTCATTTCGAGCCTTCCAAATGAACCAAAACATTGCCAAGAAAATTAAGTAGATTAATTTTCTTAACTTTTCATTACCTGGTACCATTTTCACCACTTTCAAAGCTTCCCTTACAGTAGTGAAATCCGCTCTATCCACGCGACACCATTTCAAAATAGGATCCTAACCCCGTTTGGCTAAAAGGTAGGACAGAAGAAGATGATTTACTTATGCATCCTCTCTGAAACATGTCGTGCATTCCGCCAAATTAAATCGGACACCCCTTGGTAGTAACTCATGTTTAATTAGTATAGAACTCAATCTCGCTCTCCATCCAAAACATAGAATTTTTAAAGGATCTGAAGGAGCCCGCGACATTTGCTTAACATCCACTAGCACCCTAAGTGATTCCAGCATCCTTCTTACTGAGTTAACAAAAAAAATACCTGATTCAACAACCACCCACAATCATGTGTCTGGATTTTCCTTTAAATCACAACTAATAACAATACCTGTCAAAACCATTGTTTGCTATTGGGTGTCCCCATTGAGCTCCATTCGTTTCCATTTTCATTTCCATTTCATATTGAGACCTAACTCCCGAATCTCTAGTATGTCCATGATCATACAACCTTTCTCTTTCTCCAGCTTAAAAAGATCCAGGAATTGGTTCCGTAGAGGTGAGCCGCCAACCCAGGTCCTCCAACTAGAACTGCACAATCTTCCTATTCCCCACTAGAGCATGCAATAAGTTCTCAACTCCAATGTATTAAGATGATCCTGGTTTCTTAACGTTAACCATATTTTTCCAAACACTTGAAATTAAGCTTTAAATAGTGTTTGTAATTGACGTCTTGGTTGATAATGAATTGCACTAATGACTTTTACCCACAATGCTTCTTTTTTAGTTTTAATCTCCATAACCATTTTGACAATAAAGCAACATTTGTGTCCTTAATGCCTCCAACACCAGAGCACCAGCATGTTTTTGGAATGCTACCTAACAGCGACATTACTAATCTTAGTCTAACTCCAAACGACAAGGATCTTACCTTCGACTCCGACAATTTATTCTTAAATTTCTCAATTACAAGTGCCTAATTCTTTACTCTATTCATGTTTCTGTTCATAGCTACACCCAAATTACGAAAAGGAAAGTTACCTTTTCTACAATGTAACAATTTTGCCATAAGCTCCATTTGGTTTTCTTCCACTCCTATGCCAAAAATGTTGCTTTTGTTAAAGTTTATCTTAAGGCCCGATACGAAGTTGAAGCATAATAAGATACGAGCTAGACACCCCGCAATAGATAGAGATCAATCGTCCATTATCAATGCATCATCCATAGATAGTAGGCCACATGATTAGGCCACCATTTAGAGGAGTAATACCTTTAAATAGACCACGATTCACTGCCCCATTCAAAGCGATATGTAACGCCTCCATAACAATAATAAACAATAAAAGGGGAAAGAGGGTCCCCTTGTCGAAGGCTTCCGGAGGCGGAGAACTCTCCCGTTAGAGATCCATTTACTATGATAGAATATCGCCCTGATTGCAAACAATTACTAACCGATACATGCTACTTAATAGGAAATCCCATTTGAGCTAAAATACCATCTACGAAAATCCAATGCATCATATCATAAGCCTTCTTAAAATCAATTTTAAAAAGCATCCCACTCTTTTAGATGACTTCAGATACACCACTGTTTCGCTTATAATTAACAGGCCTTTAAGAATGTTTGGAATTAAAACTGTGAAGGCTGAATTGCACCCCTTGCTGATCTCTCCTCCCCCATGATAATACTCTAAAGTTTCTTTCAAGTCTACTTTCAACGTATCCTAGAATGTTTTTTAAAGTGTAAAACCAAAATCATCTAGTGCGGGGGATTTGTCCCCCTTTAACAGCTTTGAGATTTAAGATAAATATCCTATCTGGACTAGCTCCCGACACCACTACTTCGTTATATGCTTTAGACACTACTTTTGTGAAATTTGGTTTCTCAAGCCAAGCATTGAAAAATCGATATATGGACAGACTCATAATTGACAACTAATATAGAGAACAACACTAGGCAATGATCTGAATGCTTACAATCCAGAGCCGTAACCAATGATTTTGGCCACAAATCTCTAAAAGTCGAGCACACAAGAACTCTATCAAGCTTGCTTAATTTAGACCCATTTGGTGACATATAAGTGAAACGACTGCCCCCATCTTAAATTCATGCAGATCAGCCTTGAGAATAAACTCATTGAATAGGTTCCAAGTTAACAAATTGAACGACGAATAAATTCTTTTTGATGGATCTACGACTTTATTGAAATCACCTAATATAACCGTAAAACTCTACTGCCCTATTTTAGTTGAATGATTTTCTCCTGTAATTCTTCTTTAAGACCATAGTCGTGAGGACCTTAAATATTTAGAAAATTTATATCATCAGGAAAACTAGGATGTTTTCACGAACAAACATGAAAAATCTATCTTTCACCACGTACATGAAAAATCTATCTTTCACCCACTCTTGGATGTTTAGTAATATTACCATTCGCCATACTTGATGATTGATCTTTCCCATGCAAGCTTGGTGATGCTTGGACTTGCATTTGACTGCCCTCTCTGGGATTTTATCCGTTTTCCATCGCCTTCGAATCTACGAAGGAATTCATACCTTCCTTATCTTGCAGCAAATCATCCTCGCCATCTTGGTAATCATCATCTATCGAGGACTCTTCATCTGCACTTTCATCCTCCTTGTCAATCTCCTACAAACTATTGATGTACGAGAGAATATTACAATGCCATATTAAGATTATCTTCTGAGACCCATACACAATGCCTTTCGTTGCCCTTCCAGAGAACCACCTGCTTATTTATCACTTTACCCCACCTTAACAAGCATACAACATTTAGTAATGTATAGATTTTGATCCCATAATACAACACTCTTTGACCAACTTTTACGGCTCATAAGTACATGTACGAGCTATAAGTGTCTGCTAAAAGTAAACTCAATCATGAGATGACCCTCAAATCTATAAAGACACTAACAACCTGTATGTGTCTTACGGTGATAATGCACATACAGCCCGTGTAATGACATATGGGCCATAAGTTATCTACACAAACGAACAATAAACTAGGTAACGGGTCGTTCGGTTAGTTTCTCAAATTAATTGTAATATAAAGCCCAATTACTTATTGGGTCTATACTTTCATAATCATCTTCATAAAGCCCATGAACAAATCCAAATATCTGAACACGTAACGCTTTGTTCTTGACGTGGCACTCTTTGATTGGCTGAGCTTGTTTGTTTTCTAAACTTTCATTTCACCCCCTTTAAAATTACTTTTGACTCTCAGGACCCTCGACATTTACAAGAACAAAACAAATACTTTCTTAAAAATTCACCATTTCATGTTCTTCGTGAATAAACCACACAGTTTGACGTGACCGATGGGCTCGATTGTGTTGTGGGTTTTGCTTCTTTTCGCCAATTTGATCGATTCCAATGTGCAAGCTGATCAGATCTTCCCAACTCATCCAGGTAACCCTCCGATTGTTCTATATTTGGTATATAATGAAGAACACATTCAATTTTGGGTATTCTACTACAATTAGTTTCTTTTGGGTGCTTCTTTTGTTTCTAGTTTTGAAGTATATCGTGAAGTATTTGAATTTGTTCATTGGTAATTGATAATATGTGCAGAGGGTATTACGAGGTTATAGAGATTCTAATTTGATCCAATTTGTTGCAGACAGATTCTTTGAGAATTTTAGGGTTAATGATTAGTTTTTTGTGGGTTCTTGATGTTTTTGGAAATAGTTGTTTTAGATGAGTGATCTGATTAAAGGATGTTTTATGGGTAAATGTTTACATAATATGTGTGATCAAGAGGAGTTTTTGGCTTACCGAAATTTAGAAAAGCTGGTAAACTTATTTTTTTCTGCTTACAAGCTTATATGGTATTTAAGTGCAGTTGATAAGCTCATAAGCTGGAAAAATAAGTTTATCCAACATCCCTTGATGGATTATGGTGTTCATTTGGGGATGATTTTGAGAGATTCATGGGGGAGAAGCATCAATACAACTAGATGTTCGGGGTGGGGTGATCATGTAATATGGAAGATTGTGAATCTTGAGGTATATGTGTTGATTGAAACTTTCTTACGGATTTTTGGTTGGGTGGGGGAGTGTTACTATAAACTCTTACTTTATGATTGATATATATTAGGGCTTTGTTTTCGCTAGCGACATAAAAGTTGATGATCCGTTGTGGTAATTTGTGGTAATTATATTTATCAACACTTGGATTTAATGCTTATCAGTGTACAAGTCCATAGCACTTTAACTTGGTAGGCGCATAATTATGATTAATTTTGCGGGATCAACAAAATGGAGAATTGAGGAATGAAAGTAAATGCTACTAATAAACAGGAGCTTAGCTATTTACTATTTACTAAACAAAAACAAACATACTCAGCAAAGTCCCTCTCATAGAATAGGGCCTCGGAGGGGTTGTGATTCTACTCGCAGGGAGAGCTTAGTTATTTAGTGTTGACTATATAACTTTCAAGTGTGAGTGGAAAAAAAGTAGGTTTGACTATATAACTTTCTATTACCTTTATGGACACTACTAGTGTATAACTTATCACCAATGACTTGTTTGAAATAGTTGATGTAGAGATTGAATTTTCATAAATGGTTAATTGTCAGGTGGCTTAAGTCGTAGCTCTCGGGAACCAAAATATGATATTGAATTCCACACAGAAGATTCACCATTTCTTCCTGTAAGTGAGCAGCATATTAAATCTCACAGACACAGTCCGCTAGAGGTGGCAGTTGTAACCCCATAAGAGGGGTTGATTTGGATTGTACTTTATCTCCAATGGGTAAATTTGTGGTCAACTTGGTCAGCCAGGGTCAAAACACATTGAAAGATGAATGCTTAAAACATATAAACCACTTCATAAAATTTCCAAGTTTCATTTTAGTAATGTAGCTTTTATCATTCTTAGTTAATGAATTTATTTATAAATGTAGACAATAAACTGTCAAAGGGCTGGCCCATCCGTTTGAACCCACACTAAAAACTGCACATTTGCCCTGAAGTTGTTCTAACCCGTTACCCAACCCACCTGACCACCCCACTCTGACATCAGTGCATTATATATGTGTGAATCTTCTATTTTGCAGGATGATGATCAAGAATCGGTGGTCATGCCAAAGAAAAACGGCGATAAGTTTCTATGTTTCTTACCTAAAGTGGAGAAATCCAAGAGTGAGAAGCCAGCCATACATGAAAACACAACAAGCTTAATTTTGGAAACAGAAAAACGATCCAAGTTAAAGACACCAGATGAACTGCTTGAAGCACTTAAAGATCGATGCTTTATAAGGGTTAGGTTTTTCACTAAAGACTAAAAGAAATCATTGAAACAATTGTGGATACGTTTATATAATATATGGGGAAAAGTGGTAAAAGAATGAACACACTTAACTTTTGTTGATGTTCTTCTTTGTTCAGCAAGAGGGCTGGTGGACTTACGAATTTTGCTATAACAAGATGCTGCGTCAAATTCACGTGGAGGATGACAAGGTACGAATCGAAAAGTATACGTTTTAGATGTTAAAATGTTGTTAGTCAGGTGGGTCGGGTTAAGGGTTACAGGTCAAAATGAGTATAGGTCGAAACATGTCACTTTTGGTATGATTTTGTTAAAAAATTACTCTTGTAGATAATTGGTTTCTCATATATGATTACAATATTTATACTATTTCAATGACAGTCTAATTTTTTGATGAAATGATTTTGAAGATGTATGCATTATCCTGCACCAATGAGCGTCCTTTTACCTGTTTCCTCTTTTAACGATTTAGCTCATTTTTTTCTAATTTTACAGGTTTGACCCACTAGAGATAACACATAACCTGAAACGACCCCTTCATAATTAAATGGTTTGAAATTGACATATGTCATATATCTTCTTAATAGTTTTTTTGGGCCTCCCATTTCAGCTTGTTCAAGAGTTTATATTGGGTATATATGATGCCGAAGCTACAGCTGCTTACAACCGTAACCTATCCGACATTTCAACTTTGAAAGATCCCCGTTCTAAAGATGCATCACAAAGGTAATTGCATGTCAATTTGGATCATGTTTCATTGACTTGTGTCAAAATGTGTTAGGTGGTTAGTGGGTCAAATAGATTGGGTCGGATTGACTTGTCAAAACCTTTTGTCCATCTTTTTCTTGTTCTTAATTTTATAAATGTAAGGCATTAAATATGCTTGCCAAAGCTATACTGTTGAAATGGTAACCAATATTTTAATACATTTTGCCATTTTGGGCAGTTTTCGATTTCTTCGAGTCATTCAACTTGTTTTAGTTTTAACTAAAATTTTCTCAAAATTACTTCTGACTTGTTGTAGGTAGAATATAACTAAAATTCACCGGTTTTTAGTTTAAATGGATTGAAATTGCCATCTCTAACTATATACATGGCAAAATGGACGGGACAGATTAATATTCCCCAAATTGATCTATTTAGTATAATGTGTCAAATTTAAACTTCTAATACATGTTTATACAAAAGTGGAATTCCTGTCAACAAACTTTATATGATTAATGCAGGTATCACGCTCATCAATACACAAACGGAACCACTTGTGATCTTACAAATGAGCCTCGAGAAACTGAGGTTTGATGAGCTCAACTTCTTTTTCTTATTCTCATATAGATTTTTCCTTATCTTCATGAATTTTCTTATGTGTTTTGCAGGTAAGATTTGTTTGTTCAGAACCTAGAGCTATGATTAGTTCTATAACCGAGTTGTCAACATGCAAATATGCTCTCACAATCCAATGCCCGACACTTTGCAAGCACCCGTAAGTTTATCTACTTTCAGAGTTTCAGTTGCTTTTACCTTGCACTTCATTCACATTGTAACATGTAAAGGTGAAAATTTTGACCCACTTACTGATGATTGAGTTGGTTTGGGTTGTGTTTTATCTCAATTGGGTTACATGAAAATATAGCTAAAAGAGGAACATGTTGAAAGCTGCTAACTGTCTACTTTTATTGCATACAACCTCCTAAATTCTTTTATTTGAAGTTTTGAATTATTATTATAATAAAGTTGTCTTTGTGGGCACAATTAACATTTAAACACACTAATTATGTATAAAGTTTTTATAGAGAATTGATAAGACATTTTTGGGTCAGCCTAACCCAATACTAAAAGAGGACTTGTGTAATTTGAACTCTATTTGACCTGCTACCCATAACCCAACCAACGTATCCGCTTATTTTACGGTAAATAAGCCTTTTTGACCTGGTATCCAACCTATGATTAATAAATAAGACATTGGGTTCTTGTAATCTTACTGTCAAGTAGTATTAGGGTTTATTCATCTGTACACATTAATATTATCCTCAAGATTCATAATTAACTAATCAAGAATAACATATTTAAACTGATCCCTCTCTTCTTCCTCCTAATGGGCATTTTCATCTTTTCAGATTGTTCCAAGAAGAAAGACCAGTTTGGTATACAATCAACTGTAACCCGCTTCCAAAAGATTTCAAACAACCAAAAATAGATGATGACATTACACATGAACAGGATATTGCTATGGTAACCGATAAGTCGTCATCATCATCATCATCATCATCAAAATCTGTTCAGAAGAATATGCAACATAAAGATAATGCGCACATTGCATATCATCACATGAAGTTAACCAACAGAAAGATGTATCGGCATTTTGAGGTACAAAATTTTCCAGTGATATAGTGAACCTGTGGAAGATACAAAACTTATGTGATTTGACTTTAGTTCAATGCTATCACAATTCACACCTTCTTTCATTTGCATGAAAAGTTGATAGAAGTTAGAATTGTGCTATAATATGTAATTTGGTGTTTTATAAATTTTTAGCATGTGTTTACTGTTTCGGTGTTTTCTTTTCACTGTTTAATGTGCTCGTAGTTATCTCATTTGCCAACAGCCCAAAAGGCGCATGCATAGGCCCTTGGGCATAGCTGACTGCAACCTTGTCGCATCGCTTCAAAAGCCTCATTTTCCGGCGCCTAAGTGTATTTTCATGCCAAGTTCCAGCTAAATTCCAGTTAAAGACATTCTGAGCAAGTTTGATGCAATGACACTAGCCCTAAGCAAGTCTGGAACTAGCCCAAAATAGCCTAAACGAACCCAAAAGAAGCCTAAAACATTTCTAAATCCCTAAAAATAGTAATTTTATACTACGAGTCTCGTTTAAGAAAACTTGTTTTAGGAGCCTTACGTCTAGGCGCAGGCATGCCTTTTGCTGTTTGAGTGTGCCTTGTGTGTTTGACAACCATGGTTTACATATGTGCTCTTGAACTCTACTTATGATAAACACCCTTAATTTTGGTTATATGTTCAGGCAGTCCATTCAAGCCACTGGAATCCTTAACGCAGTGTAGGATTTAATAGACATGATCTTTTATTTATTTATTTTTTTATCTATCCTTCTATGTTTATGATTAAATAAAGACACATTTATATACAACTCATTTACTAATAACGTCGGTGGCCAAAGCCACCGACTTTCTTTCATGATAAATACCTTTGTTTCCGAATCATTTCACAAATATTGGGCTACAGTAGTTGGTTAAAGTTTTGGTTGTATAAAGAGACATTTAGGTTCGAATCTTTCTGTCTACTTTTCTTTTTGTTCTGTGGTTTACATAAAACATTGACCGTTAATGTTGATTGCGCCCAAGTGAATGAGTTTACATAAAGTTTATTCTTATTTAATATTAAATAATAAAAAATATTGAATTACTTTCGTAATTTAAGATGTCGTAACATGTTCATAATGCTACTAATTATCACTCATTTATCATCTTTAGTGGTATCATGCCACCACCACCACCACCACGACAAATCTAACTATACATTATCTCAAGGAAATCAAACACAAAGCTAGGTGCTGGGCAGGTGGTGTGGATGCTTTGGTATATCTTTTTTTCTTTCCCCCTCTAGTTCCATTTTTCGTTTTCAAATTTGAGTTGGTTTTCCGTTTTTAAACTTTGGTATGTCATGAAAGTAGCTATTGCTGTACCTTTAATTCAGTGGCCTTTGCTTTGTATGTTTCGACGTTCGTTTACATTTTGATATAAATTTTGTTCATAAATTAGCTAGGTCAAATATAAAACATTTTTCTTTTATTTTTATGTACGCTTTGAATTTATCTATGTTTTAACAAAAGTTTTGTTTGAAAACACGTTGTGTCAAATATGGTACGTTTCATTCGATCATATAAACTTCAGTTAATATACATTTTGATGTATATTTAATTTTGTAAATAAACAAGTTGGGCTGATTGTAGTCATACTTAATCAGGTTGTGTATAATGCCTTGCCGCAACGCGTGACGGGTTGTAAAACTAGTTGGTAAATATTTTGTAATCATATCTAGGAAAAAAGCTAGCATGATTCATGCACACTTGGTACTGCTACTGTTAAAAACTATACGTGATTTGCTCGGATGAACTGGTTTGGTTGGTTAAAACGGTTTTGTGGACATGTAACCGAAACCAAACCAAACCAAACCAACCAAACCAAACCATTAGTTAAATTAGTTTGTTGTATCGGTTTAGTGGATACTTTCAACCAATAATAAGGTGTCAAATACCCTCATCATTAACTAGTTTACACCCTAGCTGACATAGTCATTGGCTTGGTCCCACAAGAAGTGGAATAGTGAGTTGACATGCGTACTTGGCTACAACATGCCGACTTGTGTCCTCCCGGCTAGCCTTTAGCCGACTTAAGTTGGCTATACGGTAGTCAACTTGACAACACCACATATAGGTGTGTGTGATGTGTCATGATAATATGGTTCCATTTTATTGGTTGGTTACCTCATAGTGTAGTTAGGCCAATTGAGGGCTAACCAGGATGCCAAAAAGTCGTCTCTAGTGTAACCGTAACACGTGTTAAATCCTTTTTTTAATTTTAATAGGTCTAAGGCAATGATCAGGTCTAGGTAGGGAGTAGCGGGTATCCGAAAGAGGGGTATTTGGTACCTTCATATCTTCACATCAAGTTAACCAACATAAAGATATATTAGCATTTTGAGGTACAAAATTTTCCAATGATATAATGGATGATACAAAACTCGTGTGTTTTGAATTTAGTTTAATTACAACTTTCATTAACATGAAAAGTTGATGGAAGTTAGAATTGTGCTAAAATATGCCATTAGGTGTTTTATAATTTTTTAGCATATGTTATGGTGTTTTCTTTTTCTGGTTTGTTTAATGTAGTAGCAGTTGTTTACATCTCTTTATCCCCACGAGATGCACACTTAGGCCCTTAGGTGTTGTCAAGACTCGAGTGCACTCTTGTTGCCTCGCTTTAAAAGCCTCAATTTTAGGCACCCAAATGCTAGTTTCAAGTCACGTTCTAGCCAAGTTCCGGCTAAAAGTTGTCTAACTATTATAAAAAAGTAGAGTTACTTCTTTTTTCCTGACCGGGTCAATAAACTTATGCAAGATTTTGATTTATTTATCTCTTATTTTATATATAATGGATTTACCTGGACTAATACATGATTTTCTTTTAGTCTTTCTGGGATTGGGTCTTATATTAGGGGCTCTGGGAGTAGTATTACTTGCCAATCCCATTTATTCTGCCTTTTCATTGGGATTGGTTGGAAACAATCACACCAAGCGTAAACACGTCTGAAGCTTAAATAGCTAAACTAACCCAAATGAAGCCTAAAACACTTCTAAAATCCCAAAAAATGGAATTTCTATGCTGTGCATCACACTTAAAAAAAAGCTCTCGCTTTTTAAACAACGTTTGCCTCCGCTTTATGTTTTTGCGGCCTTTGACAACTATGGCTATATATGTACTTTTGAACTTTGCTTATTTGTGAAAAAAATACCCTTAATTTTGGGGTTATTTTCAATCAGTCCAACAAGTAGTTGGAATTCTTAACTGTATGTAGGATTTTATAGACTTGATCATTCTTCATCCATTCGTCTATGTTACTAATTTAATTGAGACACATTTGTTGATTTATTGTATCATATCTAACAAGAAAACTTGAATAATTCAAGCACACTCGGTACTGTTATTGTTAAAAAAATATACAGGATTTGGTGGGATAAATCGGTTCGGTTAGTTAAACTAGATTGTTTTATCATTTTCTTTTGTTTTCGGTAATATAGTTAAGGTAAAGCCACACCCAAGTGCAAATCAGGTAAATTAAGGTACCAAAATTGCAACTTACGAAAAGTAACAAGACAAAATCATACCAAGATTGCAATTCACGAAAGTAAAAGGGGATAAATATTCATACCAAAATTGGAAATCACGAAAAGTAGAAAGTGAAAAAAAAGACGAAATCGAATAAACCCTTGAAATCATGTATAAGAAATGTAAACATGTCATTTGGTTAATTGCTCTTTTTCTTGAAATATAAGTGTGGATGATTGTAATTTTATATAAAAGAATTGCTATTTGATTATTTTTTGGAACCGAATAGTTTATTAAAATCGTAAATTTATGCAAATGCAATGGTATTTTCAGGATTAAAATATATGAAAATAATTTTAATGTCTATGATATTATTCGGTTTAACCAGTTTAATTAGTGCAACAATAAGCCATCATAAAAACTAAAGATGTGATATACTAAAATCTTGTTCCAATCAAACCAAACCGAAAGAACATGTACACCCTAGGTTTTGGGAAATGAGTGCACGTATCAAGTTTGATCGTGAAATGTGATAGTAAAAAATTTATCTACATATCACGTTTTAAGTACATCTTAACTTGATTCACCTATACAATTTTGTTTAAAACAATAACTAGAAAAGAATTCTCGTTGTCGAACAATTGTTTCTCGAGCACTGCCACCAACATGAGAATAGACCTATGAGACCCTCCTCCCTCGGTTCTAACTTGTCCTCCTCTCGCCTTTGCAAGACTCGTAGAAACTCGTCTGAACTTAACCTTCCATCCCGATTCGCATCAAATAAAAAGTATATAATATCAATCACATTATCACTCAAAGTAATCCCACAAACCTATCACATGAAAAACATAACAATCATTAGCTTTGTATTACACATCAATATTAGGGACCACTTATTCAGTAGTTCCTAAAAATTTCATGAATATCTCTAATACATGAAATTGTTTTTAAGGACCGATTGTAGTGATCCTCTATGTATGAAGGCTTCGATTATACCTGTTTAGTTGCTCTTTGGAAATCCTTCTTCGTAAGGAGCCCGTTCACTTTTCCATAACTAAAAATGGCGAGAGATAACGGTCTCAATTGTGTTCTTAACTCTGCAAACTTTTTGAAATCTTCAAAAGTAATCCGAATGTCGTTGAGAGTTTGTTCATCTTTTAGTTTCTCAACATGATCAAGAAACTTGTTGATGTGTTTCATATCCGCAGATGCCACCATTGATAACGCGAAGTCCTTAGCGGATATTGTTCCTCTTGATTTGTAGTCGTAATGAGCAAATTCAAGTAACAAAATCTAAGAACATCAAACAAATAGTTAGTACCAAATTTTGAGTTTTCACTTTTAGTATCAACATTAACTTAAAAGTAACGGTCCAAACAAGTGGAAAGTCACGCAAATCATATTTAGTACTAGACATTCGTACAAAATGATAGTTTGGGGTAAAGTGTCTTTCAGAGAGCGACCCGTTTTGGCTGAATCACCCGTCTTGACCCGCGTTAATTTTGACCCGTTACTCAACCCATCTGACCAAAACAAGAAAAAAAACGAACCTCATTGTTCAAATCTTTCAAGAACTGAACGAATTTCTCAAGAGGAAGACATGACTTCCCATCTTTCCCAAAGAAATACTCAAGAAGACCACCATTCTCAACCGGAGTCGAAACTTTGAGCCCGTTACGCAGCCCGTCCCTGTGTCGAGACCCTTGTCTATGTTGAGCCCGCATCATCGCCATTACTTTCTTAAACTCCTCCCTGTCAATTTCACTATTCACAAGCCCAAACACAATCACCCGAGTTAAATCAAACCGAATGACTGAAACATACAGTACTTGATCTATAACAATCTTTGAACATTTACCCGCTGTTATCAAGATCAAACATCTTAAACGCTATCGAAAAGCTCGATTCAGGAATGCTCAACAGCGTAACGAAGAATATATACCTGTTACATAAAGATGAATCGAAATTGGCGTCCCCAAATCTGTTACATTCGATATATTTCAATTGAAATTGCGGTTTAGTTACTTACTCAGCGAAAGAGATAAGTCCATCGTTATTGGTATCAAAGAGCATGAAGAACTTTGAAGGTGGACAATGTAACTCAGTTGCCGCCCACTCCCCCTTCAAACATCCTTCACGGATTCTAGAAGCTTCCGAAGGCGGAAACACCGGCACCACCGCCCTCATCAAGTCGGCCGGTGTCATAAACGGCTCGCCCGAAGGTGATCGGTAAGATGCAAAATACTCGAACACCTAAGATACATAGTTCAAATTCTAGAAAACTATACAAGACATCTATACAAAGCAAATAATAATAATAATAAAAAAAATGCTCTGATACCATGTAAGATAATAAAAGAACAAAAAACCATAATGATAATGACGATATATCGGATACCTTTTCCGGTGGACTTTGCATCCTGATTCGCTTTTCGTACTTGAAGAACACCTTCCTCCTGTACGAATCCGCAACTATAAACCTCGGTTTCTTCTCCGACTCCAACGGTCGTTGTTCGACGGAATCCGAATACGCAAACGCAAAACGCGAGTTCGGCTGAGGTTCATACGAGTAGTAACAAAGCCCAAGGCTCATTCCAACAACAACCACACCAGAGGTGAACAATTCTACAAGCGAGTCGATCTTTTTGTGACGATCGCGAGACGATTGGTGGTTAGATTTAGCGGAGATGAAACGAGGTGGTGGTGACGGTGGCATTGGGCGGCGAATGCGCGGCGTAGGGCGGAGAACGACGGTCGTTTTGTGAAGAAGGCAGAGGGATGATGCATAGTACGTAACGTGAGTTTGTGATGATGAGAAGATGGAGAGATGAAGAAGAATGATGGTATTTATATGTAATAATAAAAGGAGGAGTGGTGGTGGATAAATTGTGCGTGAAAGATGGTGGTTCGTTGGTTGAGTGAGATGGGGTCAATCATCAATGTGGTAGCTCAGCCTCATTGTTTGTAGGAAAATGGGTCTGGGCTTGGGCTACGGTGAATGTTTTGTTTTGGGGTTTATGAATATTATGGGCTTGGTGTAAACCAAGTTTATGTTTGATCTTGAACTCTTGAAGAACAAAAGTTTTCATCGAAACCGGAGATGGAGAAATCGGGTTTTTCTTTTATAAATCAAATCGGGTATGGTTCAACCCGGTTTGATTTTTGATCAACAAAATAAAAATTGGTTTAGATCACAAACCGATTGGAGTCCAACCCGGGTTCTAGGGGTGAAGAACCTTACTAGATACAATCCAGCTAAGGTAAGGTAGGGTCCACACAAGATCGGTTCATAAAAGGAGAACAGACTGGTTTTATTTTTTTCATCTTTTAAATAATTTATTCTTAAACAAATATATAATTTATTTAAAATACAAAATTTATTTAAAACTAACTTGAAATGAAACAACTAATGTACTTAAATATAAACTTAAAACTTATAACCATACAAATAACAATAATACATTAATATATGATTAAACACAACTTATTGTCACAAATTGGTTTGACACGGAACGAAGAAAAACGTATAGCGGTGCCGTATGTGATGTGATAAAATATAGACTATAATCACGTCAGATTTATTTTCAAACAAATTTTAGACCAATGTTAAAAGTGTAAAATTTATAATTTAAGAAGTGAGAGTAATTGATCGGTTACAACATGCACCTACGTTCACTTCCCAAGCCGTTGTTTAATTTCACAACCAATGTTAAGATAATTAATAAATTAATCTAATTTTAAGCCAAACTCTATTCAATTCATGTAGATAATAAAATGAAAATGTTTAAATTACGTTCGGTAACATTAAGTAGAATAACATTAAAAAAACTAAATACTCGTTGATCTCTCTTCTTTTGGACGTAACAACCTGTTGATATCATAGTGGACGGCTTACAATCCACAATCTACAATTCAGTTCATTTGTTTTTTAATTAACATATAGATAATAGATAATTTTTATAATTAATGCTTATGTTATGATTGTTTTTCTTAGTTGGCATCATATAGAAAGTAATTTCTAAAGAAATTCTGTGATAAGTTGAGAGTCGCGAAACGTTATCAGATTAAAACTAATTGGGTTCACATCAAAATTTTAATTAGATAAAACTCAATTCAAGAACAAGTATGATAAGTGTGAGACATCGTGAACAGAGAAAGAACAAAAATAACCATCATTTGATTCGAAATTATCATTTTGCACGGAAGTGATAAAACTGTCGGAGGCAGTTTTCATATTGAAAATTTACACTTTTCACCCTCTAATTTTGTAAGGTCCCATTCCCAGAAACCTCACAGTTGGTCAATCACAGCAGTTAAAACACTACACATTATAATTATACAAACTTAAGCAGTGGAAATGATTTATCAAAAAAACATTCATTTCATTTAAAACACTGTTGTTAAGCAATACATCATCATTTATTATTTACAAAAGATTTATTTTGTAACACCCGGATCTTTTTTTTAAGTCAAGAAATAAGAATAAAAGCATGAAGGGCAATAAAGTCCAAGAGGAGGGACTCAAAGTGTCCAAAAAGGACAAAACTATCAAAAGTTGGTGTAAAGATGAGTATGGCTGCCCACCCTCACCTCACTTCACCATTTGCCTCAGGTACTGGAGTCATCTTCGTGCACAATGTTCGGGGTCTATGATAGACCTCAGGCCCAGTAACCAGTTCGTGCACAATGTTTGGGGTATTGTACATGTCACAAGATGTAACGAATGAACGAAGATTAATGAACGTAATGGAAGATAATAATGATATTATCTGTATGTACGTATGATGTATGACCACAAACGTATGAAACATATAGTATGGACTATGAAAGGAATTAAATAACGATTTTATGTATGTTTTATTATAAAACTAGAACTCACTCAGCGACGCTGACTTTTATACGTTTTCAGTTGTCAGGTAAACGTTGCTGAGGATGGCACGAGGCGGCTACTCAGCTCTTTTGGATGGCATCCATTTATTTAAGGCTTTTGTGGTGTAATACAACAATGTAATTTTGTAACCAACAAACGATGCATTATTTTGCAAAAGTTTTTAGAATAAAATGAAATGCCATTTGTTTTTTGTTTTCTGCTGCAATGTTTTGATGAATGAATGTAAAGTATATGTTTTACGTGTGATGAATCACCAGCTGTAAGTGTCCCCAGAACGGGGCTTACATGTTTTAACTCATTACAAAACACATCGACATAGAATACGAATGGATGTCAGTCTTTTCCTGCCGAGTAGCTTTACCCTCGTGCCATCCTCAACAATAATTACTTGCCAACTGAAAATGTATAAAATTCAGTGTTGCTGAGTGAGCTCTAGTTTTATAAGTAATAAAATACTTTCTATATGTTGTATATGAAAATACTCTTTTCTGTAAAATACAACTCTGTACTATATATGTGAGCACGCATTAACTATATGAACAAATACTGTTCGTTCTCTTTACTGTATGCCTTGTCTTTAAACTTTTATCTTTATCTTTCACTTTCTGTATGGACCAATGATCAATACCCCAACTATATGTGCGATGGAAAACGGGTGATGGGCTATCTATATCCCTCGAAAGGGTCAACTATATCCCTCGAAAGGGTCAACTATATCCCTCGAAAGGGTCAACTGTATCCCTCGAAAGGATTCTGTGTACTGTGTACAAGGCCGACCCAATCACCCAGGGCACGCTACAAAGGTCCTGCCAATCTCAATTGATGGCCCAGTGTGCATAATAGGGTAGCTAACCCGCAGCACAGTTGAGCTAACGACAACATGGTCATGTACCTCCTGTAAGCTTGCAAGACTTGTTAACATTTTCATTAATGTTCCTCTTCTTTTCTTTATTGCTCTTTCACTTTATTATTACGATATACTTTACGTTACGATAATAAACATACCACGTAAAGTCACATACTATAAGTAATATAATAGCAATAACAATAATAAGGAACAATCATAACCATACATGAAACATCATCATAAATAAGCCCTAGTCAACCTCGGTCAAAACCCTAAAAGCACAAACTCCCAGAAAATTCTGTAAAAATTTCTAAGTGCTTAGGCTCTTTGGCACTATTTGGGCGCATGAGCCCTGCTTGGGCATTTCATCCCTATGTAGGCGCATCAGCCAACACTTAATCATTTTATCACTTAGGCGCATGAACTATTCAGGCGCATGGGTACTATTCGTGCGTATGAACACTTAGGCGCATGGGTTATTTGGACGCATGGACACTTAGGCGCATGAGCCACTTGGGCGCATGGGCACTATTGGGGTGCATGACCCTACACTTAGTCGTCCGGCTAATATTTCTAGGCGCATGGACCACTGTTCAGGCGCATGGGCTGTACTTAAACATTTCTAAGGTAATCTTAGGCGCATGGACTACAGTTCAGGTGCATGGATTACTGTTCAGGCGCATGGGTTACACTTAAATCTTTCTAAGGCATTTTCGGGCGCATGAGCCTTATCTAGGCGCATGGACCTTCTGTGTGACATGTTTCTAGTATGTTTTCAAACCCAATCATCAAACCATCTGTTCTAAGCTTAATGAGGCTATTCTAAACATGAATAACCTATAAGCATTCAAGAATCAACATCCAATATGCACAATACATACGGGTAAACATACATGAACTTTGAAAATCATTTTAATACATTTTCAGCCCCAAAGATAGTTTAAAACAAGTAAAAACCAGGGTCTAGAACTCACCTGTGCAACTTGGGTGTTTCTTCCTTTCTAACCCGCTTGCAATGAGTTCAAACACCTAAAAACAACACCAAACACACACACAACACGTAAGCACATAAGCATGTAACCGGGATAAAACCTATCATAAACACTTAAAAACCACAAATTCTTACCTTGAATTCGACTTCTCTTCTTCTTCTTTTTCTTCAGCCGAGAGTTCCTCTGCTCTCTCTCTAAAACCGAAGAAAATGGTGATGTGAAATGAGGGTGGGCGGCCATGCCCACCTTTACACCAACTTTTCAAAGATTTGTCCTTTTGGACACTTTTAGTCCTTCCACTTGGACTTTATTGCTTTTCTTTCATTTATTCTTCATGTCTTGTCTTTTAAAATAACCGGGTGTTACAAGTCCACCCCCCTTATATAGGTTTCGTCCCCGAAACCTGTTATTCCTTGAACAGATGAGGATAATGCTGCCTCATCTCCTCCTCAGTCTCCCATGTAGACTCGGATCCCTTCCTGTGCTTCCACTATACACGCACAAGAGGAACCACTTTATTCCTCAGCCTCTTCTCTTTATGATCGATGATTGCCACTGGTTGCTCCACATAATTGAGCCTTTCATCTACTTCGATATCCTCGAGTGAAACAATCATGTCTTCATCAGCTAAACACTTTCTCAGATGAGATACATGGAATGTCGGGTGAATCCCACTTCACTCATCCGGTAATTCCAACCTATAGGCCACCTCTCCTACTCGAGAAATGATTCGGAAAGGGCCTATATATCTTGGGCTCAACTTGCCCCGCTTCCTGAATCGAATAATGCCCTTCCAAGGTGAGACCTTCAACATAACCCGGTCACCCACCTGGAACTCAATCGGTCTGTGTTGTCTATCGGCATATGACTTCTGCCTATCTTTAGTTGCCTTCATGAAGGCTATAATCTTCTTAAGCTTCTCAGTCGTAGCCTCGATTACCTCGACGCTCCCTAATTCCTTTTGACTGATATCACCCCAACAAACGGGTGTTCTGCATCTCCTACCGTATAGCATCTCAAAATGGTGGCATGCCAATGCTGGCATGATAGCTATTGTTGTACGAGAATTCAGCTAACAGTAAGTGATCATCCCAACTTCCCCCAAAATCAATCACACATGCCCGAAGCATGTCTTCCAGTGTCTGAATGGTCTTTTCTGACTGACCATCAATTTAGGGATGATAAGCCGTGCTAATATGTAACCTCGTCCCCATAGCATCGTGGAATTTCTTCCAGAATTTAGACGTAAACCGGGTGTCACGATCAGACACAATGGACACCGACACACCATGACGAGTTACAATCTCCTTGATGAACAGGTCAGCCAACCTCTCGGATGAATATGTCTCATGGATCGGTAGGAAGTGAGCACTCTTCATCAAACGGTCAACAATCACCCATATGGCATCGTACCATTTCGGAGTATGTGACAGCTTTGTAATGAAATCCATGGTGATGTGCTCTCACTTCCATTCCGGTATATCCAAAGGTTGGATCTTCCCATACGGCTTCTGATGTTCCGCCTTTACTTGCAAACAAGTAAGGCACTTACTCACATACTCCACCACGTCACGCTTCATACACCACCAATAATCTTTTTTCATATCTTGATACATCTTTGTGGCACCAGGATGAATGGAGTATCGAGTCTTGTGAGCTTCATCCAAAATCCTCACACGTAGATCCTCGAAACGAGGAATCCACACCCGTTCAAATCGAGTTTTAACACCAAGTGTGTTTTCACCCAATTCCCCAACCAGACCTCTCATTCTTTTAGAGTTTAGATGATCTTCTTATAATGCCTCATCTTGAAACTCCTTGACTTGCTTCAATACATCAGAGGTCATGATCAGTTGGTATGCTTTCACCCGAATTGGCTCGAGCCTCTCCTTTCGACTAAGAGCATCAGCCACCACGTTGGCCTTGCCCAGATGGTAATGGATCTCACAATCATAATCCTTTATGAGCTCCAACCATCGTCTCTGCCTCATGTTCAGATCTTTTTGCTTGAAGAAGTACTTCAAGCTCTTGTGGTCAGTGAAAATGGTGCACTTCTTTCCGTACAGATAGTGCCTTCAAATCTTTAGTGCAAATACCACAGCTGCTAGCTCCAAGTCATGAGTAGGGTAGTTGACCTCATGAACTTTCAATTGTCAGGAGGCATAGGCTATAACCTTCCCTCTCTGCATTAATACACACCCCAACCCTGAGTAAGAAGCATCTGAATATACCACCAAATCCTCGCTTCCTTCAGGTAATGACAAGACAAGAGCTTGAGTCAACCTCGCCTTTAACTCCTCAAATGCCTGTTCTTGGGCTTGACCTCATATAAACTTTACATCCTTTCGAGTCAACTTGGTCAGTGGAGAAGCGATCTTGGAAAAGGCCTGAATGAACCTTCGATAATACCCCACCAACCCCAAAAAATTACGAATCTCGGATGACGTCTTTGGAGACTTCCATTGCATCACAGCCTCCACCTTAGCAGGGTCTACCATAATCCCCTCGGAATTTATCACGTGACCTAAGAATTGAACTTCGCGTAACTAGAATGCGCACTTGGAGAATTTGGCATACAACTTCTCCATTCTTAAGGTCTCTAACACCTCCCGAATGTGATCGGCATGCTCGTCCTCGCTCTTCGAATAAATCAGGATATCATCAATAAACACAATCATTGATTTATCTAACATTGGCCGACACACTCGATTCATCAAGTCCATAGAAGCAGCTAGCGCATTGGTCAGACCAAATGACATAACAAGGAATTCATAATGACCGTAGCGCGTGCGAAAAACTGTTTTAGGGATATCCTGTTCCTTCACCTTCAGCTGATGGTAACCAGATCGAAGATCTATCCTTGAAAACCAACTAGCACCTTGGAGCTGGTCAAACAGATCATCTATTCTGGGTAGGGGTATTGGTTCTTCACCGTCAACTTGTTCTGCTCTCGGTAGTCAATGCATATCCTCATACTACCGTCTTTCTTCTTCACAAACAGGACCGGAGCACCCCAGGGAGAGATAATAGGCCTAATGAACCTCTTATCGAGCAGCTCTTGCAACTGCTCCATCAGTTCTTTCATTTCTGTCGGAGCTAACCGATACGATGCCTTGGCAACGGGTATCAGATCAATTTGGAACTCAATCTCGCGATCCGGTGGCACACCGGTAAATCTTCTGGAAACACATCTGGAAAGTCACACACAACTGGTACATCAGATAGTTGTGGTGTTGGCGCATCCACATCCCTTACGTAGGCCAAGTAGGCACTACATCCACGCCTCATGCACTTTCCCGCCACCACCATCGAAATCACTTTCGGGATCGTCGTGACGCGATCACCATAAACCGTCACCTTATTCCCGTCACCTTATTCCCATCAGGCGCTATCAATCGGATCATCTTCTTGCGACACACGATGTTTGCTTCATAGGTGCTAACCAGTCCATCCCTAGTACTACATCAAATCCACTTAGGGGTATCACGTTTAACCTAGCAGCAAACCTATGACTTTCTAGTTCTATGGCACAGTCCTCTATCACATCAATAATTCTAGTGGACTTACCATAGTAGTTTCTACATCGAATGGTGTACTGACCTTTCTACTACTAACAGGCAACTTAGCATAGAAAGTAGTGGAAATAAAACTCCTGCTAGCACCAGAATCAAACAATACAGAGACATAAGTTTGGTTTACTAGAAACATACCTGACACAACATCGGGATCAGCTCTGGCTTCCTCCCGAGTCATAGTGTAAGCTCTAGCACTTGCCCTCTGCCCTCCTTCCTCTGGCTTCTTCTTCTATGCTCCAGAGCTCTCCGCCCTCGGATTTTTACAGTCTCTAGCGATGTGGCCAGGCTGGCCACACCTGAAGCATACGTTCATCCCCATCCTACACTTACCAGTATGCTCCCTTCCACATGTGTCACACCTCCTCAGCCCTGATCTTGACGACACTCCACCGTCGTTCACCTTCACCTTCTTGTTGTTTGAAGTAAAACCACCATGTCCGAATCTCTTCCCATTCCTGTTCCTTCCGTCCCCACTCATCCTCTTCACCTCAGCCACCACCACCTCGCGCTCATCGTATAATCTACCAGCCAATCAACCACCGACCTGAAAGTGCTCGGCCGGGCAGCGATCATATGCCTACGGATATCCGCCGGCAGCCCCTGGATGTATCTTTTAATCTTTCGTGATAGTGGTGTCACTTGATCGGGCACCAGCCGCGCCATTTCATTAAATTTGGTGGTGTACTGCTGGTGTGTCATCATCCCCGCCTCTAGCTGCAGGAAATCTCTTTCTACCTTGTCTATCTCTTTATGAGGATAGAATTCCTCAATCACTAACTTCTTCAGTTTAGGCCATCTCATTCTCCAATGGCCCTGCTACCCTCGGCTTGGACAATGTTGTCCCACCAGCACAAAGCCGAGTCCACAAAAGTGTGTGTAACGAATTTCACCTTCTGATCTTCACGACATTCACTGATATGGAGGACAGCCTCCATTTCCCTCACCCACCGGTGAGCAGCTGTAGCAGTGCCATTTCCATTGAAAGTAGGGGGCTTGCATCTCATAAACGCTCCATAGTTACAGCCTCGAGTCGCCTCCGGCGCAGGCTCTTCTTCTTCCTCATCCTCATCACCAGAGAGAACCGTTTCCGGCTCTGGTTGTTCCCGTCCTCCCGAGGATCTGTTTCTTTCCGTTCTTTCCCCTTCCCTTACTGCCTTGATCACTTCGGTTACCATAGATGGTAGAATCGTCTGCATGACCTGATGAACCCCTTCTACCATAGCCTCCTTTACTGAGGCTCTCAGATTGGCGCTCTCGTCGCCACGCTCCGGATAAGGGGTCTCTGGTTCTTCATGAACCACTTTCTCGACTCTGGGTCTCCCTTTCTTGGGCTGCGGAGCAGCACCGTGACCTCCACCACGAGAGAGTTTTTGAAGATCTACCACCAGCCATCCTCAAACGCACACTATAAGATTCAAACACTAACGTGGTCATTCAAGGTATCACTCAGTTTATGTCAAGTATAGTAAGTCCCTAATTACAGTGGCCAGTTGTGATTAGCCACTTACTTTACTCTTCATACCCCAAGCATCTCCTATCTTGACTTAATCAGTATCTAAATACTAAGAGCACATAATCAAATAGCATGCGCACATAATACCAGTTAACATTAAGAAAAGACATACCTGATGTCACGTAGCTACTCGGGCTGACATCCCTCCATCTGTCCCATTTTCAGTTTAAGTTTAGGTTTTAAAGATTATTTAACCCAATTCTCTTAAACTTTGGCTCTGATACCAACTTGTAAGGCTCCATTCCCGGAAACCTCACAGTTGGTCAATCACAGTCGTTAAAACACTACACATTATATTATACAAACTTAAGCAGCGGAAATGCTTTATAAAAAAAACATTCATTTCATTTAAAACACTGTTGTTAAGCAATACATCATCATTTACTGTTTACAAAAGAATTGTTTTAACGCATTACAAAACAACAACGACATAGAATACGAATGGATGTCAGTCTTTCCCTGCCGAGTAGCTTCACCCTCGTGCCATCCTCAGCAATAATTACCTGCCAACTGAAAATGTATAAAAGTTAGCGTTGTTGAGTGAGCTCTAGTTTTATAAGTAATAAAATACTTTCTATATGTTGTATATGAAAATACTCTTTTCTGTAAAATACAACTCTGTACTATATATGCGAGCACACATTAACTATATGAACAAATACCGTTCGTTCTCTTTACTGTATGCCTTGTCTTTAAACTTTTATCTTTATCTTTCACTTTCTGTATGGACCAATAAGCAATACCCCAACTATATGCGCGATGGAAAACGGGTGATGGGCCATCTATATCCCTCGAAAGTGTCAACTATATCCTCGAAAGGGTCAACTATATCCCTCGAAAGGGTCAACTGTATCCCTCGAAAGGTTATGTGTACTGTGTACAAGTAGAGGTGGCCAAAAAAACCGGTTCGAGAACCGGTTCGGCCAAAAAAACCGGAACCGGTTTGAGGCCCAAACCGGTTTCAAAACGGGCCGAACCGCCGGTTCTTGACTGGTTTAACACTTCCACGTTCCAAACCGGTTTCAAACCGAATCGGTTTTCAAACCGGTTCCAAACCGGTTCCCAAACGGTTCAAACCCGGTCTCCCAAACCGGTTTCAAAACGGTCATCCAAACCGGTTACCGTTACCCAACGGCTATATAGCCGTTTTTTGCAATTTTTGACCCTTTTTTGATGTTTTTTTACCATTATACCCCCACTAGGTTACTATATATATGTATTTGATGTTTTGGTTGAATCAAAACAAGTTATAACACTCTCAACTCTCAAAAATCTCAAAAATGCTCTCAAAAACGCTCTCCACAAATACTTTCGTTTAAAACGCTCTCAAAAATGCTCTCACAAAAATCTCTGAAATGGCTTCAACAAGTGCTCAATCATCCGTTGGTTGTGAAGCGTCTTCAAGCAACGTGGTGATAGCAATCCTTCCTACGAATAGGAACCCCGAAGTATGGTGCAATTACGATTTATGTCAAATGGCTAGCGGTCCAAACAAGGCTTGTTGCAAGTTTTGTCATAATTTTTTCAAAAAAGATGCAAACACAACGTTGAAAAACCATATTGCAAATAAATATTGTAAAGCGTTAAAAGGTGAACCTTCTCAAGGTCAAGCTTCGATGACAAACGAAGGAAATATTTGGGCTTATAACGTTGATGCGGTTCGGGAGCAAATGGCACAATTTGTAATTCAAGAAGCTTGCCATTCAAACATTTCGACAACGAACGTTTGACTCGACTCATTCAACGAACTCTCCAACCGCGTTACACCAATGTAAGTCGTGCTACTCTTCGAAGAGATTGTTTAAAAATGTGGAAAAAAAGCTAAAATGAATTAATATCTTATTTTGAAAATTTACAAACCGGTGTTAACTTAACTAGTGATGTTTGGTCGACACCTCACGGTTCACCGGACTCGTACATTTGTGTCACCGCCCATTGGGTTGAACCCGATTCGTGGCAAATGATGAAACGTACGATTGCGTTTGAATTATTTGATTATCCTCACACCGGCCAAAACATTTTTTATCTTATTGATAAAGTTATTCAATCGTATAAATTAGAAAACAAAATATTTTCTATATCTTTTGATAATGCTTCAAACAACACTCTTGCGATAGATCATTTGAAATTATAATATAAACCAACATGTGAGGGTGTGTTTTTTCATAGTCGATGTGTTGCGCACATCATAAACTTAGCCGTGCAAGACGGTTTAAAAACGATTGAAACAATTAAAGATTGTTTTAAAAGAATGTTACGTGATATTTTTAGTAAAAACCAAAGATATACTAAATATCGCAAGTTTTGTAAAGACGAAAATACTAAATGTTTAGGTCCGAATTGGGACGTACCAACACGATGGAATCCACATGTAACATGTTTGAAAAGGCTATTGAACAAAAAGAAAGTTTAATAGCCTTTCATAATAGTTTGGTAAGTCGGGGAAAGGCAAATTCTTACCATCCATCGGGTTGGGCCATCATCGAAGAAGAAACAAAAATGCTTCAAGTTTTTAAAAATGCAACTACATGTTTTTCTGGAGTTTATTACCCAACGAGTCCGTTGGTACTACACCAAATTTATTTAATGACTTCAAAATTAAATGAATTGTCGTGTAGGGGTAGACCTTATTCCGATATGATACCCCCAATGAAAGAAAAACTTAAAAAATATTTTGAAGAAATGCCTCCCGTTATTACATGTGCCGCTGCTTTAACCCTTGTTTAAATTTGTCGGGGGTTGAAACTTTACTTGATAAAATTACTTTTAATTTGGATTTAGAAGTTGGTAAACCAATGTATGTAAAACTTTAAAAGCGACTTTCAACAAACAATTACAACAAATGTATGATGTTTATTTATTAAAATACGGGGAAACATCACAATCCATGATGCTTTAAGGCATGCGGCAAATGCCGAATGTTCGAATGATCCAATGTTTGATTTATATAATACTTTAAGGGATGTAATGTAATAAACGTCAACGTGGTAACACTCCGAGTAGTGAACTCGGAGGTATGGTCTTACAAACTTTTTATCGACCATGACTCCACATGAATTTAAAATTTTTGACTTGTTGGCTTGGTGGAAAGGTAAGGAAGATCAATTTCCCATCCTATCCACCATGGCCCGAGATTTACTAACCGTCCAAGCTTCTACGATAGCTTCGGAATCTGCTTTTTCTGTTAGTAACAGGATTATATCAATAAGACGAACTCGACTCACTCCACAAGCAGTTGAAATGTCAATTTGCTTGAAAGATTATTTGGATGCCGCGGAAAGAGTACAAGACAAACGATCGCTTGAAGGAGAACTGGAATACGAAGCATAATTATACGAGGACGAGGTAGAGAGCGGATTGACACCAGGAATGACTGATGATGAAGCGGCATATGATGACTACCTTCGTAACAGTTTCGGTTCTGGTGGCGAGGAATAAACGTACAAGTATAATACGAACGAAGAAACGACTATGTTAAATGTTTAGTTTTAAATGTTTAAATTATTTAAATGTTACAAATTGTTAAAATGTTTAAATTGTTTATAAATGATATAAATTGTTTAAATTGTTTATAAATGTTATTAATTGTTAAAATGCTTAAATTGTTTATAAATGTTAATAAATAGTATATATATATGTTTATAATGTTATAAATTGTTTAATTGTTTAAATCGTTTAAATGTTTAAATTTTTTAATTGTTTAAATCGTTTAAATGTTTAAATTGTTTAAATCGTTTAAATGTTAAATTGTTTAAATGTTTTAAATGTTATAAATGTTATAAATTGTTTAAATTATATAAATTCTTTTAAATTATATAAATTATATAAAATGTTATAAATATTAAATTTTTTAATTAAAAGTTTAAAATTTCGTTTTAATATAACAAAAAAAAACCGGTCTGGGCCGAATCGGTTTGGGCCTGACCGGTTCCAAACGGGCCCAAACCGGTTTGATAGGTTTGGTTTTTATGGTTTTGAAACCGGTTTGAACCCGAACCGGTTTGGGGCCAAACCGGTTTTGACCGACTTTGACCAAACCGGTTTCGGTTTGAGACCCGAACCGGTTTGGTCCCCCAAACCGTTTTGTACACCCCTATGTACAAGGCCAACCCAATCACCCAGGACACGCTACAAAGGTCCTGCCAATCTCAATTGATTGGCCCTGTGTGCATAATAGGTAGCTAACCCGCACACAGTTGAGCTAACGAGAACATGGTCGTGTACCTCTTGTAAGCTTGTAAGACTTGTTAACATTTTTAATAATGTTCCTCTTCTTTTCTTTATTGCTCTTTCACTTTATTATTACGATATACTTTACGTTACGATAATAAACATACCACGTAAAGTCACATACTATAAGTAATAATAATAATAGCAATAACAATAATAAGGAACAATCATAACCATGCATGAAACATCATCATAAATAAGCCCTAGTCAACCTCGGTCAAAACCCTAAAAGCACAGACTCCCAGAAAATTCTGTAAAAATTTCTAAGTGCTTAGGTGCTTTGGCACTATTTGGGCGCATGAGCCCTGTTTGGGCGTTTCATCCCTATGTAGGCGCATCAGCCAAAACTTAATCATTTTATCACTTAGGCGCATGAACTATTCAGGCGCATGGGCACTATTCGTGCGTATGAACACTTAACCGCATGGGTTATTCGGACGCATGGACACTTAGGCGCATGAGCCACTTGGGCGCATGGGCACTATTGGGGCGCATGGCCCTACACTTAGTCGTCCGACTAATATTTCTCGCCGTATGGACCACTATTCAGGCGCATGGGCTATATTTAAACATTTCTAAGGTAATCTTAGGCGCATGGACTACTGTTCAGGCGCATGGGTTACACTTAAATCTTTCTAAGGCATATTCGGGCGCATGAGCCTTATCTAGGCGCATGGACCTTCTGTGTGACATGTTTCTAGTATGTTTTCAAACCTAATCATCAAACCCATCTGTTCTAAGCTTAATAGGGATATTCTAAACATGAATAACCTATAAGCATTCAAGAATCAACATCCAATATGCACAATACATACGGGTAAACATACATGAACTTTGAAATCATTTTAATACATTTTCAGCCCCAAAGATAGTTTAAAACAAGTAAAAACCAGGATCTAGAACTCACCTGTGCAACTTGGGTGTTTCTTCCTTTCTAACCCGCTTGCAATGAGTTCAAACATCTAAAAACAACACCAAAAACACACACACAACACGTAAGCACATAAGCATGTAACCGCGATAAAACCCGTCATAAACACTTAAAAACCATGAATTCTTACCTTGAATTTGACTTCTCTTCTTCTTCTTTTACTTCAGTCGAGAGTTCCTCTGCTCTTTCTCTAAAACCGAAGAAAATGGTGATTTGAAGTGAGGGTGGGCGGCCATGCCCACCTTTACACCAACTTTTCCAAGATTTTTCCTTTTGGACACTTTTAGTCCTTCCACTTGGACTTTATTGCTTTTCTTTCATTTATTCTTCATGTCTTGTCTTTTAAAATAACCGGGTGTTACAAATTTCACATGTAAAATTTCGGCAAAATGGCTACCGCCCTTGGACCCCGCTCCCGAGGGTGCTACCCTCGAACCCCACCAAGGGGGTGTTGCCCCCTTGGAACCCCCATTGCTTAGGTGCTTCTCCCTTAAGAAGGTTTTCAATTTCGAGGATCATAATACACTCAAACAAGTGTGCACTCCGCACCTCCTAACTTGTTTAATGGATATTATGATTACATTGGTCATTAGTCAATCCAATTACAATAAAATATCTAACATAATATGCTGAGTTTCTAAGTAGTTTATATGGAAAGTTAGAGTAATCATAGAGGTATAATGATGCTTCAGAAGAAATCATGTTAAGCTTCGGAAGAAGAGTGTTGGCTTCGGAAGAAGTGGTGTTGCTTCGGAAAAAGTGGTGTTTTGAAATTTACCTTCGGAATATATGTTTGCTAAATATGAGGGGGGTAAATTGTAAATAGTTTGTTAAAGGTTGTTAGGCCTGATTCATGTATATAAGGATCAATTGCCATTTAGGATTAATTCAAATTTTCATATCTCATTGTTCTCATTATGCAATATCTTTCAATAATAGTTGAATCATTCGGTGATGAATCTTTTCTTCAATATTGTTCTTTCTTTGATTGTTTTTACAACAAGTGGTATCAGAGCCAAGTTTGGCTCAATTGGAGAAAGAAGGTGATCGCGGCGATGATCAGAGCAGAAATGGAAGAATCAGAGATAGTGTCCACGAAGTTCGATCTTGAAAAGTTTGATGGGAAGAATGATTTCGGGTTATGGCGTGTCAAGATGCAAGCACTGCTTGTACACTAGGGTTTGGTGGGAGCACTCACAGGGCAGACAAATTCCCAGCGGATTTGACAGAAAAAGAAAAACGAGAGATCATGGAAAAGGCGCACAGTGCGATAATTTTTTCCTTTGTAGATCGAGTGCTTCGAGAAGTTTTGAAGGAAAACTCGGATGCCGGAATTGGGGCAAAGCTTGAAAGTCTGTACATGACAAAGTCGTTGGCAAATCGACTATATCTAAAGAAACGATTGTATACGTTTCACATGGCAGCAAACAAGACTTTGGAAGATCACACAGATGAGTTTAACAAACTTATCTTGGATGTTGAAAATATTGACACGAAATTAAAAGATAAAGATCAGGCCATTATCTTCTTGACTTCGTTACCAAAGTCATATGAACACTTTGTTGACACATTGATCTATGGTCGAGAGATATTATCAATGGAAGAGGTTCTTGCAGCCATGAATTCAAAGGAATTGAAGAAAAGAAGCGATGTATAGGAAGATTCAAATGATGGGCTGATAGTGCGCGGGATACCAAAACAGAGGTTCTTAAAAGGCAAGGGTCAAGCTAGATCAAGATCAAGAACCAAATGAAGGTGCTATGTATGAAATTCAGAAAATAATCTCAAGAAAGACTGTTCGGAGAGGAGGAAGAAGGAAAATAATCAAGTTCTATAAAAGGGCAAACTAGCCATGTATTTGAAGAATCTATTGATGCCTATGATAGCTCTGATGTTCTTAATGTGTCTTGTGCTGAAGACATGAGTGAATGGATACTTGATACAAGATGTTCTTTTCATATGACTCCTGTTAAAGAGTTCTTTAAGGAGTTGAAGATGGAAGATCTTGGTGAAGTAAAGATTGGGGATGACCAGCCTTGTAAAATTCTAGGGTCAGATACTATCACTTTTAAGCTACATAATGGCCCTGAGATTAATATTAGTAATGTTAGGTATATTCCTAGTTTGAAAAAAGTTTGTTATCACTAGGGACTTTTGAAAAGTCAGGCTATTATGTTGGTTGAAAGATGGTAAGGCTAGAATTGTTAAGGGTTCCTTGGTATTGTTAACCGGTAGTTGAAGGGGTAATAATACATATAGATTAGAGGGATTGCTAGAGCCTGGAAGTGCATGTATGACACTTACTAAGAATGATAGCTCTTTGGTGTGGCATAACAGATTGGTCATCTTAGTGAATAGTGTCTCAATGATTTATGAAAACAAGACATCATTAGTGAGTTTAAGATGAATGATGTAGGTTTTTATGAGACATGTGTTTTGGGTAAAAGTAGGAGAGTTTAGTTCAAGACTGGTAAGCATATATCTACAAATGTGTTAGACTATGTACATTCTGACCTATGGGGGCCTACCAGAACTAGTACCCTAGGTGGAGCTAGTTATTTCCTGTCTATTATAGATGAGTACTCATGGAGAGTTTGGGTTTTGTTCTTAAGCATAAGAATGAAGCTTTTAAGAAGTTTGTAGAGTGGAGGACTCTAGTAGAAACTTAGAGTGAGAGGAAGGTAAAGAAGTTGAGAACTGATAATGGGCTGGAATTCTGTAATAGCGAGTTCAATGAGTTTTGTAGAACTCATGGGATAGTTCGGCATATTACTGTACCTGGTACTCCCCAACAAAATGGGTTGGCTGAGAGGATGAACATGACTTTATTGGAAAGGCTAGATGCATGAGGATTAATGTTGGATTTCCAAAAGGTCTCTGGGGTGAATTAGTTACATCTGCAGCTTATCTGATTAACAAATCTCCATCTAGAGCTTTGGATATGAAGACTCCTATGGAGATGTGGACATGCGTTAAGTGTGACTGTAGTCATTTAAGGGTGATTGGGCCAATGATATACTTTCATGTTAGTCAGGATAAACTTGATGCAAGAGCTCAAAAGGGTGTTATTTTAGGGTATCCTGAAGGTGTCAAAGGATATATAGTATGGAGGTTAAAGGAGAAGGACCTCGGGTAATGTCACACCCCAACCTTGACGGCGGAAACGTCAAGGTGTGAGGGTTAAGATCGTTCACAGCCACATAACGCTATTAATAACCCAAATATATATTAAACATAAGTTCCAATTGTACCATTACAATCATAAGTCTCAAAAAAATTAAAAGCATAACATAAGATGTAACAAGTCATTTTATTTCATTTATTAAACTAGGTCCATTCCTAGACGTGAAAGTACTTCAAAAGTAGCGATCAAGCTTGAGTATTTCCTGAAACATGTTAAAAATAAAAGGTCAACAATAATGTTGGTGAGATTTCCATAGTTTGCAATACATAAGTATATAAAAGATGGAAATTCATGTTGTAAGTTAGAGAACAAAGTAAACTAGGGATGTAAGACAGAAATGCACAATCAAACCTCGACAAAGTTTTACAAGTCTCAAACGTTTAGAAGTATATACGATTAGCTAAGTGTACTTGGATCAACCAAACAGGCTTGTCTGGCCATAGATCTATGACTTCGCTAGGCTAGCAATAGTTAGTGATTGTACATATATTCGACATTACATGGTAGCTACAAAGTTCAACTAACTACAACATACAGGTGAAATGCTATAAGTTTACAAGAATCAAACGTGTTTACAAGTGCAAAGTTTATAATGTAACATATTTCACCCCAAAAGTGTAAAACTATAAAAAGGGGTATAGAAATACTCACATGATTAAATAAGTATTTATTGGATGACTTAATAAGAAATAATAATAAGCGTCGTTTCAACGTAGCCCTTCACAATGCACCTAAAATATATATATTTACAAGGTTTAAGTTTAATAATAAAATTAACGTTTTAACGTGAACTAAGGTTTTAGGATTTTGGGGTTTTGTAACCAATTTAGTAATCTCTTATTTATATTTTGTTCAATAGAGAAGTAACATTATAAAATTTTAAAGGAATTATAACCATTGCTAATAATTTGTGTAATATAACATATATCTTTAATCACAGAAAAAATATAAGATTCAATAATAATTAATAATTTAAATTAGTATATAAATCCATTTTTATAACAATACTTAATTATAATTTTTATAATAAAATATTAAAATATTTTATAAGGATAAATTTACATAAAATATTTAGGATAGATTGTTTAAGTGCGATTCAGGTAGAATTATGTTGCGTAGGAGTTTAGGTACGATTAAACGATCATGTAGGTGCAATTAATTTGATTATTATTGCGTTTTAGATGTCGAACGGCTCGGTGATTTAAGAGTTGCCGGTTACTCGGTCGATTGTGTTTGTAACCTGCGTTTAAGGTTCATAACGGCTTTCGAATCATGTTAACGATGCGATTGGGGTGATTTGGGGTATTGATTAAAGTCATTTTGGGGCGTTTTAAGCCTCGCCGGAGCTTGCCGGAGCTCTGCCGGCGGCGGCTGCCGGAAATACGGGAATTAAGGGGGTTTGGGTTGGTGTTTTAAAGAATTACACATATGGTCCCATAACTTCAAAATGTTATTATTTCATGCTAAAACTTTCATTTAAAGTTTTCAAAATTAACAAATTAACCCCCTAACTTAATTATCTTTAAGTTTTAATTCTTTTACAACTTATTACTATTACTATTATTTACACGTGAGACACTTGGAAACATAAGACGCGATATCCTTCTTCATTCCAGGCCACCAATATTGACCACGCAGGTCCATGTACATCTTATCGGAGCTAGGATGAATGGAATATCGGGTTTGGTGAGCTTCGTTCATAATGAAATGTCGAAGGTTATCACGATTCGGGATCCAAGTCGACTCAAGAAGTACCACATGCCATTCGGTTTTGTCTCCAGTTGTGACCGAACATTAGGCATCAAATCTTCATCTTTCCCTTTATCGGTTAGTGCCGCTTGTTGAGCCTCGCGAATGCATAACTCGAGGTCACTATCGATCCTTATGTTTTGGAGCATGATAGTAGCCTCATTGACATCTATGTGAATCTCGGTATCAAATTCTCCTAGCGTATCAAACCATTGACTTCAATATCGAATTTCTTGGAGCGAGACAGTCTTGTTGTGGACCTTGCGACTTAGCGCGTCGGCTACAACATTCGCCTTTCTAGGATGGCAACGAATGTCGCAGTCGTAGTCACTAATCAACTAGATCCAACGTCTTTGTATCATATTGAGATCCTTTTGGTTGAACACGTGTTGGAGGCTCTTATGATCGATGTAGACTATGCATTGCGTCCCATATAGATAGTGTCGCCAAATCTTCAATGCAAAAACCACAGCACCAAGTTCAAGATCATAAGTCGTGTAGTTCACTTCATGAACTTTCAATTGTCTCGATGCGTATGCTATGACTTTACCTCGTTGCATGAGAACGCAACCAAGACCTTGATTAGAAGCATCGCAATACACGGTAAAGTCATCGTTTCCATCGGAAGTGTGATAATAGGAGCGTTACACAAATTGCGTTTTAATGTCTCGAAAGCCTCTTCTTGCTCGGGTCCCCATTCAAAAAGTCGATTCTTTTGGGTTAGCGCCATTAATGGTTTAGCAATCTTCGAGAAATTCGCTATGAACCTACGGTAATATCCCTCTAAGCCCAGAAAAGAACGAACCTCGGATGGGGTTGTGGGAACACACCAATTCCTCACGGCTTCAATTTTAGCAGGATCAACGTGAATTCCTTGGCTATTCATCACAGGCCCTAAGAATTGAACCTCCTCCAAACAAAATTCACACTTGGAAAACTTGGCGTATAATTGCTCCTTCTTCAAAAGTCCAAGAACTTGTCGCAAGTGCGTCTCGTGATAGATTTTTGTCTTGGACTAAATAAGAATGTCATCAATGAACACGATCACGAACTTATCCAAATACGGTTTACATACATGATTCATAAGATCCATGAAGACGGCAGGTGCATTGGTCAAGCCAAAAGGCATGACCATGAACTCGTAATGTCCATATCAAGTACGAAAAGCGATCTTTGGAATGTCATCATCGTGTACACGTAATTGATGATACCCAGAACGTAGATCGATCTTTGAGAATTGAGTTGCTCCTTGAAGTTGATCGAAGAGATCATCAATTCGAGGAAGAGGGTATCGATTTTTAATAGTAAGCTTGTTGAGTTCTCGGTAATCGATGCACATACGAAATGAACCATCCTTCTTCTTCACAAACAGTACAGGTGCACCCCACGGTGATGAACTACGGCGAATGAAACCCTTATCGGTCAACTCTTGCAGTTGACTAGCGAGTTCTTGCATTTCAGACGGTGCAAGACGATAAGGCGATTTAGCCATAGGGTTCGCACCGGGAATTAAGTCAATCTTGAACTCAACTTCTCGCATGGGAGGTAGCCCTTTAAGATCCTCAAGAAAAACTCGGGAAAGTCCTGCACGACAGGAATGTCTTTCAACTCCTTACCCTTGGCTTTCATATTAACTACATATGCCATGAAAGCCATGTAGTTTTTACTTAAGCACTTGCGGGCCTTGATGCAAGACATAAGTTTGAGTCTTTGGGATGATTTCTCCCCAAAGACCTTCAAAGTATCACCAGTTGGTAAAGGAATTCGGATATACTTCTTGAAGCATAGAATTTCCGCACGATGCTTGGCTAACCAATCCATACCAATGATAACATCAAAACTTCCTAATTGCATAGGAATAAGGTCGAAGAAGAACTCGTGTTCGTTAAGGCTTAAGGTGCAGTCACGTATTACGACGTCAACGACGACAGATTTTCTATCGGCGACCTCGACCGTGAAAGGTCTTTCCAGATTAACACGCGGTTTAGAAAGTATAGGCTCGAATTCCAGGGACACAAAACTCCTATCGGCACCCGAATCAAACAATACGGAAGCATAATGACTATTTACAAGATACATACCTGTTTGGTAACAACCTATTATTGGTATGATGAACATAGATAGGAATTTTTACAAGACAAGAAAAGACCAAAAGAAGTTCAACGACGTATCATTCACCACGTCGTTGTTGGCTTGTGCTTGGTTGGCGTTGATGTTGAAAGCCCTTCCACGAGCCGGTGGCATAGTTCCCATATTGCGAGGACATTGCGGATGAATATGGCCAGGCTCGCCACAGTTATAGCAGGTTCGGTTGGTAAGCATGGCAGTGTTGTTTGGCGCACAAAGACAAGTAGTCACCAAGTGTCCATACTTCCCACACAACGAGCAGACTCGGCATGGAATGTTGCTTGAATGATGGTACTTGCACGTGTTACACATAGGATGTGGACCAGCATAAGCTTTATCCATGGGAGCTTGATTCTCAACCACCACTTGTTTTTTAGGAGCATTTAGGGCGGTCATAGCGTAATTGCGTGTCGGGGTGAACTTACGCTTCTTGTTTTGGGAAGATGACTCAACCTTTACCTCCTTTGTTGCCTCGGGTGTCACCTTCGCAGTAGACTTGGAACCCTTTGCTGACATAGTGCCAGCTCTTATATGATTCTCGGTGAGCTGTGCAGTGATTGTAATCGCCTCCTCCAAAGTGGTGGGCCTACTACCCACCACGACATCTTGAATTTGAGGGGCACCCCCTTGATAAATTTCTCAATGTTACGGGGCATGGTGTCCACCATGTTTGGTAGAAGCATACTCAACTCATGATGCCGGGTGGAATAAGCTAAGTGATTTCCACCATCTTGTTTGAGGTTCCAGAACTCCTCCTCTAGCTTTTGCAACTCGCTCCTCGAGCAGAATTTTGGATCATGATATCCTTAAATTCTTCCCAGGGTAACGCCATTGCAACCTCAGTTCCACGGTTTCTCTTTTCACTATTCCACCATGTTAGTGCCCGTTGTTGAAGAACACTTGTGGCATAGCGAACCTTGAACTCGTCAGGGCACTTGTTAACAATGAATGTGTTCTCCATACTTTCAAACCACTCGAGGAGTCCAGTGGCTCCTTCTTTTCCACTAAAGTTAGTGGGTTTGCACGAGTTTAAGTGTTTGAAAGTGCAAGTACGATTGTTCCCGTTTTGGTTGTTGCTATTCTCTCCATGAGCATCGCTATTGTTCCCATTGGTGTTGTTGCTATTAGCCATTAAGGTGATATTAAGTTCAACAACCATGGTCGGGATGACGGCAGCCATTTGCCGGGCGATCATTGCAGCTAGTTTACGGTTGGAACTTCCACACTTTCCATGGTGACGAGACATGCTGGATATACAAAAATGAGTTAGTTACGGGAATGAGGATAAGAAGGATAATAGTTTAGACAAGGACAAGATAAGGGTTGTAAGGCACACGGAATGATTCCATTTGGTAACGCATTACCATTTGGAAACGTTGAGACGTCAAGGTGACTTGACCCGATTGCCTTGGAAACTTGTGTATATTGACCATAGTTTATCACTCATCACAAAAATCCCCAGGTAAGCATGACTAGTCCCGTAGGATTTATGCGAAATGCTTGCCTTAGCCCGAAGGCCTTTTGCCAGGAAATCCAGGATACAGGTGTCTATGTGTCATACAATATTTCTTAGGTTCATGGAATCAAAATCTTGATGAGATTTATATAGATTAGACATTACGTCTAAAGATCCAAGTCATAAGCATAGACATAAGATTCCACGTGTCGTCGAGAATAAGATTAAGAGGTTTCATGTTCGGGGAGAGTCAAAGAGTCAAAGTTAAGTTTAGGGAGACAAGTAACAATGTTTAGGCAACCCTATGCTAAGGTATCAAATTGCACATAAGAAGGCATAGCATTATGTAGCATGCAAACTATATAATTTACAAGATTAATTATAATTCTATAAGGTTCATGCACACTATAGTCTAGGTCACCATTTCTAATAACCTAGATCCCTATAGTTATGGTCTCTGATACCAATCTGTCACACCCCAACCTTGACGGCGGAAACGTCGAGGTGTGAGGGTTAAGATCGTTCACAGCCACATAACGCTATTAATAACCCAATATATATTAAACATAAGTTCCAATTGTACCATTACAATCATAAGTCTCAAAGAAATTAAAAGCATAAAATAAGGTGTAACAAATCATTTTATTTCATTTATTAAACTAGGTCCATTCCTAGACGTGAAAGTACTTCAAAAGTGGCGATCAAGCTTGAGTATTTCCTGAAACATGTTAAAAATAAAAGGTCAACAATAATGTTGGTGAGATTTCTATAGTTTGCAATACATAAGTATATAAAAGATGGCAATTCATGTTGTAAGTTAGAGAACAAAGTAAACTAGGGATGTAAGACAAATGCACAATCAAACCTCGACAAAGTTTTACAAGTCTCAACGTTTAGAAGTATATACGATTAGCTAAATGTACTTGGATCAACCAAGCAGGCTTGTCTGGCCCATAGATCTATGACTTCGCTAGGCTAGCAATAGTTAGTGATTGTACATAAATTCGACATTACAATGGTTAAGGAAATGAATTCCCTGGAAAAGAATGAAACATGGGAATTGGTTGATAAGCCAGTAGATCAGAAGCTGGTAGCTTGTAAGTGGTTGTAGAAAGTCAAGGATGGTGTTCCTGGTACTAAGGGTCCTAGGTTCAAAGCTCGGTTGGTAGCTAAGGGATTTACTCAGAAGGAAGGTATTGACTATAATGAAATCTTTTCACTAGTAGTAAAGCATACTTCTATTTGTATAATTTTGTCTATCACAACTGCTCTTGATCTAGACTTGGAACAACTAGATGTTAAGACAACTTTCTTATATGGGTTCTTGGATGAAAAAATATATATGAAGCAACCTATGTGTTTTGAGGTTAAACACAAAGAAGATAAAGTGTGTTTGTTGAAGAGGTCTTAATATGGCCTAAAACAGTCACCAAGGCAGTGGTACAAGCGGTTTGATGAGTTTGTAGTGACTCATCAGAGGTGTTCTAGTGGGGATTATATGTATTTGTTGTTGTATGTAGATGATATGCTGATAGCGTGCAAGATGCAAGGTGAGATTGAAGCTACAAAGAAATTACTCATGATGGAGTTTGAAATGAAGGAACTAGGTAATGCTTGGAAGTTTTTGGGAATGGAGATTACTAGGGATAGGAGTTCTAGATAGTTGAAGTTGTCACAGACTTCTTATGCAATAAAGTCTTGAAACTTTATGGTATGCATGAGTGCAAGGTTGCTATAACTCCTGTCCATGGAAGATAGTCCTTGTACTGAAGATGATTGATATATATAGAAAAGGTTCTGTTGGATCAAGAAGAAGGCTAATGCAACAAAACTAAGTGACTTAGATAATTTTTGGTGCTACATGCAAAGGCTTCCGAAGCTTAGCATGAAACTTCCGAAGGTTGTAGAGCTCTTCCGAAGACAATGTGAAAGATCAACTTCCGAAGAATGAACTCTACTTCCGAAGTCAAGTGTATACTTCCGAAGTTCAAGTCTTAGAAGAATAAGCTGAAGACCACTTCCGAAGTATGTTGAAAAGAAGAAGTCTCCAAGCCTTGGAAGAAGCAGTCTCTTTCGAAGTATAAGTGGCTTCGGAAGTACTTACTCTTCCGAAGCCATTTAACCTTCGGAAGACACTGCTATGAACTAGTGGACACAAGTATGGTCTCTGACACTCCGCTGCAGACCTCTGATACTGTATGACTTCTTCCTAAAGAGCCATGCAGTTGACCATAGTTTATTCCACTGTTCACCTTTTCATGATAGTACAAGTTACCAACTTTATTTGGTGACAAAAGGTAAGTCAAGGACATGTCCTGACTACCAAATATCAGATAAGACTTTATCCGAGATACCTTAAACTTTAGTCTTGTAGTATAGACTTTAGCTATAGGATCCCAGCTGGTATCAAAGTATATCCGGATATAGTTAGTATTATAACTCATTCATACCACTGCTTGTAAGAGTCTTGTATTATTGAGTTGAGAAGCAATATATAAAAGTACCTTGAAAATTACTTCTTGTGTTCTTATTACTTTCTATATTGTGATCAACTCTTACTGATTCTATCTTAACTCGAGTGTTGTTCTAGGTGAGTTTGAGAGAAAACATAAGTGTTTAGTGACAAACATCGATCCTGCAATTGGTATCAGAGCATCTCAACTCTTGATTGCGTGATCTAACCATCCAAATCAACCTGTTTTCACTCCTCCCTACAACCCACTCACTCAATGGCCCTTAATAAGTCTGAGGTAGAGATGGGAACCATGACAAAGGCTCCCATCATTACTCCTAAAAATTCCAGGTCTTGGAGTAGGAGAATGGAAGGCTTCATCAGATATCAAGACGACAAGATGTGGAACTCCATTGTCAATGGCCCGTATAAGCCAAAGGTGGCATCACCTGGTGGAAACGGTGCCATGATAGAAAAGGCTCTAGAGGATTACTCTGATGAAGACAGAAAGAAGATGGACATCGACAACAATGCCATGACCATTCTTATGACTGCAATACCGAAATCGATCATGGTGGGATTCGAGCATTGCACGACTGCCAAAGAATTGTTTGATACACTTGCTCAGATATACTCAAGCTCTAGTGACTCAAAGCAAGACTCGCTGAAGCAGAAGTTTGAGAACTTCACTCATATTGCTGGAGAGAGACTCAGCCAGTAGTACTTCAGGTACATGGATCTTATCTCTTCTCTTTAGTCTATGAAGATCACTCCTGAACTTAGAGATCTTACTAGAAAGTTCATGAGTGCTCTTCCAAACGAGTGGACATTCTACTATGTCTCCATCAAGAGGAAGAGAACTTGAATACTCTCACCATGACTGAACTCTATGGCATCCTTGATGGATATCACCTAGAGATGGAGAGTAAGAAGGGCCACCAAACAAGTAGACCCATGAGTCTTCTTGCTAGCAATGCATTAATGGTTGATGAAGGCTCATTACCCCCACAACCTCAGGATTACCTGACTTTCTAGCAACCATCCTACTCTTCTAGACCTTACATCACTTTTCCTGAAACTCCAAGGTCTCAATAGGCTCAACACAACTCCTTTCGGAAAGTTGTGCATTTGTCTCAGGAAGTGGACACTCTGGTGATTTTCAATACTGCTTTGATGATCTTGAGTGCTTTAGTCCAGATGACGTAGAGTACGTGGACATTGTCCAACAGATGGCTCTTTTAACTTACAGAGCGAAGAAGTTCTTTAGGAGAGCAGGAAGGCATTCCCTCAAAACCCAACTACCAGCAAGTTCGGTTTGACAAGACCAAGGCAAAGTGTTAAAACTGTAACCAACTGGGTCACTTTGCAAGGGAATTCAAGGCTCCCAAGACCAATCCGAGAACCCCATAGGCCTCCACACATCCTTAACCTCAAAGCCCGCTGAGAAGTCAACTGAAACAGCTGCAATGGCTCAAGAAGTTGACTAGAGCTTCATGGTACAGGATGTGACTCCTGCTCAAGCTCTCTTGGCCGAACAGACGATGCTTAGGTATATGAACATCTCTGCACTCCAGCCTGTATAGCTAAAGTTAAACTCTATCAGGATTACAATATGGAAATCAGATCTGACATTGAGTCTTTAAATATTTAAAATCTGATTTTAAAAGAGCTGAATCTGACTATCAAAAGAAAATTGAGGAGTTAGAGAAAACTGTCTCTTTTAAAACATGAACACACCAACTACAAGACTCAAATCAAAGATTTGATATCCAAATTGTCTGAGGCTCAAGCCCAGCTTGTCACTGCTGAGGCTCAACCAAGAAGCCTACTATCTTGAGCAAAACTTCCAAGCTATTCTTGCATCATCCTCCCACTCCAAACTAGTTATCAGAAAAAGAGGGTTGGGAACCAATGAAATTGCTCCACCACCCTCCTATGAGTCTATTAGACAGCCTAGATGTGGTACTAAGGAGTAAGAGGTTCCAACTGCTGACCCTTCCTCACCAGAGTTGAAGGATGAAGCAACAATAGTGGTCACCACAGGGAAGGAACAAGTAGATGTACCCATTTCCTCCTGTGAAGAACAAATCCTAACCACTAAGGCCAGAAGAAGCAGAGCTAAAGCTGCTAGGAGAACTGCCAAGAAGGTGGCTGAGTCCAAGCTGAAGATTGACCCAAAGCAGAAGGGTGTCTTTATCTCTACTGGATTCAAGTGTTAGGTACTTCTGATTCAGGAAAGGAGTGTAATACCAACACTTCTATCCTGCCAAAGGATCAGAAGTTGAAGAGAAAAGTTGCTGATGAAGAAAAGAAGCCCAAGAAACAGCAACCCTCACATTCCCAAATAACTAACATTGCATGCATAATGTGTGGTCTGCAAAACCACATGGCAAAAGATTGTTACTACAATCCTACAAGCACACATTATGCAAATAATGTTAGAAAAGAAGAGTCAAGGAAGGTTTCACATTTGGACCTTTTCAAACGGTTCAAGTGATGAAAAAGGGAAAGCTAGTTTCGGAAGCCAGGTTGCTTTCGGAAGAAACTCTTCTTCCGAAGGGAAAATGGCTTCGGAAGCAAAAGCTACTAAGGTTCGGAAGAACAAGAGAGCTCCCTTGAAACCTCCCCAGAAGAAGACTACTTCGGAAGAAAAGGTGGTGAAGACTTCCTCCGAAAAGAGAGAAGCTTCGGAAGATAGCCATGCTGCAAAAGCTTCAACAAGCTCATCCTCCAAGATCAACCAAGGATGGAATGGAAGATCAAGGAAGATGTTGTAGCCCAAACCTCTTCTTCAAAGACCTCTATTGAACCCCATGCATAACATTTGGTTCATTATGTCATTATCTTTGGAAGAACCCAAGACCAGCAAGGCTTGGGCTTCCAAACAAACTAACAACTCATCTTATGTGCAGGACATCCATATGACAAGAACAACAATGTCTGGATTGTAGACAGTGGATGCTCCAGGCACATGACAGGGAACAATCTCTCCTTCAACAGTTTCAGAACTATGATGGAGGTCTTGTCCAATTTGGAGGTGAGGCGGAGGATATATTTCTGGCAGAGGGAGTATATCCAATGGTAAATTAAAGGTTGACAAAGTTCACTTTGTCAAGATCTTGAACACAATCTGTTAGGTGTTTCTCAATTCTGTGATCAAAAGCACCAAATGCTTTTCACAGAACATGTGCATTATCCTCAAACCCGGGATTACAACTCCTCCGGAATTGGTGCTTCTTAGATCTCCCAAAAAAGGGGATATGTACAAGTTGATATGAAAAATGTTTCCCCAAAGGGTGAAGTATCATGCTTCTTTCCAAAGTTGATAGTGATGAGTCAACATTATGGCTGATAGTGATGAGTCAACACTATGGCATAAACGTATGTGTCATGTAAATTTTAAGATAATGAATAAACTGGCTAAAAATAACTTGGTACATGGTCTGCCTAAAAAGGAGTTTTTTGCAAAGATAACTGTGTTGCATGCCTGAAAGGGAAACAACACAGGACATCTCATAAATCAAATGTGTTAACTCTATCACTACTCCATTACACTTATTGCACATGGGTCTTTTGGTCCCACAAGTATAATGAGCATTGGAAGGAATCATATTGCCTTGTGATAGTTGATGATTTTACAAGATTCACATGGGTATTCTTTTTAAGAACTAAAGATGAAACTGCTGAAACACTAAAATCTTTTATTTTAAAATAGAAAATCAAATTGATCACAAGGTTAAAATCATTAGAAGTGATCAAGGGACTGAGTTTAAGAACTTCGTTCTTGACTCATTCTGTGACTCAAAGGGATTTCCAGACAATATAGTGCTCCCAGAACTCCTCAACAAATGTGTTGCTGAGAGGGGGAACAGGACACTTATTGAGGCTGCTCAAACTATGTTAGCTTATTCAAAACTACCTCTAACATTCTGGGCAGAGGCAGTCAGCACTGCATGCTATGTGCAGAATAGAGCTCTTGTAGTTAAGCCCCATGGAAAAACCCCTTATGAGCTATGGAACAAGAGGCCACCATTCATTGGCTTTCTAAGGTCCTTTGGCAGCAGGTGTACCATACTTAACACAAAAGACAATTTAGCAAAGTTTGCTGAAAAGTCGGATGATGCTATCTTTGTTAGGTACTCTTCTAGCTCCAAAGTTTATAGAGTATACAATATTAAGAATCAACAATTTGAGGAATCATCCAACATAGTTGTTAATGAGCACACTCCTTGTGTTAGGGGGAATGGCCCTGATCATATCTTTAATTTAGAATTGTTTCCAACAATTCTAAATCTTCTTGTGAGAATGTTTCAGTTGGAACATGAGCTCAAAATGATGTTGATGCTATTGCTGATGATCAACTGTTTGAGCTTCCCAGACCTAGTCCAAATTCTCCAAGAGCTGCTATAAACGAAGTTTCCACCATTCACAGATTTGATAGCTTGACTATATCAAGAAATTGTGAAGCTTCTACAAGTGAATCACTTACTGAGCCTCAAAACTCATCAGGTGATCCACCACAACACCAGGCAGAAGGAAATAGTGTTTTGAAGGGATGGGAAACTGTTAACACCACTTCACAGCCAACCATCGATGATGTTTCTCACTCATTCAATCAGCCCTCATTGAATGATTTTGAAACAACAGCTGGACAGAGTGTTCTAGTTCCTGAGTAGAATATGTCCAACCTGGATCTATCTCTGCAACTAGAAGTGATTCCTCGCTTTAGGATTCAGAACACTCATCCGAATGAGAACATCATAGGGAATGTCACTGAGGGTGTGAGAACAAGAGGACAGACTCATCATGGGAATGTCTACTTGTACTCATGCTTTCTATCTCAGATGGAACCCAAGAAGGTAGAAGATGCCTTAAAAGATAGTAGCTGGCTTGAATCGATGCAAGAGGAGATGCTTCAATTCAAGAGACAGAAGGTATGGAACCTATGTCCGCTACCATCTGGTCAAGTATCAATAGGCACTAAATGGGTTTTCAGAAACAAGAGAGATGATAGAGGATTGATCATCAAGAACAAAGCAAGACTTGTAGTTCAAGGATACAGACAAGAGGAAGGAATTGATTATACTGATGTCCTTGCACCAGTTGCAAGACTTGAGGCAGTTAGGATCTTCCTTGCTTATGCTGCATCCAAGGACTTCACTGTCTATCAACTTGATGTCAAGTGTGCATTTCTATATGAGGATATAGATAGGGAAGTCTATGTATGCCAACCTCCAGGATTTGAAGACCCACAGTACCCTAACTATGTGTGCAAATTGGATAAAGCTCTATATGGGCTGCACCAAGCACCTAGGCTATGGTATGAGACATTGTCTCTGTTTCTTCTGAAGAGCGGCTACACTAGAGGTACCACTGAAAAGACTCTCTTCATCAGAAAGTCTGGAAAGGACATCTTGCTCGTTCAAGTCTATGTTGATGACATCATATTTGGTTTTTCGAATGACCAAATGTGTAAGGGTTTTGAGAGCATTATGTAGAAAAATTTTGAGATGAGTTCCATGGGAAAAATGACTTTTTCCTTGCAATTCAGGTGAAGCAAATGAAGGAAGGGTTCTTCATTAATCAATCTAAATATGTCTTTGACATCTTAGAAAGATTTGCAATAAAGGATTGCAAGCCTACCAAGACACCCATACCCAGAAACCATAATCTTTGTCCTGACCTTGAGGGGGAGGATACTGATCAACATCAGCATAGGGCAATTATTGGTTCTCTGATGTATCTTACTGCCAGTAGACCTGATATCATGTTTGCTACTTGTATTTGTGCAAGATATCAGGCTGGTCCAAAGGTGTCTCACTTAGCTGCTGTTAAGAGAATCCTCAGATACCTCAAAGGAGCACCTAAATTAGGTCTCTGGTATCCTAGAAACAAGGATTTTAATCTCTATGGATACTCTGATAGTGACTATGGTGGCTGCAATATTGACAAGAAATCAACATCAAGAGGATGTCAATTTCTTAGTGAAAGGATCATCTCATGGCAATGTAAGAAACAATCATGTGTATCTATATCAACTGCTGAAGCTGAATACATTGATGTTGCTAGCTGCTGTGCTCAACTGCTATGGATTCAGAATCAGATGTTAGACTATGGATTCAACTTTACGAGTACTCCTATCCATATTGACAACAATAGTGCTATCTCCATTACTGAAAATCTGGTGAAGCACTCCAAGACAAAGCATATTGACATCAGGTATCATTTCATTAGAGATATTCATAAGAAAAATCTGATTAAACTAATCAAAGTTGACTCAAATGAACAATATGCTGATTTGTTCACCAAAGCTTTTGATGAGCAAAGATTTAAGTATCTCATAACAGCTATTGGGATGATAAACATTGATTAGATCACCTCTTTTGAAAACCTTTTAATATGTAATCTCTTCTATCAATACAATTTAAGCCCTGTTACAATAGATCTTTTTGAAAATTTTCTAAGTGCAAATTTCTTCCGAAGAGAAATTAACCCTCGAAAGTTATTTTATATCTTCTGAAGCATAATTTCTCAAAGGATAATTTTTCTTCTTGGAAGACTTTTGGTCTCGGAAGAAACGATTGATTACATATCAGATCTACTTCCGAGGTTTACAAACTCTCCATTCGGAAAGCAACTCTAACCTTCGGAAGCAGTGCTTTATCTTCGGAAGTAAGAATTGCCTTCGGAAGACAAATTACCTTCGAAAATGTTTTACATTCAAAGAAAGATTCTACTGTGTAACATAAATCTCTTGGGCCCCACACTGTAAAAAGCAAAGATTTTGTTAATGATGTCGGATTATTTAACTGATTTTAACCTTACCGCGACTGTCATTTCATCCACTAAACCATCACATCACCTTATCCTAATCCCCGTTACCGCTTTCCCACCCTCTTTTAAATAATCTCGACTATTCAATCTCATCTTCTTACTTGCAATTTTTACTGCCTTAGAAATTTCTCTCCTCTCTAACTTTACCCAAGCTCAAAATCATCCACATTCACCTTTCTCCAAATGGCACTTAACCCTCAGCACAACCAAGTCGCACTTCTTGATTCTTCAAGAGATGCTGACTTCTCTGAAATCATCTCCTTTCTCACCCAATCACCTTACTACACTGCTCTTACCGTTAACCCCACTGTTTACTCCAACCACATGGCTATTTTTGGGAAATGGTCAAGCCGAAACCCTAAATGGGATTTGAGTACTAAGGTCCAACATTTGTGGATAGAAGTTGATCATTACTGAACAACTCATCAGGGAGCATCTAGAGCTTCATGATGGAGGAGCTCCTACTGAATTTCCTAAGGTAGATTTGGACAGCACCTCCATCCTAATGGGATATGGAGACATAAGCAGGTCAATAGTATACAAGTTCAACTTCTCCTATAACTGGAAGTTCCTCCTGCATGTTATTCTCCACTTCTTGTCCAACAAGTCCAGTGGATGGGATCAAATCCCATATGAACTAGGATGCTTAGTTCATGGACTGGTGAGAGGCCTGCGCTTCAATTACTCATGATTTGTGTTCACCAATCTGATTGGGAATCTACAAAGGGAGACATTCTATATGTATCCTAGATTCATTCAACACATCATCAATTGTGAGTTGGACCAGAGCATGCTTGTCTGTGCAGCTGCTCTGACTATCCCCCACATGCAGCCTACCATCTTCAAGACCTTGAAGAAGATATCCACCAACTTCACTGGAAGGTACACCACTCTGCTTCCAGGTATGATTAAGTGCATAGCTCCTGGTGACATCCCTGTTCACCCCACAGGTGATGAACCCACACCAGAAACCTCCACCACAATGCCAACAATGCCTTCTCCACCCATCACCATTACATATCAAAGACGCCCCAAACGAACCTTGTTCAATTACTCTGATTGAACAAGCCCCTCCTGTTCAATCCAAAAAGACTAGAGTGGAAACATGGGCTTCCACTCAGTCTGAGGTCTCTCCATCCTTCTCTTTTGACCTCAATATGGGTTTTGAGTCTCCTCAGTCTCAAACCCAGGAGCCCGACACCCAAACCAGCAACCCTCAGAATGAGTATCTACACTCTTTTTGAACAGCCAACTAGGGACAACCCCACCAAAGGTTCAATGCCTGTAGACATTGATCAAGGTCCCGGGCCAGTAGGCTTAACCAACCTATCTTTTACTAACCTTCTCTTCAAAACTGATGAAGAGATAGCATCTCTCCATGGCAATGAAGTTGATCTACAACACCCTCTTCAAGATCAACAGAGCCCGGAGAAATCCCTTGTCTCTAGCCCCCATCAACAACCTATAACTGAGGTGAGTCCCACTGATGTGGAGGGGACTCATGCAGATTCAGCTACCACTACAGAAGGTGCCTCAATGGACCTTGTGGACAGTGGTAACATATCTCAAACTGAATCTATGGCAACCGAGCCCTTTGATGACTCTGAAAGAGACATCATTGAGCACGGGAAACCAGGGTGCCAAGAAACCACATCTGGTGGTGAGGCTGAACATACCAAGTATATTACCTCATCTCCCCGTGATTCTTCAAAAGAAGATGAGGGAAGCATGCAACTCCTTATTCACGACCTTCTATCTAAAGTCTCAAACCTTGAATCTTTGGTTAGGACTTTAGAAGCAAGGTCCGCCACTCAGCAACTTGAGATTGACAATCTCAAGGCAAACTAGCTGAGAAACAGACAGAGAGGTCTGTCAGGCATGTACCTATTCAGGTCTCATTAACTTCTTTCTCTAGCTCATCTAGCTCTCAAGATGATACTACCATAAAGGGAGAGTATGTTCAGAGACAAACACTTGAGGACCCACAACAGAGCCACGCTTCAACTTCAACTTCATCTACTCCTATCATTACTGTGTATGAGCCATCTGAAGTCATTCTTCAGATTGACTCAAAGATGCTCAGCGATCTCTACAGAATCTTCACCAAGTTTCTGTTGAGATCCTCCACTGATCAGCCAAGCCCAGACGTTGCAATGCTTTATTTTGGAGCTGAAGAGCTTCAGAGGCTGACTGCACCTTCTACCACTGTGGAAGAAGTTGGTCAACCTAAGGTCCACATGGAACCTAAGATTCATTTCGAAGGGGAAATGGGGACTAATGGCCCAATAACTGAAACAGTTGGGACAAAATCTACATCTCCTCTAACTTCCGAAGCTAAAGTTAAAGCCTCGGAAGAACAAGCTGAATCTTCCGAAGCTAAAATGGAAGCTGTGGAAGGACTGTTTAAGATGTCCGAGGAACTAATCATCACAGATGCAATCCTTGAAATGGCATCTGAGGTGAACAATGAGGACATTCTGAATCTACCTCCATCCCAGACACCATCTCTGCCTCTCTTACAATCAGAATCCACTCTCTAAGAACTACCACAGTCAGGATCTTCAAAAGATAAAGGGAAAAGAAAGATGACTGTGGAAGAGCTTTAGGAAGCGGAAAAGATTGAGAAACTTAAAAAGAAAGGAAGACTTCCAACTGAGAAGTTGTTAGCTGCCAACACAAAAGCAGCTGCAGCCAATCAGGAGGTTGTCAACAACAAGAAAAAGGGAGATCATTGAGCAGCTTATCCAAATGGGAGCTGCTAATGAAGAGACACTCCTGCTACCACTAGAGGAGTTGGTGAATCTGGAGAAGGCAACCTAGCTGAAACTTGAAGAAGAAGCCAGGTTGGCCTTGGAGAAAGAAGAAGAAAAACAAAAGGAGGCTGAACTGCAACTGAGGAGAAACAAGATAAATTTCCTACTCTCCAGAGGCTTTAATCTTCAAGGACTTTCTCCACACAATGATGAGACGATCCTCTGGCTCTACAACAAAGAGCAGGATCAAATGGAGAAATAAAGAAAGAAGGTTGCAAAGAAAAGACCAGGGAGAAGAAGAAGAATGAGGAAAAAGCTAGGGACATTGCAACCAGGAAGCTCAGTGAAAAGGCCTGGATGAAAGACTATCTTCGGGCCCATGGCTTCTCTGGAAGGCAAGTGGGTCCCATGTCTGAGAAGACACTCCAACGGATTATCAGTGAAATCAAGGCTGACATTCGGCTGGGAAAGAAGAAAGAGATGTACAGAAGGGTAAAGGGGATGACCTTCACTACAACAACTCCACCACAACCTGAATCCTCACCCTTACCCTTCACCATTAAAACTGAGCCTTTCACCCATGAAGCTACACCATTAACCACATCCACTCTTTCACCTCAACCACCCAAACTTCCCATTCTTTAAGCCAAAACTCTCCCCAGAACCTCTGAACCTCAACCCACCCAACAACCATCCAAACCATCCCCTCAGCCTTCTCAACATCTCTCTTTGAGGAGTTCAAGGTAATCAAGACCAAGCTCATCAACTGCACAACTCTGAGCGAAGTCTCATGTGATGAAGATTCTATCAGCATTACCTATGTTGATGGATCCTCTTGTTCCCTCACAAGAGATCAATTTCTTGATTTACCTAGAGGAACACTGGACCAGGCAGCTAGACTTCTAGGCCTCAACTCAGATTCATTAAATGATGAAGAGAAGAAACTTAGAAGGAAACTGGTGACTCTGCTGGACACGAAGAAAGAGGACAAGATTCCCAGTCAGTCTCTTGTGGCTAGAAAGAAAATAGTCCAGTGGAGGTTCGATGAAACTTCTCACAACTTTGTTGTGGAAAGGGAAAATGGCAAAGTCAATAGACGTAATGCAACCTCTCTGCTACACTCCAGCAGGTTTGATATTGCTGAGTTAGCAGAGAAGCCATTCTCTAACCCCTCCAACTCTTAAGCTATTGCACTCATCAGAAATCATCTCAGCAGCCTTCAACTGGCTGAGCTAACTGCAAAGGCCAAGATTGAAGAAGAGTTGAGATTGAGAAGACATGAAGACAAGAGAAGACCTCCTACCAAAGGCACTGCCTTTTTACAGATGGTGGAGGGTCCAGAATTGGAACCTATAGTTAGATGGGAATATGATTACAGTTCAACTAACTCTTTTCAGAGGGCAACAACAGAGGGTACATGTTATCCAAGGTGACAGACTGGAGTTCCTGTCTACCAAGGATCTGTACAAACTTCTTAACACCATATCAGGGAAGAACAAGGAGACTGACAAATATTTACTCTCCTTGGTGCTGAAGTTTTGAGAAGCAGAAACAAGTGAAGTTTTGGTAGCATTAGCCTAGGGGGAGTTTGTTGGATCAAGAAGAAGGCTAATGCAACCAAAACTAAGTCACTTAGATAATTTTGGTGCTGCATGCAAAGGCTTCCGAAGCTTAGCATGGAACTTCCGAAGGTTGTAGAGCTCTTCCGAAGATAATGTGAAAGATCAACTTCCGAAGAAAGAACTCTACTTCTGAAGTCAAGTGTATACTTCGAAGTTTAAGTCTTAGAAGAATAAGTGAAGACCACTTCCAAAGTATGTTGAAAAGAAGAAGTCTCCAAGCCTTGGAAGAAGCAGTCTCTTCCGAAGTATAAGTGGCTTCGGAAGTACTTACTCTTCTGAAGCCATTTAACCTTCGAAAGACACTGCTATGAACCAGTGGACACAAGTATGGTCTCTGACACTCCGCTGCAGACCTCTAATACTGTATGGCTTCTTTTTAAAGAGCCATGCAATTGACCATAGTTTATTCCACTGTTCACCTTTTCATGATAGTACAAGTTACCAACTTTAGTTGGTGACAAAAGGTAAGTCAGGGACATGTCCTGACTACCAAATCTCAAATAAGACTTTATCCAAGATACCTTAAACTTTAGTCTTGTAGTATAGACTTTAGCTATAAGATCCCAACTAGTATCAAAGTATATCTGGCTATAGGTAGTATTATATATAGGTTCTTTTTATAACTCATTCCATACAACTGCTTGTAAGAGTCTTGTATTACTGAGTTGAGAAGCAATATATAAAAGTATCTTGAAAATTACTTCCTGTGTTCTTTATTACTTTCTATATTGTGATCAACTCTTACTGATTCTATCTTAACCTGAGTGTTGTTCTAGGTGAGTTTGAGAGAAACATAAGTGTTTAGTGACAAACATCGATCCTGCAGGTTCCATATGCAAATATAGTAGGAAGTCTTATGTATCTGATGGTATGCACCAGGCTTGATTTGGCCTATGCTATGAGCTTGGTTAGCAGGTTTATTTCATCACCTGGGAAGGTTCATTGGGATGTTGTTAAATGGATTCTTAAATATATCTTCAATATACTAAAGATTGGGGATTGGTCTTTGGTTTAAAGGAAGGTGATGGTCAAGATAGAGTTTAAGGGTATGTTGATTCTGACTTTGCAAAGATCTTGACAAGGGAAGATCTATCACTAGGCATTTGTTTAGAGTGATGGGTAATGTGGTAAGCTGGAAAGCTCAGTTGAAAAATATGGTTGCATTGTCTACTACGTGAGCAGAGTATATGGCACTAACTGAAGCTATAAAGGAGCCATTGTGGTTACAAAAACTGGTTGCTGAGTTAGGGATGAGATTGTCTGATACAGTGATGTTTTGTGACAATCAGGGTGTTGTACCACTTGCTAAGAACAGTGTCTTTCATGAAAGGACTAAGTATATTCATATTAGACTGTATTTTATTCGAGAAGTGATTAGCAATAAAGAAGTTCTGGTAAAGCAAGTTGGGACAGATGAGAATCTTGTAGATATTCTTACGGAGGTGGTGCTAGGTTCTAGGTTTTAGTTTTGTGTTACAAAGCTTGGTATTGGTTAACATCATTATTGGTGATTCTATAATACATACTCTAAAGGTGGAGATTATGAAAAGTTAGAGTTGATCATAGAGGTGTAATGATGCTTTGAAAGAATTCATGTTAAGCTTCGGAAGAAGAGTGTTGGCTTCGGAAGAAGTGGTGTTGTTTCGAAAGAAGTGGTGTTTACTCTTTGGAAGTTTCTTTAACTTTAGAAGTGAAATTTACATTCGGAAGATATGTTTGCTAAATATGAAAGGGGTAAATTGTAAATAGTTTGTTAAAGGTTGTTAGGCCTGATTCATGTATATAAAGATCAGTTACCATTTAGGATTAATTCAATTTTTCATATCTCATAGTTCTCATTGTGTATATCTTTCAATAACAATTGAATCATTCGGTGGTGAATCTTTTCTTCAATATTATTCCTTTTTTGATTGGTTTTACAATAGTTTATACTCAAAACCAAAAATATTAACTTATTATTAAGTATACAGATAAGTCTTCGGCCCTCGTTATATTGATGACATAGTGAAAAGCTAATCTAAGTGTGTTCAACTTGTCTCCACATTATAACATGAATAACAGTCTAACTATCCATGTAAAATTTAAGACCAGTTTATTTAAAAGATATAAATTTATAATTCTATAAGTAAATAAATATACTATTACTGAATTCCACACTACTACAATATATACCTTAATGGTATATTAGTTGTAAAGCGAGTCATGTCAATAATCATGTTAGACGTGTCATGTATTTATGTAATTGAACTAGTTATATATATTTGAGCTAAACTTATCATGTCTTGTAACTCCCTAATTAATTAGCATATTTTATGTTTAAACAAGTGATAACTGATATGTTTAACTAGCTAGGGTTGAATCGTCATTTACAAATGTGTTTAACACATCCACACAAACCAAATTTTGTTAGATGAACAGGTAAACTAAAATTTTCATTACATATAGTAAAAATTAAGGAATAAAATCAATTAGATTTTCGTAGAGTTACCTATTGATTCTCTGAAAATATATAATTTTTTGTTTTATTTTATTACAGGTAAAAATTCTTTAATAGATAATATATGCATGTTCTTGACTTTAAGTGACATGTGATCATCTATGAATCTAGTTGTCACTTATTCAATAGAAACTAAGTTGTCATTATAATCAAATTAACTCATCTATTGATTGCCCAACCAATTGCTCCAATTTCTTCTCTAAACATCCAAATTCCAAGAGTAAAGTGACCCCTACTATACTCTTTTTTAATTAATAGGGAGGATTACAAGGGCCAAAATCCCGCAAATTCGTTATGTTAAAAATACATAAGGGACTAATAATTATAGCGGTCGGTTAATATGCAAAGTGTTTTTTCGTGCGAAGCGTACAAAGTTTTAGGGTGGAATTATCACAAAAGAACAATAATAATCAAGCAAGAACAAAGTGATATTTATACAAGACAAATTACACTCGCGTGGAATTATCAGACAAAAATACCTTCTGCGTAATAACTTCACGTTTGCTTGATAATTTCATCTGTGCATCATTAGTTTTACCTGGACGTTATAATTCCACCCGTAACATTCATTCTTACGTGATAACTTTGTACACTTTGTACGAAAAAACACTTTGTACCGCAACCTTTTTCAATAATTATAATCTAAGATCTTTAATATATACGCCTAAAATCCACTAATAGTAGCAAGACAAATTGTCTTTACAAAAAGGGCAAAGCTGTAATCTTACCGCTTAAGATTACGTAGTTACGTGTTATATGTATCAAATTGTGTTTGTGGCACGTAAGTATGGGATAATAAGATCATGATGGTTATTTTAAGTGGTGTCACACACTGAACTTGAACTTTGATCTGCCCTAGGGGCAATATATCTCGACTAAAATTCAAAAATCTCATCCTAGTAAAAATTGGAGCTCGAAAGTAGCTTGCATACATAGATTTTTCTCAAATATCTAATGACAACTCATTTTTGGGTGTCTGCATTTAAAGAGCCTCATTATCATGCTATATACTTTTTGTGCTCTTCTCAACAACCACTTAAAACTTCATCAAGACAGTATTTAAAACTTTGTTTCAAATTTATTTATAATAACATGTCTCTATGTAAAGACGTTAATTTCATAACCATATTTACATTAAGAATTACAGGAACCATATAATTATTTTTGTGTGATACATAAGCCAGTTAACATGTATATATAACACTCTTTTGGCCATCATAATATTCATGCATGGTAGCTAGCCATGGACTGGTATTCATGGTTATCAAAAACCAATCTAGACCCTTATTTAGTTTACGAGTACGGGAGAGCATTCACTCGCAACAACCTTCAAAGGCGCGATACAAACCACTTCACCCATGAGTTTCTTCAAAGCATGGGAGTCTCTGTCGTGAAACACAGGCTCGAGATACTACATCTTGCAAGAAACAAGACAGGAGAATGTCCCAAAAACCGGTTCCAAAAAATCATTATGTGTGCTATCACAAAGACTAGAATGCTGGTTTCCAAGAAACTTGGAACATGTGTTTCGTTCAAACACTCGGTCCATACGCATACGCTTGACCCTAGCCCGCTTCGACCACAATGGCCCAGTGTTAATCTAAGGAAGGACTTGGGGTTTGACGATAATTTACAAGAGAAAGTGAAGACGAAGACGAAGACGAAGACGAAGATGAAGATGAAATCTGGACCGTTGGATCGAAGAGTACAAGAGAGTTACATGAGCCCGAAAAGGGGTTTAAGTGGGCCTTTAGATGGAAAGGTGCAAGAGAACCTGATGGTCATGTACGCAAGCCCGATGGGGCCACTCGAGGTCGTGGACTGTGGTTCAAGGATGGGGATACCGCATAGCGTGGTGCAAATGGGTGGTGAAGATTACACAATGTGTTCACTTTGGTCTTCAATGTTTGAAGATATTAAGCCTACTTAAACCATTGCTGTTGATGGTGTTCATGTGTTTAATTATAATGTTTTAACACCAATGGATGCTAGTCTTCATCTCCTCTTTTTAAAGTTTTTTTGAGAATCTAAATATGTATGAACAACATCTTTGTTTGATGTTGATTGAAATACAGATAGAAATCTTGATAAATTAATAAATAACCATCAATGTTAGCTTAAAAATTGTTTGGTGGACTGTGTATATTGTTTGTTTATTTGATTATTTAATAGTGTTTGACTTAAGTAATATATTTTAAATATAAGGTTAAGGGTCATTCTAAATTATGGTATTTCGATATAAATAATAAAGTCGTGATCTTATCATTAGGTCACAAATAATTATGTTTTGTTGTGTGTTGTTTGATCCAATTTATCGAAACTTATGTAATGTGTCTTTATATTGTTTAGGATAAACAGAGATTCATGTGTTGTTTAGTGATTTTAGTTATCCACCGTTCCATATGAAAAAAAAACATTTTTTCCAGCTCATTATATTTATTAGATTACGAGCAACGTTTTGAAAACCAGACGAGACCAACCAGTCCGACCGATTGTATTGGAAAACGCATCATTGGTTGGCTCAGTACGAATGCTTTAAACCTTTCTGGATAACCGATCAGTTTTTGACTTCTTCGGCTAAACCCGCGGACCGTCAAGGCCGAACGGGACTAAAGCGATTTCAATTTTGGGTTGGACCATCTTAGATTGGATCGGTTTTAGTCCAAACTTGTTTCAAGAAGTTTCTATTAGAGATATTTGTTGAGATTGGTTAGGAGTTTGTTAAAGTGTTAGTTAGTTAGTTAACTCTTCTAGATGGTTCTCCTATTGTGTACAGATAGAAGATATGATTCTCTCTTTTAGTAATAAAAATAATACCCTCACTTCTCACCTTCTATTTTCATGGTATCAGAGCATAAGCTCTGCGATTCCGGTCATCTTCTCCGGTAATCAACCGTATAGATCCTTGTATATCAATGACATCTTCATCTGCTGCAACAATGTCAACAATGATGCATTCAACCAATCCTCTACCTAATATAGCAAATTTTCTATCAATTAAGCTTGATGATAACAACTTTCTCAACTGGAAACATCAGATTGTCACTGTGCTGAAGACTTTAGGATTATTACAATTCGTGAAGTCTGAAGCACAGGCTCCTGATGTTTTAGCAGATCGAGAGATTTGGGAGAAGAATGATGGCTACGTTCAAGCGTTAATCACTGCTACTCTGTCTCCTTCGCTTTTGTATCTTGCACGTAACTCAACAACAGCTTCATCTCTATGGAAATCAATTGAAGAGTCGTTTGTCCAAACAGTTTTTGCCAAACAATCACAGCTGCGTACTCAGTTTCATCTTCTGAAACAAAGTACAAGATCGATTGTTGAGTTCTTAATGAAGCCAAAGAGATTGTGGACTCTCTAAATGCAATCGGTGATCCAATTTCTGATGATTTGTTAGTTTTACAAGTTCTTCAAGGTCTGAATCGAGATCATGAAAACTTTGTTATGAATATTAAAAATCAAGAAGCTACTCTTACCTTTTCACAACTACGATCGAAATTGCTCACTTATGAAGCTCGATTAAAGCAACGTGAATCGGTTAATCAACCTGTTCTAGCTGCTATGACCGTTTCCACCGAAAATCCACCACATAACTCTTCTTCTAAGTTGATTGTTTGTCAGATTTGTGCAAAAACAGGGCACAAAGCTTCGAGTTGTTATTTTCGGTACACACCAACCGAGTCTTCTCAATGGAGTAGTAGCAGCGTTCCGTCGTCGTGGCGTGGTGGTGGCAATCGAACACGTGGTGATGGTGGTCGCTCAAGCGGGCGTCGAGGTGGTGGCGGTCGCTCAAATGGCGGTCGCTATACCGCTCACCTTGCTGATGTTTATAACAATTTTGGGTTAGGGCTTCACTATTCAAATGAAGATCACAGTACTCACTTTGGGCTTGGTGCAGGTGTTCTTGGTCCAAGACCACCTGATTTTAATGGTGCATCTGGGCCAAAATCAGTTGGTCATTTTGGGCTTCAACCTTCTGGATTTTCAAATGGACCATTCACCCAACATTACTCCACTACTGGACCTGCGTATGGATCAGCTTATGGGCCTCCTTCTTCTAGATTTGGGCCTGGTGATTTTCAAAATTGGGCCTCACATGCTGCTGGTCATCAATATGGTCTTCATGCTGATCTTTCACCTGCTTGTCAAACAGTAGAATCCTGGATTCCTGATTCTGGTGCAACCGCTCATATGACTTCCGATCCTTCTATTGTCTTCGGTACTGTTCCATACACTGGTTCTGAGCGTGTCATTGTTGGTAATGGTACATCTCTAACTATTTCACATATTGGTTGTTCTTATCTTCGTTTATCTCGATGTACTTTATTACTTCGCTATGTTCTAGTGGTTCCTGGCCTTGCCAAGAACTTATTATCAATCACACAACTTGTGATTGATCACCCTATATCTGTTTTGTTCTCACAGTCTGGTTTATCTATACAGACTCACACAGGGTAGATCCTCCACCACATGCGAGCTAGTCCTCATCAGCTTTATTCTCTCACTGCTACATTTTCTACCTCTCGGGATTTGTGGCATGCGAGACTTGGTCATCCTTCTGATTACACTGAGACTTTTAGTCCGGTTGTCAAACCCTCCACCATTCGTTTGGTTTTGTCTGTTGCCTTTTCACGTGGCTGGAGTATTCGTCAGGTCGATGTCAACAATGCCTTTTTGCATGGTGATTTATCTGAGACTGTCTATATGTCTCAACCTCCTGGTTTTGTTGACTCGTCCCGTCCTCATCATGTTTGTCTTCTCCGGAAGGCTCTTTATGGGCTTAAGCAAGCTCCTCGGGCTTGGTTTTCTAATCTCTCCTCTGTCCTTTTATCCAGTGGTTTCACTCGATGTCTTTCTGACACATCTCTGTTGTTTACCAGCATGATGGCACCACCTGTTATGTTCTAGTTTATGTTGATGATATTATCATCACTGGGAGTTCTCCTGAGTTTGTTACGTCTCTAATCACTCAGTTGCATTCTCGGTTTGCTCTTAAGGATTTAGGGCCCTTATCCTATTTTCTGGGTATCCAGGCCTCTTTTACTGATGACTGTCTTCATCTTTCTCAGCAGCGCTATTTACTTGATTTGTTGCAGCGTACTGGGATGGCTCAGTGTAAGCCATTGTCTACTCCTGTTACTTCTGGTCGGCAGTTATCTAGACACTCAGGAGTCCCATTAGCTTATCCTACTTTGTATCGCAGTACTGTGGGTGCATTACAGTATCTTGTCTTGACTCGTCCAGAGATTGCTTACGCGGTTAGCAAGGTATCTCAGTTCCTACAGATACCTACTGATCGTCACTGGATTGCTGTCAAGCGTATTTTACGATATCTTTGTGGTACTGTTACTGATGGTTTGACTATTCGCCGGTCCACCTGTTTTGATATACATGGTTATTCTGATGCTGATTGGGCTGGTTGTCCGGATGATCGTAGGTCGACTACTGGTTATTGTGTGTTTCTTGGACCCAACCTCATTAGTTGGAGCTCTAAGAAACAACATACGGTTGATCGTTCTAGCACTGAGGCTGAGTACCGCGCTCTTGCCCATACTGCAGCTGAGATCCGCTGGCTTATGTCATTATTGCATGAGTTACATATTTCTTCTTCATCTTCTCCTACGATCTGGTGTGATAACCTTGGTGCTACTTATCTTGCTGCTAATCCTGTCTTTCATCAACGCACCAAGCATATTGAGATTGATTTACACTTTATTCGTGATATGGTGTTATCTCAACTCCTTACTATTCGCTATGTTCACACTAGCTCTCAGCTTGCTGATTTGTTGACTAAAGGATTGTCATTTGCTCGGTTTGATGCTCTACGCAACAAGCTTCATGTGACTTCTCCCGGTTCAGCTTGAGGGGGCATATTAGAGATATTTGTTGAGATTGGTTAGGAGTTTGTTAAAGTGTTAGTTAGTTAGTTAACTCTTCTAGATGGTTCTCCTATTGTGTATAAATAGAAGATATGATTCTCTCTTTTAGTAATAAAAATAATACCCTCACTTCTCACCTTCTGTTTTCAGTTTCAATATTACTCGTTTTTGTAGGGTGACAACTTTATAAAACCCATTAGTTGTATCAAAAATTTTGTAATAAATATATGTAACTCAAAATTACTGTACCTTAAATAGAAGATTGGTGGTCTTTGTCACCGGCACTTACTCCCCTTCAAGCTTCAACTTTTACACTTTCACATACTAACATTTTTTAAAAACTTTATAAAATATCACTTTGATCCTCTTATAGTTTATATAAGTTTCGGGTTTCCTCCTATACAAGTTAATTGAAAAAACTCATTTGTTATGTTCGTATTTTTATGTATGAGTCGATATAAATTTGTGTTCGTGTATATTTTCATGTAATTTTTTTCAGAAATGAATTGGGTTAAATATAAAAAGTTTTTTGTTCAAAAATGAGTCGCATCAAATATTAAACATTTTCATGCTTTGAGTTGGTATAAGTTTCGACGTAACTTTTGTTTGGAAACACATCTGGCAAAATATAATATGTTTTTATTCGACAATACAAATCCGAGTTGAAAATGACCTTTTTGCGATGTTTGTTAACCCGTGTCTGATATTGCAAATTGTGTTTGATGATTTGTTCCCGTACTCGTTCATGTAAATGTTTAATTTGTGTTGCTTGTTCATCCCCGTCGATGCTAAAATGTTGAAATTTTGTAGACGGTGCTAAGTCGAGTGGAGTGAAGGGGTTGCGACCGTATACGACAAAGAAAGGGCTATGACCGGTGGACCGTATAAAATGAGCCATTTTGACCGTATACGACCGTTTTGACACAAGGTATAAAATGAGCCATTTTGGAAAATCTGTCAACGACTACCATAATCGAATCTTTCTTGCGTTGGGTCAACGGTAAGCCCAAGACAAAATCTTGGGCTTACCGTATGGTGAAGGAGTCTATAGGCCGTTATTCGTATGGTGAATTTTGCCAATGTGACAAATGCGACATCTTTTCAAAATCTTGGACACGTCACGATTTATTTCGGCAAAAAAAATCTATTTTGAACGAACGCAACAGTTTTATCACGGCCAAAGTGCCTTGCCAAAACTCCTTCATGACATTCTAGAATAATCGCCTCACGAAACGACGAGAACCGTACACACAAACGTCTTCCTTTGTAACGTAAGCCATCTTTTTGAACAAAAATCACGAAATCTGGATCATCTTGATATAAATTAGAAAATGATTGAAAACCAACTACCTCAAAAGAAACTGATGTAGGGAGAAAAGGTCGACGATTCAAAGCATTGGCAACAGAGTTGGCGGAACCCGACTTGCGTCGAATGAATTTCAGGGCTTGGTGGTTGGAGTATAAAGTAAATTCACCGGGAAGTAGATAGTGTCGTCAATATTCAAGACTTCAAACAATAGCATAGAATTCTTTATCATATGTGCTATATTGATGCCTTGTGTCACTCAACTTTTCACTCAAAAAGCAATTGGTCGATGTTGTTGACTCAAAATCGCACCAATACCCAATCCCGACGTGTCACATTCGACTTGGAAGACATGTTCAAAGTTGGAAAGGGCTAAAACGGGTGCTTGTGTTACTGCAACCTTGAGTGCTTCAAAAGATTGTTGTGAGGATGAGGACCAAGTAAACTTACTACTTTTTAAGCACTCGGTAATGTCAACAAGTGGCATTTTTTTCCATTGGCATATAAGTTCTGCTTATAACACTTGATACGAATTCGTATACGAGTGGATGCTACAACCCTAACGTGATAACGCGTATCCGGCCAACCGAATGACAAGAACAAATATTGTTTAAAGAAAACTTTTATTCTCATAAAAACATACCATCCAACCTAGAATTACAAATCTTTAAATGAGAAACTAGAATAAGATAAATATGGAAACGAAATTACAATAAATAAGAAAGAGATCAACTAAATAAAACAAAGAGCTAAACTTGAAGAAATGGTTGGATGGGGTGGACTAAAACCGGCAGCCTTTTTTTAGTTACGGGTAGATGGGTCGGGTTGTAAAGTAGCACTTCCGGGTGGTTCTTCAAATGAGTCTAGATCCGTATCATACTAACTATCATGCATATATTACAACTAGAAAAACTAGCATATAACATAAAAGTATATCAAAGACATGGGAAAAATGTGGATATAAGTAATGGTAATGGTGGACGTATCATATTCATATGTATGTTTGTTTAAAAAAATCACGATTTGCTTAAAAAGAACTCTACAAAAACTACAAGCCAATTCTCAAGGCTACTAAACTAAACTTATGGAGGACTCTCAAAGCTTATACAAAAATAAGCACAGAACGTTTTTCTATGTTTTTCTTGACTTATTTCTGAAAAAGAAATTACGTTAAAATGTAGTCGCATGTCGAAATGTGGATCATTTCAAAGTGTTTTAAAATATGCCCAAAAACCTTTAATATGAGACCTAACTTGTTTATGAATAAATTACGTCAAAGTAGATTTTTTAAGTAAAAATTATACTGTGTAAACTGAAACTTTAGGTGGTCAAAATGATATTTTTATAAAATATTAAAAAATGCTCAGGATGAAAGTGTAAAATAGAAATTTAAAAGAGTATAAAGAGTAATATAATAAAAAGAATAATACTGATAATAATAGTAATAATAATATTAAGAGTAAATTACTATTATTTTCCCTGAAGTTTGATGAAAATCACGATTTCAATTCAATAGTTTATTTATTACTCTGACAGTCCAATAGTTTCAAGTTTTATTTCAATTTTACCCAAGTCACTAACACCGTTAGTGTACGTTCTGATAAAAAATATAAAAAGACTCTTTTGCCCTTTGTTGATTAGATACCCTTCCTATCATCCCCACCTCATCTCTTTCTTCTCTCTCTCTCTCACACACACACACTTCTGTTTCTCTCAACATTTCCATACCACCGCCACTCAGATAAGCACAACCACCACCTCTGTTCACCGCCATCACCTGAAACCCGTCGGCCACCGTCAAATCCGTTCACACCTCCCTTAACCCATCTCTTCCTCCCTTTCTCTCCCTTCCTATTCGACCACAACCACACCATCGCTCACCACCACCATCTAAAACCACCGCCCACCACTAAATTCGGCCACTGAGCATCTAAAATCGTGTTAATGGGCGGATCTGGTAGTGGCGTTGCCAAAATTCCAGTGATAGAGGGGGATCTGGTGGTAGAGAGAAAGAGGGGTGGAGGTCGGAGTGGCGACATGAGGTGGCGGTCAGAGTGGCTTGGAGGTGGAGATGATGGTCGGAGGTAGCCTAGGGGTTGGGGTGGCGGGCGTTGGTTCTTGATTTCTAGATGAGAAAGAGAGAAAGAGAGATGGGTTAGGGTTAGGGGTCTTGAACCATGATGATGGTGGATTTGTTGGGTATGATAATGGTGGTGGTGGGTGGTGATGAACTTGTTAGGAATGATAATGGTGGTGGTGGTGGTGGGAATATGGTTTAGGTTTAGGTGATGAAGATGACAAGACGATAAAGATGATGATTATTTGAAAAGATTTCTTTATTATTTTATTTTAATCATAAGGGTAATATTGTAAATTTACACTAACTTAACGGAAATATTATAATGATGTTAATGACTTGGGTGAAATTGAAACAAAACATGAAACTATTAGACCGTCGGTGTAATAAATAAACTATTAGACTGAACCCGTGATTTTCATCATACCTCAGGGAAGAAAATAGTAATTTACTCTAATATTAATAAATGGGTTATTGGATTTTAATAATCTCAAGTTTGATTTATTGGCCGGGATTAATCCCAACTTAATAAATATTTACACATACTCTCAACTTTGAGTTTATATTCCTCCAACGATCTCTTACTAACTGAAAGTTAACCCGTTAGTTTTTTTGATGACATGGACTGTTTTGTGACCAAAGCATTAAACATGAAGTTGAAATCTGTCATCAAGTTCATCAATTTAAAACTTCCGCACCCGAAAACCCGTCAATCTCCACCTCCTAATTTGAACCATCGAACTCGTTGGAGGTAGATTCTAGGTGATGACGGAGGCTAGACAATAGAAAACGGACCTAATTGAGATTAGACGGTGCTGAAGTTGAAAATTGGCTCAAAGTTGGCCAAATTTCATCAAAAAAAACTAACGAGGGTTAACTCCCAGTTGGTAATGAATTATTGCATAAAAATAAGTTCGAAGTTAAAAATGACTGTAAACATTTCTTGAGTTGGGATTAATAACGACCAATAAATAAAATTTGAGATTATTAAAATTTAATAACCATTCTTATTTAATAACCTTTCTTAATAAATCAGAGGGCATTAAGTTTGGCAGTCGGAATAGTTAAATGATATATAATAATATAAGCAAGGATGAATTTAAAAAGTAATGTAAGTGATGCTGGTCGAACCTTGGGCCTGGGTTTTAAAACATATCAGCTAGACTTCAACTTGTTTTTTATTTTCAAACAATACTAAATATTATATACTTATACTATATACTATATAGTCTGTATAACAAAGTAATAAAATAATAGAATCTTTTCACCGACTTTGTTTTTAAGAACTGGTATAATTTCTTACATTAACCTTTTTGGGCTTCACCCATAAACTGCTGTTGGGCTGGGCTGCTGGTTTTTAATTAGCTTTTTATTTCTTAAATTTCGATGGTCACTGTTTCTTATTTTAATGTAAAATGAAAACAATATATTAGAGCATAAAATATCTCACATCTTTGGAATGTAATACGTCTAGAATCTAAATATCACGTTACTGGTTTGCATATGATACTATAAAAATCAATGTTTATGAGAAAACAGTAATGAGTTTCGTGAAACAAATGCATTGATTTTTTAATCTAAAATTCCAAATAAATCAAGGGTTATGACAACTAATTTCCAGTACCATCACACATCACTAGAAATGACCGAAACAAAAACATTCATCCCTACATATGGAAAATAACAAAAACAAATAAAAAACACATTTTTACACTTTAGAAATGGAAATATATTTTAGTTCAGCTATTTGGCCGAATGAACAGCAAAACAATATCATACCCTGATGTTTATGAGAACTAGACATCCGGGATGATAAGTATGATGGCCGAATGAACAACAAAATAGAGCGATATATGTAATTTTCTAGAAGTTAAGAATGAAAAATAAAATTTCACATTTCACATAGAAAATATGTATTTTGTTACAGGGAGATATCATGGTAATAATTATACCCGGCAAAATGGGCGGGTTGGATCGGGTCGGGTGTTGGGTCAGAACGGATTCGGGTCAAAATGGGTCTGGGTCAGAATGAGTTCGGATTAGAAACGGATCAGGATGCGTTCGGGTTAGGGCGGCTCGGGTCAGGATGGGCCAAATAAATTATATATATTGCACACTTGCCATTCATTATCAACTATGTACAAACTTTCTACAAATTCTTCATAAACCAACAATGTACTGAAACTTAACATAATTCCCTATGACAAATCAAAATCGTTATAACTAAAATTCAAAAGCGGAGTAAATTTTATAAAAACCTGACAATTGTACTAGATGGAGATATTGCAAAGGTTCAGAGAGCAGTTTGCATAATTAGCAACAACAAAGCAGTGGCTAAGGTGATTTCACGCATTAAACACAAGTTTGACTTGATGTATACCAAGCATGTGTTTGTTCACTGGTACGTCGATGAAAGGATGGAAGGGTAGATATTGATCAATATTTCAATTGTAATAAACCATGTGGGCCTCCTTATATTCTTTTGTGTTCCAAATGATTTATAAGTGTTTGTTTTTCGATCATTGGTGTTTTCATTAAATATGGAATAAAGATCACAGATTCAGTAACGTATAAATACAAAATACAATGAGGTATACAACAAGTTGCATACATAGTACTAATCTAAGAGATATACAATAAGCATCTACGTATTTAGTTAAATTCTTAACCCATTAGGCGTAGAAAAATGCTCGAATTAGCACAGATTGTGAAGAACGACCAAAGGAATATCAATCACAATATGAAGCACTTAAATAGAGATTGAAGGAGGAAGGCGGAGCTGAAGAACATGTCCGATTCAAACACCCCCTTCGATTCAAACATCACGTCAGCGACGAAGAAAACAAAACTGGTTGGGTGATTGTCGTAGTGGAGATTGGAGAAAAGTAGAAAAACGAAGTTGGAAGATTTGTTGTTAGTCTGGTAGAGCAAAATTGATTAGCCCATTATGACCCACTTTTGGTTTTTTAAGGCTCATCTTAATTTTTCATTTTTCTTTATTTTCAATTTATCCATTCAGACCCATTTGAAAAATTACTCAGCCTAAAACAACACAAAAGCTTTATATTTAAAGTCCAAAACAACCCAAATTTAAACATATAAACAAATATTGCCAGGCCTGTTGATAATGTATACCGTCAAATTAAATGGTATTGAGTTTATATCTCAAAGAGTGAATTAAATTGTATTTAGTTTAAATCTTAAAGAGTGAAAGAGTGAATTAAATTGTATTTAGTTTAAATCTTAAAGAGTGAAAGAGTGAATGTGATACTTCGAAAAGTAAAATAGGTGTAGAATAAATAACCTACTTGCAAACATAAAAATAATAAAAAAGAGTGGAAATAAGTCAAAATTTTGAAGTACATTGATTGATGGGTAAACTAAAACCATGGTCCATGAGTGTATCACAGCTGAGCTCACCACCGAAAAGACTTCTATGGGCCCTTGTTTTGGTTAAACTTTTAAGCCGTCTCTTTTTCCATCATGTGGGCTGCTATTAACCGAGATGAAAATCTTCATCGTAACTAGGGATGGAAATTTCTAACACGAGATGAAAATATTCAGGTTTTGGGCTGTCATGTTTAACGAGTCTAATATATGGTCGTGTGTGGATCGACTTGTTTGACATGTTTAATGGAATAGGGTGATCCACCAACTTGTCTAACTTAACAAATCAATTCATCAACGCGTTAATGACTCATTTAATCCACATACAACTAACTCCACTAATCGTATTATTACTAAAGATTAAACTGGAATCGCCTCTAGAATTCATTGCTTTTAAAACTAACTCGATTACACTTACCCGTTTATTTACTTTTATTCATAGCATGGTCACATTCTTTTTTTTTTCCTTGTTAACCCCGATTAAATATTATATATAGAAAAAAGATGGATTTTTGTATATTATAATATTTAAAAGATATTATAATTTAGAAAATAGTTAAAAAGGAACATAGGATGGCACCCCACACACCTTTAACTTACTAAGCCTTATCTACAACTTCAAGTGGCTAAACCCTTTGTCATTGTGACCCACTTAAAGAGATTTCAAGATATTTAGGCTAAGGGAGATGGTTATGAAACGCACTCTTCCACAAATCTTTATTTTTGTACATCATATTTTCTTCTTTACAGTTATTTTACATCAGAGATTATACTACCTTTTGCATATCTTTTGTCATCCACCTTAGCTTCTTGGCCTAGCCTATTCCCACTCACATATCCTCCAACCTAAAACCAAAAACATTCACATTAGATTTTAAGTAAAAATTAAGACGAAAATAAAATTACACTCTCTCTTCTCATCCATCAATGTTTTCCTCTTCTCTTCATCGACCATCTATGTAGAAAGACTTTCACGAACTTTTCAAGTTGAGAGTTCTCCCCTTTGTATAAGACGGTATGTAGAAAGACTTTCACGAACCTTTCATATTCGAAACCATTGTAAAACCTGAAATTTGGTTCAACATTGCTATCCACAAGTTATAGACATGTACAAGTTTGAATTTTCAAGCCAATGAAATTGTATTTAACATTTTTTCTCTGTGTGCGTAGAAGTAGAAGTTGAAGTTAAAAATAAGTAACAACCTTATCGAAAATGTTGACTTCCTAATTTATGATTTGTTCACCCATCTAGGGGACTAATCTTATATAAATGATAATAATTTTTAGAGTTAAATGTGTTTTACATCCCTAAAGTTTCATAGAAATTGCTATTTGAATCCAAAAGTTTAAAATGTTGTCATTTGCATATAAAGGTATCATTACAATTAAATCCATTTGACTACATCTAACTCCTACGGTTAACTTTTTATGTTTAGTTTCCAAAATGAGAGTTAATTAGTTAAAAGAAATTATAAAATAAAATAAGAACAATTCACGTAAGGATTTTGTATGTTTAGCCTCTTTTGATAATTGTGACTCTATAATCAGATTTTATTATTTCGTCTTGTTAAAGTATTTTGATTTAGTAATCGTGTTACTTTTGCCCATTTTGTTAATTAAAGATAGATTTTTTTTGGTTTAAAGCTTAATTATGAATACAATTATTGATATTTTATGAGGACAGTTAATGTTATTTTACAAATTGTTTTCATACTTTTATGATAATTTGTCTTTTATGATTATAATTCAAACAATTTATATTATATGCTTTATTTGTTTATTTATATATATTTTTATTTTGTATATTTTATAAAGTTAAAAATGAATAACTTTTATAAGTATAACTAACTAAAACATACAAAACAAAAATATATAAATAAACAAACAAGTCATATAATATAAATTATTTGAATTATAACCATAAAATACAAATTATCATAAAAGTATGAAAATAATTTGTATAATAACTAATAAAACATCAATAATCGTATTCATAATTAAGCTTTAACCAATGAAATCTATGTTTAATTAATAAAACGAGCAAAAGTAACACGATTACTAAATCAAAAGAGATTAACAAGACAAAATAATAAAATACGATTATAGAGTCACAATTATCAAAAAATGCTAAACATATAAAAATCCTCACATGAGTTTGTTTTATTTTTTAATTTTTTTAATTAAATAACTCTCATGTTGAAAACTTAACGGAAAAAATTAACCATGTTAGTTAGGTGTAGCCAAATGAATTCAAATTGTAATTAGTGAAACCTTTAAATGCAAATAACAACATCTTAAATTTTTGGATTCAAACGAAAATTACTTTATTTTTTAATTATGAAAGTCTTATTCATCTACCCAATATATGCATATCTTAACTCAAATAGAATTACCACATCAATAAAATACAAACTCATAAATGGTTAATTATGCAACTATATGTGATACACTTATTAATGTTCAAAATAAAAAAAATTATTAACTCGATTTTCAAATAATGAAATAAACAATGTTGTTGAGACCGGATCGGACCGGCCGGTCCGACCGGTTCGACCGCGAATCAGTGGCTAGTCCGGTTCGGTCTGGCATGAATCGTTTTGAACTGGTTGAATCGGAAAACCGGACCGGTTTTCGTTTTTTTTAATTTTAATGGGTAAAAACGGGGTGTTAAACCATAAATTAGTACGTCGGATATACAAATATAGTTAAGTTTTATATATAACTATAAAAAAAATATATATAAATCATATATAAATTACTTATATTTAATTACATATATAAATATAATTAAAATATAGTTAAATCCGTCCAACTGGTCCGACAACCAAACCAGTAAGACGTCCGGTTCGACTTCCGATCCGGTTCTGAAAATATTAAAAATAAACACAACGAAAAAAAAATACCATTTTCAAGCTTTTCCATTTTTGGATCAACATGGCCAGGCGTTTTTCCTTTAAATTTATCTATCTAGTCTCTGATCCATACCCTTCGCTATGGATAATTAAATAGTGCATGATATCATGACCTATGATCATGTCATTTTTGTTACTTTTTCCATTATATATGATTGAAAATAATTAAAGTAATAATAATTTGATATGTCCTGGGTCTAGAATTTCCAGCAATAATATATCTTTCTTATTTTTTTATTATAATGTAACATAGTATGGTTGATTTTTTTATGAAAAACATCCACTAAAAGAATAACCATATACGTATATAATTTAATTATGTAACACTATTCTTTCTTTTTTATAATACAAGTTGTTTGATTTCATAATCAATCAACTATAAGGTAGATTATAGAGAGAGTTTAAAAGTTGGAAAATGCGTTCTTCCAAATCACTCGAAACAAGTGTCCTAATATAAAAAAATTATCTTAACTCTTTATGAGAGATATCAAAATTTTATAAAACTTATGCAAGTTAAATGATAAATATAAAGAATAAATTTTCATTTGCATCTCAAATATTTTTTTATTTTAACCACTTATATTCATGTGGTTTTAAAGTATCAATTTGCCCCATAACATTATATTTTTATCTTTATTTGTATCTAAAACCCTAACTTCGTTAAAGTGTTTTGTTAACTATTTGTGATAAATACTAATTTTTTCTTTAGAATAAAAAAACCTTTGTGGGTCCATCAACATCATCTTCTTCTTCTTCTCCTTTGACCATTATAATAAATATATATATATATATATATATATATATATATATATATACCTTCCTCTCTTTTACAAACATAAAAACACACACACACCCTCCTTCATCTTTCATCTTTCCATCACCATCATAATCGCCCTCTCACCACCACCGTAACAAACCATCAAATCCACCCACACCACCATCGCCACCGGCCCCACACTACCACTGTAGCAACCAATCAGGTCAACCCACACACCAACATCGCCCCTCACCACCACCGCAACAACCCACCATTGTAGCGCCCTCACCACCACCGTAGCTCCCTCACCACCACCGTAGCAACCCATCACCGTAGCTCCCTCACCACCATCGTAGCAACCCACCACCGTAACCCCCTCACCACCACTGTAGCCCCCAAGACCACCACCGTAGCAACCCACTACCGTAGCCCCCTCACCACCACCGTAGCCCCCTAACCACCACCGTAGCAACCCACCATCGTAGCCCCCTCACCACCACCGTAGCCACCCACTACCGTAGCCCCCTCACCACCACCGTAGCCCCCTCACCACTACCATAGCAACCCACCACTGTAGTCCCCTCACCACCACCGTAGCAACCAATCGTTGTTATTGGATAATGGGTTTACCTTTATTTGAGATTTTCCATGACCCAAAGCTCCAATTCTCCATATGGTTTTGTGTTCAAATACAAATCAAGGCTCCGAGACATGAAGTCTAATAGCAATAATACCTCCAGTTCCTCTGTTTTTGTAGCTAATGATAAACAAGCCACTAATAACAATTGAAACAGTCACCCATTATTCTGCTATATTCACATACATCATCATAATCATCATCTCCACTCACAGTTATGAGTCGAATATAAACTCGTATAAACTATGGATATAGATGTACCTAAATAGAGACGTGGAGGAGAGAAACCAGTCAAAATAGTTGATGGAGAGTGTGGTGGTCAACGGTTTAAATCGGTAATGTGTGTGAGCCTGAAATGAATCAATCAATAGGGAAAATGATGGTGGTAAACAGTGATGGTGGTGGGTTATTACATGGTGAGCAAAGGTGGTGGTGGTTGTCGGATAGAACAAGCTCATTGGAGGATAATGCCTACCTTAATCAATCACACATGTTCTAACATTCGAATAATCATTTACTAACATACAATCATAAGTAACATTGTTTAACTTTATTTTTACAGATTTTGTAGATAAATTTTTTTTGCAAAGTGTTGGCACCGAATGAATACCAGCCCACATCGGATGCATAGCTGTTAGCAATGGATGAAGTTTGAATAATGTCCAAATAAATACAACGGATGAACAAACAATCACAGCTGATGAACAAGTCTATAACATATGTTCAATAACCACAACGGATAAACTCCACAACGGACAACATCATAGAAAACATGTAAGTGTTCTGAAACGGAAAACAATGTGTTTACAATGGACAACTCGTTCTATCATTCACAACGGACAACCAAATATCCACAGTGTAACATCCGCCGAATTTCAAAATTATGAAACCAAATCCAAACTCATTTTGAACTTTCATACGATAGAAAAATCAATATTTAAAAAATTCATTATTTATTTTATTGAATAAAACGCATTAAATATGCAATTTAAACAATACTGGAATTTGTTTTATTTATTTTATCATTTAAACAAAGAATAATAATTTATTCATTTATAAATAAATCTTTTTCATAAAAGTATAAATCTTTATTTACATTTTACAATAAATAACTAAATGGAAAAGATTATTAAAACTTATAATTTATAAAATGAATTTTAATAAACTTATAAAGTTTTATTAGTAATTATGACATTTAATTATTGAAAATAAATAATCAAATTATAAAGTTACAAGTTTTATAAAAGTTATAAAGATTTTATAAGAAAATAAGTTGATTAAATTAAAATTAAGGTTTTAATAAATTAAAAGTTTAAATTGTAATTATTCTTTTATCTATTTATTTTATTTAATCTTATATTTATTTTAAAATCATAACCTCATTTTAAAAGACTTGTAGCTCACCATTAATACCATTCATAACCTCCTCCTAAGCTCAACTATAAAAGTAAGGCTTAGGCCTCACTTTTCATTTGTTTATTTTTCTAAAAATCTCACTAACAAATCTTTTTTTCATTCTTTGGTTTTGATTAATTTCAATAATTTTCTTTTACAAGTAATTTCAAGAAGTTTCAAATACTAAGGTAACCTTATATTGCTTTTATATTATGCATTTATTTATTATGTAATCATTTTAACATCCAATTAATATAATAACTTCATGTTCTTACTTTTATTATTTCTTCTACTAAATCTTTTTCAATTTTAATTATTATCATTTGATCATTAATCTTCTAACATTCGCTAACCTTATAATAATCACTAACATTTCTAAATCAAGCTAAAATATACAAAGAATCCCGTTTGCATATGGACGGCTATGCCGTCGCATTCGGTTATTCCACAAGATTATTTCCATAAGTGATGGCTATGCCGAAGTCTTGGAATATTTTTATATAACTCAAAGAAAGTCTAATATATCATATATTGACATAATAAATTTTTTCTAACCCGTTTCATGCTTTAACAATTTTAAAAGTGCACATAAGTGCCTTAATATAATTTTGGCAGAATATAATCTAACTTCAACAAACCATAACTTAATCATAACAAACAAAATCTAAGTAAACTTAGACTCCAATATCAAGTTCATTGAATTACCTTTTAAAAATAGTTTATACATCTTCAAAATCAATTGAACAACTCAATAATAGTCTTCACAAGATAAGTGCGCATTTCAGCACCTTCTGTCTTGTGTTACTGTTTTGACCTATTTACGGATCTTTTCATAAAAATGTTTCTGAACGAAAGTTGTCCGGGAGACTTTGAACTAGTCAACTATAAATTGTTTATAATTTTATGAAACCGTTTGCTATTTTTAAAACCTGTTCAAACACATATCAAACATTCTGTCCATAATCTAAAATTGATGCAATAATCCTTTTTCAATCTACCTTTCGCTTTTTAACATTCTCTAAACATCCTAACTTCTTGTAATGAATTCCGACCTCAAGTTATTGTTTTTTCTATCATTTATACATCACCTTTGACTTTTGACATCCATGCTTTCTTATTTACTCTACAACCATCACTATACTTGTGAGTTTCCCATGTGAGTTCTCTATGCCCCTTTTTTACTTTATTTCACACCTTTTGGGGTGAAACATATTAATATTATCAACTTACACTTGTAAACATCTTGATACTTGTAAATAAACATGCAATTCTTCTTTACTTTTTGTCATGAATATTGATATTATTGTGAGTGTTATATGAGATATGTTATACGTTGACAATCATTAACTATTGCTAGCCTGACGACGTCATAGATCTATGGGCCTGACAAGCCTACTTGGTTAATCTAAGCACACTTAGCTAATTATTTAATCTTGTAATCTGTCAAGGTTTGATTATACTATATGTGTTCTATAAACTTGCATAATTCATAACCATTGACATAAATTGCTACTTGTAAATCTTATATATATATATATATATAATATATATATATATATATATATATATATATATATATATATATATATATGTATGTATGTATGTTTAACCAATGAAAACTCACCAACTTTCAAAGTTGATCATTTATTTTTAACATGTTTTAGGTTTTGATACTTGAGGATCTTTTCATGCTCATATAGGACTTGGACTTTGTTAAATTAATAATCTTATGTTGTTGTTTATATCTTGTTTGTATTGTAATAATTTAATGTCTTGTAATGTTCAATAAAAATAATATTTAATATTATTTCAACTTATTAGTTCCATGTGCTATAAACCATCGTTTCATATTCGTCTGCCCCGATGATTCCGCCGTCAGTCGGGGTGTGACACACAGCGGACAATAATTAGACTTAGGATTAATTATGCAATATATTATAAGGGTACTTTTGTAATTATATATGGTATGTGCATAGGTTATAAATAGCCATGTACCATAATTCTTTGTAAGCTTTTGAACAAATTATCAATTAAACAAACATTTTCAATTTCTCTAAGCATTCATACCATACAAACACATAATTACACAACCATACACACACACATTAGAGATCATATCACAATCATGGATTTTTGCACCATGTTGTTTGAGTATTAATTATTTGTTGAGAGATTAAAAAGGTCCTTGAAGGATCAACCTTGTTTAAGAACATAGCTGATTCCATTAGTGGTGGTGACAGTGGTTGTGGTCGTGAAGGTAGAGGTCGAGGTGGATGTCATTGCTGAGGGAGTTTGTGTGAGAAAGATAAAGAGGGTCGTTAAGGGTATTTTTGTCATTTTATATAAAGTTAACAGAACAATTTTACGAGGTTAGGGTTTTAGATAAAAACAAGCTTCTCTTTTCCCTTTTTATTTCTTTCTACCTATCTTTTTTGGAAAATCATGAAGATGACAAATTTCAAGTCAATGCACATGTTGCGTGGACATTCATTATACATTAGACAGGGGTAAAAGACGAAGTTAGACGTTAAGGGCGTTAAGCAAACCCAAATCGGAACCGTCAATCTCTATCTCTTTCATTCTTTTGGAACGAAACCAAAATTCCACCGCTTCAACCTTCGATCGGCGGCAAAAGCTTACCAAAGTCACTGGTCCTCCTCTCCGCTACTCTATGTCTTCTATCCCTAGGTTTTCTTTCTCTCCCTCTTTATTTCTATCTCTGTGTGTGTGTGTGTGTGTTTTAGTGAGAAAGAAAGAAGCGTAGTTGTTCACATGTAGCAACATGCAACAAAGAAGGAGACAAATATGAAAAGTTATGAGACAAATCGAGACTTAAAATCTACAAAGATACAAGTGGTTAAAATAGAAAATATATTAGGGCTACAAATATATGAATGATGACTTCTATTCAAAATAAACCATAAAACCTATCAAAACCATATAAAAAGCAAACAGTATTACATAGCACTTTTCATACTGATAAACTATTTAACTCGCATAACAAAGATGAAAAATCAATCTTTAAAAGGTAAACATTGATTTTCAAACACGTAAAAGTAATGTTTTTATATCGACAAAAACATCATGATACTATGTTTCTTTAGGCTAAAAAGCCGATCAAATGGACAAAGAAGATAGTACCAAATTTTTTTAGATAAAACTTTTATTTTTTTAAAAAGATTGATCAAAGTATTTCATAATTTAAATAAGTTTTTGCTGTTCTAGAAAAAAAATCATAGTTTTGAAAAAGCGTATTTTTAATCAAAATACTTGGTGTTTGTTTAATGAAAAGTATTTTTTTTAAATTATTGATTAAAAGAGGACTTGTATTTATTATTTAGAGAAAGAAGAAAAATGAATTAGAATTTAGTTATCTAATTTTTTAAAGTAAAATAAATATTATGGCAGAAAAAACTAAGGTAAAAGAGATTGTAAGAATGCATGTAATATTATATATAAAAATTATTAGGTTAAATAAAAATCTACTTTTCGATTAAATTAATTACCCACCGATCAGCTGGAATCTAATCGGCTAAATTGACTGTTAAATCTACAAAACTCAAATCTAGTGTTCGTAACCTCGTTTTGTACACCATATACGTTTAAGTACAACTGCAACGAAATGCCACAACATAAGCTGTTAATTCTAAATAATATTATTTTATTTATCTAGATATTTATCATAACAATATTTTAATCGACTTCTGTTATCTTGTTATCAGATAAATCCAATGTCCCATCGTATGTAAATATAAAAATATAAGAGTTTATAAATTCAATTCTTTTTACTAGATTAAAATAACACACTTCCTTTAAATCAATTTCAAACGATAAATCAAGAGCCATCAAATCTCCAATTGTGTCCACTCTCATCTCATGTGACGCCCAATCGCACTTCAAGACGAAATTCATATTACTAGCATCACTTAAAAACCTCAAATACCAATGATATTAACAGTTTTAGAATACTCAAAACATTTGAATAATAATAAAAAAGGTTCAGTTTATTGGTTGAAAAACGAATATATAGCCGATTAAAAATAACAAATGTCATTCAAGTATAGCGTTAAAAGAAACCTAAAAACCTCAAATAATATGCAATCATCTAAAGTCACTGAAATCATCTGTTAAAAAGCTTAGAAGCTTCTTCATCGCCAATTAATGGCTGACAATCGATCATTGATCACATATCCATATTTACATATTCCGATCTACACCTATCATATACAAAATCACCTAACAAAAAACAAAAAAAAAAAAAAATGAACATCTAGATCCATACTTAAACTCATTCGCCGGAATCCACTTGCACCGTCGCCGGAGATCACAAATCACCGGCTGTCGTCATCGCCGACAACCGGCTCCGCCGCGGCTGAAACGCCGTCCTCCGCCGCTGCTGGTGCGACGACGGCCGAATCAACGCCGCGAGAGCTCTCTTCACCAAATCACCGCCTTCAACCGTACCGATTCGAACCAGTGAGTTCGTCATCGCCGATCGCCGTGCGTTCAGTCCGTTCGAACGATACGACGCCGTATGATTATTATTATTATTATTGTTGTTATTATTGTTATTGTTCTTGTGCAAACTGCATCTGAATGAACCTGGATGCGATGTAGGTGAACACATACACATCCTTCTCGGAGCCTGTAACCGCTTCTTCACGGAGATCGTACGGCTCGGAGAGATCGAACGGCTGTCCAGAGAGAATCGTACGGTTGACATCGACGACGAAGATGATGTTGATGATGACGACGATGATGTTCTGTAGAGGTTAATTCGCGTCGGAGATGAAGATCGATTGTGAAAAAACGAAGATGACGATGGTGATGAGAACGCAGAGGTCGAGGAAGAAGCAAAGGAGTTTGAGGATGGAGAACTGTAGAATCTTCTGGAAGGAGAGTGAGATCGAAGGTCTCTTCGAGTCGAATTCGCCATTGATTTACAGTGAAGAAGATGATGAATTGATGATGATTTAAGAATTTTTTAAGAGGGAGTTTGGGGTTCTAAATTGGCAAACCTGACTTAACTCGAGCTATGTATTTAAAGGAAAACAAATTGATAATAATAATAAGAATAATATTGTTTTTGTTTTTGATGATGATAATATTATTTTAATTTGATTGGTTTGTAGGGGATGATGATTGTGGGGTGGAGGGAAAACGACAAGGGACGGAGCCGTTTTGAGGACGTTGAGATGTGAGGTGGGGTCATAGTGGGGTGCCACGTGGGTTCTAAATGGTTTACTGTTGGCACGTATCGAGCACAATTTACGATGTGGTGGACAGTTGTTATTCGCTATATGGTGTTGCATCAATGGGTGGTCTATACAAGAGAATAACTTACTTCGTTGGTGGTTTTGTAATTACATAATTTAGTTTTTAGATTTAATTACGGTGGTATCAGTGGTTAGGCTTGATTTTAATTTTGATTACTAACTTTTGAAAATTACAAGGTTGATGAAATAGTCGGTACAAACATAACAGATTTGGTTCCTAAAATAAATGGATGTTAATTTTGTCTGTTAAATTATTTTAAATAACTAAAATACCCTAATAGAAACCTTTCATCATTCGTCACTTTCGGGCACTCACTGCCCCCTCCATCATCGATGACTCACCTTCCACCACTGATGACTTGCCTTTAACCTAGGACGAGAATCATGTTGCTCTTTTTCAAACAATAGAATTAAACCTGAAAATTTTCAATCTTAAAGATGAAAGGTAAAATTTAAGTAAAATTCAGGGACGATCCATGTAATTTACTCTTTTATCTATGTCAATTCATAAATTTTGGCTTTAACGATAATTGAATATCGGTAGCAAAAATGATCTATGGTACTAATTGAAGGTCGTTAATAGCTTTGGTTTCAATATCAACCGATGGTTGGTATCATGTGATGGTAACAACTTAAGGTGGATGGACAGATCTTTAGTGGTAGTAAAGTTTCTACTTATGTAGTTGTCACCCTATTAATTGTTAGTTATTATGACTTTCCATGAAAATACTTTAAGAACACGTTTAGAAAGTTTAAAAAGCCATGCATAATCACGCAAACATACAAATTTATTTGTTTTCTCATGTCACTTATCTTTTCTTCTTCCTTCTTGTTATTTGTAGCTTTATAATACCCAATGTAGGTAACCTTGTTTTTTAAACAGACAAGAGATCTACAATAATAATGAAAGCAATATACAATTTTAGAACATGGATACACTTGCAGGATATGCATTGCAACCTGTATGTGTTTGGGAGCATCTAACCGATATCATATTACAAAATATCTTTCAATAAAAACAAAAAGAAGAATCTTTCAACATAAACAATAGTTTAGTTTATTTACACCTTCATTATAAAAGGACTTCAAGAAAATAGCCAAAGTATAATAATTATGTTAATATATAGATATTCTTTGTTGGTAATCTTACTTGATCACTTTGGATCAGGTACTCATTTGTTCTTATCATGTGAACCTAGCTAACCGATACCGATGATTCGTTTCAATGATCCAACCAATCGGTTATTTTAATTGATCTGATAGGTAAAATAAAAGATTAGTTGTAAGTTGGTTCCTATTTATAAATTATACTGCAAAGTTTTGTATTTAACTCTATCTGTTGTATATCATGTCACTAACCTGTTAATTTGGATCGCAAATGGGTTAGTTGTATCTTGTTTGGGTTATTTTGCAGCTCAACCCACGTTCCACATACGATCACCATGCAGTTTCTTTTAATTTGTCAAGTGTTTTAGGCTTATTAATTCTGTATGTTTTCTTTAGTTGTATATTGAGCTATTAGAGTGGTTCCTAATTGGTTTAATTGTGCTTCATTAGAAAATGAGTAGATAGCAATGTTTTCAGAATCGAATCGGACGTTGAACCAGACGTCTTACTGGTTTGCTGGTCGGAACGGTTGGACCAGATTTAACTATATTTTAATTATATTTAGATATGTAGTTAAATATAAGTAATTTTTATATATATATATTATATTATAGTTATATATAAAACTTAACTATATTTGTATATCCAACACACTAGTTTTTACCCATTAATATAAAAAAAATAAAAAAAAACCGGTTCGAACCGGTCCGACCACAGGTTCGGGAAGAACCGGCCGGTTCGACCCCTCAAAAACGTTTCGTAGCGAACCGGACCGGCCACCGGACCGATCCCCGGTCGCACCGGTCGGACCAACCGGTCCTATCCGGTCGCGAAAACTATAAGAGATATAGATCTTATTTATAAGACTTTTCTTCATGAATGGTAAGGAAAAGAGTTGATGAAGAAAAATTATGTGTTGATTTCTCTGATGAGTATTTGAGTTAAATCGACAGTCTATGCTAGCTTAACAATGACACATTGGGCGGTGTTTTTAGATCCGGTGTATCTATAGCTCTAGTTAGATATCGTTACCCTATCGTTTGTTTTGACAGTTAATTTGTATCCAAAATAAACCGTAGATTTATCCTAATTTTGCACGTTGCATTTGAACCAGTGCTATTCCTTTCATTCTCATTCTAATTGAAGAATAGACCACTAAACACAAATCAGTTTTACTCAATGGCTACACCTTTTCTCCCCTCCCAACATACCAGGGTTTGAGTCTCCCCTCTTTTTCTTTTTTTTATTTCTAGCATACTCAAAGAGTCCTATGCATATACATTAAAAAAATATATATTTTTGTTAAATTTAGTCAATTCAATTTTTATTGTGCTGCTTATATGTCTTTACTATTTGTTATTTTGTAGGATTGTAGTGCTGGTAAAGTCCAGAGGTTATTCTACTGTCTTGCTTAAGTTGAGGGCCTTTGCTAGATGCGCTTATGTTCGAGGGTTCAAGATGGTTCTTTTGTTCCATATGTACGTGTTGTTGCTTTTACGGTTGAGGGACTCTCATTTTCCATTCACAAAAAAGGCGTCTGTTCATATCCGATCCACTCGTTTGCGTGCGAGTTCATCGTTGATCTTTGTTGGTGTTCGTATCATCTTGACGCTCACCTCTCTAGTCTGGCTGAGTAGCTTTCTGATTTCAGAAGATAGTCAATCATAGTGTGTTCTTGAGCCTTGTAATTGTTTGGGTTTAAGTTGGAAGTTGGTTGTTATTCTTGTTCATCTTCTTCGTTCGATTTGTTGGAAGTTCATATTGCAAATTTGACATGATATCAGAGTGGTGACTCTGATATCCATCATCTTCCGCTGACATCTTCAATCATTGGCGAGTTAGGGTTTCAAAGTTGTAAACACTAATCAAGGAAATCCGTCGGTATTCTTGGCACCAGCAGTTAAGTCTTGGAGTCATTCTTCTCTGAGCCTCTAGATCGCAGATCCTCGGCTCATCTACAGACCTGTGGTGTATCTGGCGTTCGCATTGGCATCAGCAAAGCCGTGTCAGGGAGAAACATTCCTAACATTGAGGGCTGGTGAATCGTTGCAACCCTAGAAGGTTGCACGTTTTCTTGCTGTTGGGTATCGTAGTCTTTTGACCGTGTAACCCTAGAAGGTTACAGGTCTCGGCTGTTGGTTCCCCCTAAAACCGGGCACCCCGCTGTGAGGATATCTCTTCCTTATCTTGTTAATTTCTTTCTGCATCACGTTATTGTTGTATCTAGGCATTCGTTTGACCGGGTTAGGAGTACCGGTATTGATCAAAGTAACAGGTAGAGCCATCCCCTGTTGTGTGTGTTCATTCTTTGTCTGCTAATTGATGCATTCATCTGTGTGAAAGGTATTCTATGTGTTTTGCATTAAAAAACCTTGGTTACCCCTTGATTTACCACAATCGTGGTGTGAAAATATGGCTCTGACCTTGCTGTGTTCTTTGTGCGTGTGACTGTGTGCTCACCTTCTTATCTGCTTATTATATAAATCAAATTCAAAGTCAACAATGGGTGATAATCCTGTGGGTGATAATCCTGTTGGTGATAATCATGTTAGTGATAATCCTGTAGGGGCGCTGGTTAGTAATGAAACCTTAATAAGTAAACTTGATGTTAGCAACCCGCTTTATCTTCATGCTAATGATTCTGGAACCCTAACAATTGTCACTTTGAAACTTAAAGGAACTGAAAACTATTCCGTGTGGTCTAGCTCCATGAGGCTTGTATTAGAAGTAAGAAACAAAATAGGCTTCATTGATGGAACATGTGTTAAGTCTACTACAGACCCTGTGCTTGCCAAACAATGTGTGACATCTGTCACCGAAAGGTCCGTCATTTAACGTGATTTCCGTTAACTTTTCTTTGATCGTTCATTCCTCATCCTTATAAACTATTTGTGTGGATATTATACTTGCTTTATCGTCTTTATGCTTGTGCTCTCATCGTAAACGTATGCTATCTTTAAAACTTTTGCAATTTTCATCACCGTTATCACTAAATATACCAATTTATATAATATTATTGTCACTAATAAAACCATTTTTAAGTTACCAATATCATTAATTACATTTTTTTATCATTAATAAAACTAGCCTATTAAAGTCGTTTTCAACCGAAACAAATTTGGGAACTTGGGGGCTAAGTGCAGGGACCAAATGTGACATTTTGCCAAACTAGGGCTGGGTATAAATACCCATATTCCAGCCCTAGCCTCCATTTCATCATCTTCTTTTTCATCTTCTTCTTCTCCACTTTTTCTCCTCCTCCTTGCACCGAACCGCCCTGTTTCTTCCCGTCTTCACCGGCAAAACCTCGGCTACAGCTAAGTCTACTCCTTTCTTCCAGGTAGACGACCTTGGTCGTCCCCTTTTCTTGCTTGTTTCTGCTGTTCTTTAAGGGTTTCGGGTGCTCGGGGCCACCCGAGCACATGAGGTCGTGTGGGTGCGTGTGTTGTCTTCCTGCGTGTTCTTCTTGTTTGGGTGTGTTTGAAATGTGTTTCTGGAAGTCCTTGTGGTGTAAATCTCGTGCACGGAGAAGCCAAAGGCTGCTCTACACTTCTGCAGTCGTGAATATGCTATTCTGACGACTGGGTCTGTCCTGTGACTGAGCCGTACGACTGGGTGTGTCGTGCGACTGTGTGTCTCGTGCGATTGAGTTGTGCGACTAGATGTGTCGTGCGACTGCGTGTATGTGTGCGATTGAGTCCATGCGGATGAATGTGTGCGATTGTGCGTGTATTGCACTACTGAATGCCTAGTCGCACGAATGGAGGTTCAGTCGTACGAATGAAGTTGATTCGTACGAATGAAGTTGATTCGTACGAATGAAGGTTGATTCGTGCGTATGGATGTTGAGTCGTGCGTGTGAAGTTGGCTGGATCGATAAACATCCGAGCATGTTCTTGATGGAAGGATAAATAACAACACAAACCAAAAGTCAAACAATAATACGAACTATAATTGAATGTTTTCATTGATAAAACCTAACGATTATAAGCTCGTTACAGCATAAGAATCAAGACTCTTGGCAAGGGGAAGATCGAGCATGATCTCCCCCCTCATCCAGCAGCCCTAGGTTCCCGGGCAGACTCCCTCTCAGAACCTTAATCTCTCTACACATTGAAACTGGTATATATAGGCCTCGGCCCATATTAGATGCGACTGGGCCCATTCGTGCGATTGGACCATGCGTATGGTTCAATCGTACGACTGTACCATGCGTATGGTTCAATCGTACGACTGGACCATTCTTATGGTTCAGTCTTACGAATGCCCCAATCGCATCTCTCAGTCGCATGATTGGTCCATTAGCATGGCTCAGTCGTACGACTGAGTCTCATTCATATATGCTCCTACGCATGACCCAGTTTCATGTGATTACAACATATCAGGTGTATAACATTAAGCCTAGACTATTTGACAAGCAACAAACACACTATATATGACTATATATGCTCCAACAGTGCGATTGGGTGCTGTGTGGTACGACTGAATGCCGAGTCGCACGAATGAAGATTCAATCGTACGAATGAAGCTGATTCATACGAATGAGGGTTGATTTGTGTGGATGGAGTGTTGAGTCGTGCGTCTGGTCCTGTCGTGCGATTGGAGTTGTTGTGTGTGAGTTTCTTCTGTGTGTGGTGTGTGTTTGTCGTGTGACGTTAAGGTGACGTCGACATGGTTATCATTGCTAATGACAATATTTCAGTTAACACTATCTAACTTATTAACGCTATTCCAAATCAAATCAACATAACATTTTACAATTATCACCAACCGAATTGTAACCACTAATCTTTACTAAGCATTTCTCTAATAACAATGACACTTTTACGCAAATATCATCGGCAATGGCAACGATTTCTAGTACTTGGATCTACATAAGATCTAATACGCATGTTTGCTTGTGTGTGTTCCACGCGACCGAACCAATACAACCCGAACCGACCGAACGGTGCAATTTACTTTATACATATCATTAATGCTTAACAATAACTACCAATAGTTTTTGACCGTTCATTGCATACTACATTGGAAACTTTGATCATTCATACTTACCACCTAACAAGTGAGTTTCGTGGCCCCTTTTTATGCTTATACAACATTTCAGTCATTTACAAACATGGGGGAAAAGTATACTCACCCATTTTCTTTATGTTGTACAACTTACATTCTTGGAATCAACGTGTTACTGTTTTGTGAGTACTTATCTGATACATGCTTGAGTTTGTTGTGTGGTACTTTCTTTACAACCATTTAATTCTGGTGTTGGAACCGACGGATATGTATTGGTAGTACTACTGGGTTGACACCCCCACCTTTGGTTGTTGGTATACTAGTTAGTGCCAACAGTGGCCAGGAACGGGCCCTTGGGTGAATATATTCCGACAAGATTCTGTGTGTATGTCGTTAGTTTGGTTTTAAAGCTCATTTTCATGTGATTTTGCTTACTTATAACTGTATTCAAGGTATTCCATCACAATTACTATACAACACCAATTACGTATTTACTATTTAAACCTGCGAGCTCACCAACAATTTTGTTGACCATTTTGAGCATATCTTTTCAGGTGATAACGCTAATTGAAGATCTAGGTGTGCTGCCTTAGTGGAGACCCTAGGATGCATTTTTGAGACTAAACATATTTGACAAACATTCATTTTCGAACATTGTTGTAGCCACAAGATATTCTGTCCATCCTGGTGCAGATAAGATGTACCACAATCTTAAGGATCTGTACTGGTGACCAGGCATGAAGAAAGACATTGCTATGTACGTAAGCAGATGCTTAACATGCTCGAAAGTTAAAGCTGAACACTAGAAACCATCGGGATTATTACAGCAACCTGAGATTCCTGAGTGGAAATGGGAGAACATAGCCATGGATTTTATTACCAAACTCCCTAAAACGAGCAGCGGGCATGACTCGATATGGGTCGTAGTGGATCGGATGACGAAGTCAGCTCATTTCTTGCCGATCTGAGAAGACTACAAAATGGATAAGTTGGCGAGATTGTACATAAAGTAGGTCGTGACAAGACATGGAGTACCGGTATCGATTATATCCGACCGTGACAGCCGATTTACTTCACGATTCTGGCAGACACTACAGAAAGCGATGTGCACTCGATTAGATATGAGTACTGCCTATCACCCACAAACAGACAGCCAAAGTGAACGAACTATACAAACGTTGGAAGACATGCTGAGGGCGTGTGTAATCGACTTTGGTGGTAGTTGGGACACTCATCTACCGCTGATTGAGTTCTCTTTCAACAACAGCTACCATACGAGCATTGGATGTGCTCCATTCGAAGCATTGTATGGAAGGAAATGCAGATCTCCCGTTTGTTGGGCGAAGATTGGTGAAAACCAGTTAACAGGCCCAGAGATTATCCAAGAAACAACCGACAAGATTTTCCAAATCAAAGACCGACTAAAAGCTGCCAGAGATCACCAAAAGAGCTATGCCGACAACCATCGGAAGCCTCTAGAATTTAACATTGGGGATCGAGTTTTACTCAAAGTCTCTCCTTGGAAGGGAATCATTCGATTTGGAAAGAAAGGGAAGTTAGCCCCAAGATATGTAGGACCATTCGAGATTACAGAAAGAATCGGTCCAGTGGCTTACCGATTAAGGTTACCATAAGAATTCAGCGGTGTACATGATACTTTCCATGTGTCGAACCTTAAAAAGTGTTTGGCTGATGAATCCCTACATGTGCCAATTACGGAAGTCAAGATTGACAAAAAGCTTCATTTTGTCAAGGAACCCATTGAGATCATGGATCGAAAGGTCAAGCAATTGAGCGTAGTAGAATACCAACTGTCCGCGTGAGGTGGAACTCCAAACGAGGGCCTGAGTTTACATGCGAATGGGAAGATCAGATGAAACTTAAATATCCGCATCTATTCGAGGATGACACTCTTGGACCTAAATCCAGCCGAATTTCGGGACAAAGTTCTCTCAACTGGGGGATACTGTGACATCTATCACCAAAAGATCCGTCATTTAACATGGCTTCCATTAACTTTTCTTTGATTGTTCATTCCTCATCCTTATAAACTATTCGTGTGGATATTATACTTGTTTTATCGTCTTTATGCTTGTGCTCTCATCGTAAACGTATGTTATCTTTAAAACTTTTGCAATTTTTATCACCGTTATCACTAAATATACCATTTTTATATAATATTATTGTCATTAATAAAACCATTTTTAAGTTACCAATATCATTAATTACATTTTTTTATCATTAATAAAACTAGCCTATTAAGTCGTTTTCAACCGAAACAAATTTGGAAACTTGGGGCTAAGTGCAGGGACCAAATGTAACATTTTGCCAAACTACGGCTGGGTATAAATACCCATATTCTAGCCCTAGCCTCCATTTCATCATCATCTTCTTCTTCTTCATCTTCTTCTTCTCCACTTTTCTCCTCCTCCTTGCACCGAACCGCCCCGTTTCTTCGCGTCTTCACCGACAAAACCTTGGCTACAGCTGAGTCTACTCCTTTCTTGCAGGTAGATGACCTTGGTCATCCCTTTTCTTGCTTGTTTCTACTGTTCTTTAAGGGTTTCGGGTGCTTGGGGCCAACCCGAGCACATGAGGTCGTGTGGGTGTGTGTGTTGTCTTCCTGCATATTCTTCTTGTTTGGGTGTGTTTGAAATGTGTTTCTGGAAGTCCTTGTGGTGTAAATCTCGTGCACGGAGCAGCCGAAGGCTGCTCTACACTTCTGCAGTCGCGATTCTATTATTCTGACAACTGGGTCTGTCGTGCGATAGAGCCGTGCGACTGGGTGTGTCGTGCGACTGAGTCGTGCGACTGTGTCTCTCATGCGACTGAGTTGTGCGACTAGGAGTGTCATGCGACTGAGTCATGCGACTGTGTGTATGTGTGCGATTGAGTCCATGCGGATGAATGTGTGCGATTGTGCGTGTATCGCACGATCGAATGCCTAGTCGCACCAATGGAGGTTCAGTCGTACGAATGAAGCTGATTCGTGCGAATGAAGGTTGATTCGTGCGTATGGATGTTGAGTCGTGCAATTGGGTGCTGTATTGTACGACTGAATGCTGAGTCACATGAATGAAGGTTCAATCGTACGAATGAAGCTGATTCGTACGAATGAGGGTTGATTTGTGCGGATGGAGTGTTGAGTCGTGCGTCTGGTCCTGTCGTGCGATTGGAATTGTTGTGTGTGAGTTTCTTCTGTGTGTGGTGTGTGTTTGTCGTGTGACGTTAAGGTGACGTCGACACGGTTATCATTGCTAATGACAATATTTCAGTTAACACTATCTAACTTATTAACGCTATTCCAAATCAAATCACATAACATTTTACAATTATCACCAACCGAATTGTAACCACTAATCTTTACTAAGAATTTCTTTAATAACAATGACACTTTTACACAAATATCATCGGCAATGGCAACGATTTCTAGTACTTGGATCTACATAAGATCTAATACGCATGTTTGCTTGTGTATGTTCCACACGACCGAACCAATACAACCCGAACCGACCGAACGGTGCAATTTACTTTATACATATCATTAATGCTTAACAATAACTACCAATAGGTTTTTGACCGTTCATTGCATACTACATTGGAAACTTTGATCATTCATACTTACCACCTAACAAGTGAGTTTCGTGGCCCCTTTTTATGCTTATACAACATTTCAGTCATTTACAAACATGGGGGAAAAGTATACTCACCCATTTTCTTTATGTTGTACAACTTACATTCTTGGAATCAACGTGTTACTGTTTTGTGAGTACTTATCTGATACATGCTTGAGTTTGCTGTGTGGTACTTTCTTTACAACCATTTAATTCTGGTGTTGGAACCGACGGATATGTATTGGTAGTACTACTGGGTTGACACCCCCACCTTTGGTTGTTGGTATACTAGTTAGTGCCAACAGTGGCCAGGAACGGGCCCTTGGGTGAATATATTCCGACAAGATTCTGTGTGTATGTCGTTAGGTTTGGTTTTAAAGCTCATTGTCATGTGATTTTGCTTACTTATAACTGTATTCAAGGTATTCCACCACAATTACTATACAACACCAATTACTTATTTACTATTTAAACCTGCGAGCTCACCAACAATTTTGTTGACCATTTTGAGCATATCTTTTCAGGTGATAATGCTAATTGAAGATCTAGGTGTGTTGCCTTAGTGGAGACCCTAGGATGCATTTTTGAGACTAAACATATTTGACAAACGTTCATTTTGGAACATTGTTGTAGTCTGATTAAACAATATCATTCTTTTGATACTTGTTCCCGGGTTGTGGGAATTACAATACAATGTTATCTTCTTTTGATTATGTGAATCATTTATCATGCTTATGGCTATGTTGTCGTGAATATTGACTAAACACGAGACAAGTCTCCTTTGTGTCGGGTGTCGTCATGACACGTTTTGTCGTCATTACTTATATTACATCTCTATTGCTTACCATGTGTTATGACGATCCTGTCTCGTTACATCCCTGTGTTTCTGCTTTTAGCAGGGGTGTGACACAATGGGACAGGTGTAATTCTATGGTCCTGTCCTGGATTTTAAATTCAATATCAGAAGAACTGTACCTTGGTCAAGTGTTTTCTAAGTTAGCCTCTGAGGTTTGGATTAACTTAAAAGAAACCTATGATAAAATGGATGGATAGATTGTTTTCAACCTATATCAGAAAATTAACTCGTTAAAACAAAATGGAAGCACAGTGGCAGAATATTATCATAGACTTAATACCATGTGGAAATAATTTGATGCAATGGTGCAACTTCCTTTGTGTACTTGTAGAGCCTCTAAAGAATTTAATGATTTCAGCCACTTAATCAAATTAATGCAGTTCCTTATGGGGTTAGATGACATATACCAACCTATTAGAACAAACTTTTAATTAGGGACCCTCTTCCAACATGGCATTTTTTTCAAGAACAAATCAAAATTCTAAAAATAAAAACCAGTTTAATGACAACAAAAGAAAGGTTGGAAGAGGACCTAACCCAAACCTCAAATGTACCCACTGTAATAAAATTAGGCATACAATTGAGAAATGCTATGAGTTTGTTGGTTACCCCTCCTCCTATAGGAAACAACCTGGATCTCAGGGATCAAAAGGGGGAACCACAAATAGCTCATCTAATAATTCTAACAAGTCTGGTGTTATTTCAGTTGCTTCTCTTTCTTTCACTCCTGAACAGTTCGCAAAATTATGATCCTAATCAATGAAAAACCTGGATCGGACCCTTAAAGTCTGGTATTGGAGGTACTTCTGTTAGTAGCTATAGTATTTTTTTCTTTGAGTTCCTTCCCATTAACCTATCAACCTGTCTAGAAAAAAACCTTGCTAATGGTTGGATAGTTGACTCAGGGGCAAATCAAAATATGATAAAATCTGATAAAAATTTAATTAACAGTATAGATGTTTCAGAACTTAACATGAAAGTTGGTCACCCAAATGGAACAAACGCAAAGGTTACAAAAATAAGGGATTTCAAACTAACAAATAACCTTGTCCTATCTGATGTCCTAGTTGTCCCTAATTACTCTGTCAACTTGATATCTGTCCATAAACATACAAAAGACAACAACTTGGAAATACGATTTGATGAAAAAAATTGTTATGTTCAGGATTTGAAATCAAAGAAAGTGTTGGTGACTGGTAGGCAAAATGATGGACTGTACTTTTTTGATAAAGATGATGATCCTGAGAAGGTGTGTTTTAACAACTTTGTTGATTCTAATCTTTGGCACTCTAGGCTTAGTCACCCCTCTGAAAATGTCCTAATTGGTTACTCTAATGTGAAAAAGGGGTATAAGTTGTGGGAAACAAATCTGTTATTTTCTCGAGGGATGTTAAATTTTATGAACATGTTTTCCCATTTAAAGAAAAAAAATCCAACAAATTTTGATAACCCACCTCACTTAAAGTCCATTAGTTGTTTTTATTTTTTCGAGACATCTGATTCCTCAAATAATCAAGTCCCCGATGATGATGGGGGGTGTTTGCTCAAAGAATTGAGGATTCTAGTCTCCAGCATTCTGAAATTGGTGGAAACCTTGGCGAGGCTGACCTTACTCAGCAGCCAACTGGCTTAGCCACTTCCAGTTCTGGCGAGGCAAGCTATTCCACAAGTCTTAATGATGAGTTAAGCCCGCCTGAGGGGCAAAATCAGACCTGCAATCACGAACCAAGAAGGTCCTCAAGGACCTCCCATTTCCCGAGAAGGATGTCCGATTATATTATAGAGGGAAAGTTTAAATACGGGATAGAAAAGGTGGTAAATTACTATCACTTGTCACTAGAAAACTTTTGTTTCACAACTGTCTTGAATAAGTCTGCTGAACCTAGAAATTTTAGTGAAGCCATTCAAGATAAAAACTAGGTAGATGCAATGAACTCTAAAATGGAGGCTCTACATAGAAATAACACATGGTTTTTAGCAGATCTTCCTCCCGGAAGAAAACCCATTGGGTGTAAGTGGCTATATAAAATAAAGTACAAGTCTATGGGTGAGATAGATACGTATAAGGCCAGGTTAGTGGCAAAAGGATATAGTCAACGAGAAGGTATAGATTATGAGAAACTTACCTGTAGTAAAAATGGTTACTGTTCGTTGCATTATTAATCTTGCTGTTCATAATAATTGGGCATTATATCAATTAGACATTAATAATGCATTCCTCTATGGCGATCTAACTGAAGAGTTCTATATGCAATTACCTGAGGGATATTTTTCAAAAAATGAAAAACATGTGTGTAAGTTGGTTAAGTCCTTATAAGGTTAAAGCAAGCCCCTAGAAAGTGGAATGAGAAACTAACAAGTGTGTTAATTGAAAATGGTTTTTCCCAAAGTGTGTGTGATAACTCTTTGTTTATTAAACGGAACAATTCTATATTTGTTGCTCTTTTGGTGTATGTAGATGATATAATCGTTATTGGGAATAATAAAGAAGAAATCTTGAAAGTCAAATCTTATCTAATGTCTAAATTCTTAATTAAAGACTTAGGAATCTTAAAATATTTCTTAGGAATTAAGGTGTTATATTCAGATAAGGGTGTGTGTCTCACTCAACGAAAATATTGTTTGGATCTTCTATCTGAATTTGGTTATTGGGCTGTAAACCTGTGTGCACTCCCATCGAACAAAGTTTTATTGTGTCTTCAAATGCAAACAGGAAGAGCCTATATTATCTGATGTTTCTGGGTTTCAAAAGTTAATTGGAAAACTGATTTATCTTTCGCTAACTCGGCCTGATATATCTTATACCGTTCAATTTCTGAGTCAATTCATGCATGCTCCCATTAATACTCATCTTCAAATTGCTTTAAGGCTTCTGAGATATCTGAAAAAGGCCCCAGGTAAAGGAATTTTGTTCTCAAAAGTATTCTTTAGACATTGTTGCATATGTAGATTCAGATTAGGGTAAGTGTGTGTCATCAAGAAGGTCAGTTTCTAGTTTTTGTGTGTTTATGAGTAACAGTCTTGTCTCTTGGAAAAGCAAGAAGCAAAGTATTGTTTCTCGATCTTCTGCAGAAGCAGAGTATCGAGCAATGTGTGCTGCCTCTTGTGAATCGTTATGGATTATGAACTTGTTCAAAGAGTTAGTCTGTCTTTTTCATTACCTATAAATTTGTTTTGTGATAATGACGTTGCAATTTCTATTGCTTCAAATCCTGTCTTTCACGAGCGTACCAAACATTTTGAACTTGATCTTCATTTCTTACGAGAAAAAATCACTGCTGGGCTTTTTAGCCTTGCCCAGTCAAGTCTGAAAATCAACATGCAGATGTTTTTACAAAAGGATTACCGATGTTGCAGCATGATATTCTTTGCAATAAGCTTCATATGATTGACATGTTTGCTAATTGAATTGAGGGGGCGAGTTAAATTTAGTCATTCAATTTTTAATTGTGCTGCTTATATGTCTTTATTCTTTGTTATTTTGTAGGATTGTAGTGCTGGTAAAGTCCAGAGGTTATTCTGCTGTCTTGCTTAATTTGAGGGGCCTTTGTTGGATGCGCTTATGTTCGAGGGTTCAAGATGGTTCTTTTGTTCCATATATACGTGTTGCTGCATTTAGGGTTGAGGGACTCTCATTTTCCATTCACAAAAAAAGGCGTATGTTCATATCCGATCCACTCGTTTGCATGCGAGTTCATCATTGATCTTTGTTGGTGTTCGCATCATCTTGATGCTCACCTCTCTAGTCTGGCTGAGTAGCTTTCTGATTTCAGAAGATAGTCAATCATAGTGTGTTCTTGAGCCTTGTAATTGTTTGGGTTTAAGTTGGAAGTTGGTTGATATTCTTGTTCATCTTCTTCGTTCGATTTGTTGGAAATTCATACTGCAAATTTGACAATTCTAAAAACAAAGAAAATTAATTATTTTATGCATATTTTGTTTTTGTCTTGTATTTTTTATAATATAATGTTTTCGCACACTCCGATATATCTTATGTAGTGTAGCGTACGTCATCGATGCCCCTTTCAATGTCTGTATTCGCAGTGTTAGGTTTTTTACAGTTTTATACCTCCGTCATACCATGGTATTTGGTCTTTCTAATATAGTGTATCAAGTGATATCAATAACGTCCAAGATGTGTTTTTATTATATGATTATCAACGTCTCATTTAATGTATGGATTAGCGAAAACGTTTCGATGTTAGTTTTTCTCATGGTTTTATGCCCTTGTCGCAATACGAGTATATTAATACTAGTTTTATTTAAAATCAAATCGGTCTATTTTCAATGTAAATTCATTCAAAACCGAGTGATGGTCAATATAATATATTGTTTACTTCTTTGTCTTAGAATATTCTTTCGTGTGTTTTAACGCTTATTTTTATAATGATGTGACTTTTTATATATTGTCATGACGTCCTCTTTTCTATATATATATATATTTCAATATTCAGAACCGATCTACCACGACTTCCTACCCTTCTTTTTACATACTCATATTTTGTTAACAAAAATTTATATTAGAAAAGAGACTACCAAGAAGCTAAAACCCGGAAAAAACGTAAAAAGAAAAAGGACAAAACAAAAAATTATCAAAGACACACAAATAATATACGGATAACCTAGCTAAGCAACTCCAGCATGACCAAACAAGTCCTTTAGCCTTGAATCCAACTCTTTAGTTTTTGACCTGTTACAAATACACATAACCACCAAACTCTATATTATTGATGAGCTTTGGCATGAAAAGTTTCTCCTTATGGATGATATTGTTCCTTAATTTCTAAATACCACTACAAAATTTTAGACCATTAGTGGCTACAAGTGGAAAAGTCGCCGCTAATTTAAAAATCCATAACCTTGCAAGATTTAAACATGTGCTCCGAATCTCCATTATGTTCCTCACAAAGTTGACAGAGGGGTGAGTGTACGATGATTTTCTACGAACTAAAACATCTTTAATTGGAATTCTATCCATCTCCGCTCTTCAATAAAAATATTAATCTTTAGTAGAATCTAATAGTTCCATACAAAAATTTAAAAATCGCCTGGTCTCACCGGAGAAAAGATTTTTGACATATTTTACGTACTCATATAAAGTTTTATTAAAAAACCTTAAAATTTACTCTTATTTAAAATCAAGACATATATCTACTTAGGGATTTAAAAACTCCACCTTTATTTTATAAAGCAACCTGATAGCATATCTGTCCATAAGAACGATTTGGTGATAAAGTTTTGGTGATATTTATAGTAAAACAAGATTTTCAACCTGTCGCAGGTTGCGGTGGCATCTTATGACTCAAGTCTAAACAAAATTTAAGTAAACAATTAGACAAAAATCGAAACGTAAGCCATCTCATAATGTACATAAAAATAAGCATGGAAACGTTTTATATTTGACCCGACTTGTTTTCGAACAAAATTACATCAAAACATAAAAGGACTCGACCGAAATAAGTCTTTAGCATTGATAAAATTAAATCAATAAAAGAAAATGAAAATGATTTATAAAAACAAATATTACAAAACAAAATAATCTAAAAAAAACAATTAAAACACAAAGATTTGAACCCAAGTTACATAGCTAAAGACATAAAGTTCTTATGACTAAGACAAGGTCACGTGATGTGTCTTAGATTCATTCACCTAATATATATGACAATCAAATTCGTGTGGCTCAATTTGATTGGCCATCAACTTCGCCTCCCCTTTAGTTCAGACGGGTTGTTTTTCAAACCACAAACCACGTTAATGTCACAATCGCATCACCGTAACTTAGTTTTGAGTTTGTATGATATTACAAGTGGAAAAGTATGTTTGTTTTAATGTATATCAAGATTCAAGAAGATAAAAGAGCCAAAGAGGCAGGGACACCCATCACTCATCTTAGCTCTAGGGAAATTCTTCAAAATGTTAGTTATGTTTTTGTTTTTGAAAATAAAAGAGATTTCTTATACGCCTTTAGTTGCAATCTCAAGTGACAGAAAAAAAAAAAAAAAAAAAGAAAAAAAAACTTATTAGTCACCACTTACTTCACTTCTTGAAATGGAAGCTGGCTCAGCTTGAACTGTTAAATACTTGGTGTGTATAAAAATAAACAAAAGCAGGTTCATTATCATCTATTTTTATAAATCAACAAAAGCATGCAACAAAAGTTGTTTCTATGAAAATCTTATGTTTTATTTCTGACTTAAGTTCTATACAAATAGAATTTCTATGAAAGTTTGTACAAGTATCTAAAACCATTTAATATTTTATCACCTCCACTATCTAAAATATCCAGCCTGTTTAGCTAAAAATGCTTGAAAGTTTCCATCTAAACATAATTTTAAATAGAAAAAGGGTCTCTTTGTTAAATTTTAACCAAACAGAAAGTTTATCGTGATATTAAAAAGATAAATGGTATTATATGTGTAACTAGGTTAAAGCTATGTATTACATGGGTGGAATAAATAAAACATATTAAAATTATTAGTTTTTTAAATATTTTATATTTTAGATGTTATTATCCATTGTTGAAATAAAAATATAATAATATTTAAAAGTTATAACACATAATGAATTAGAAATTATTACTCTATATTTAATATGTATTAATAATTTATTAAAATAACTACATTTATATTTTAGATGTTTAATAGTTTTATTTTTTTATTTACAATAATTATCATTTAATATGAGAAAGACAATAAACACAAATATAAATATTTTTTATTTTAACATATTTTAGTTAAAAAGTAAAGTCAAACTAATTGTTTTTATAATTTTTTTATTATAAGAGAGATGTGAGAAAATAAATTTTTCGTTATGCTAGAATGATGACACTTATCATTTGATATGTTAGTATGATGACACGTGTCATAAGAAAACATTCTTTTATTATAGATTATAGATTAGTTCGTGTATTGTGTTTTCCTAAATTTTAATCTTTTCATAGGTAAGGTGTCTTTTAACTAATTATAAAGGTTACTTCTCAAAATACAAAAAAAATATTTGAAGACTTAATTCATAGAATGTATGAAAATTTAACAGCTTATCTCGGTTTATTCTCTAAAATAAATAAATAAACATATATCCGTATTGCTTATTCCTCTATTGGATCACGTTTAGGCACTTAATCATAATCATCAAGAATCAATTGTTATAATTATTAGTATAAATATTAAATCTCATATATAATATATGTGAAATAAATGATAATGCACCCCAAAAAGCCCTCCCTTATTTATGATTGCACTTGGCCATGTTATTATTAAAACCAGCATGTTCCCAACACCTATACCTTTTTTATATTTAATAATTGTATTGTCCATCATATAATAAAACTAATAAATAAATTATTATTTAGATTCACATAGTTGGCTATAATCTTCATGATATTTTTTCCTTTTTTCTATTTTCTTAAATTCTATAAAACTTTAGGTCGGCATATGCATGTATGCATCCAACTATCCAGGTACATCCTAATTATTAGCATTTAAGGAAGTCCGAAGGTTATTAATGTAGTTGGTCGAATATACTTAGGTTATGGTAAATCTTTAATTGTATGATATGAATAGGACATGCCCTCTCTCATTAGAGGTATATAATTCTACATTTCTTTAATGTTTAAATTGGGAAAAACTGTTTTGAGTAGTGAACGTAGAAGATTATGGGGCTGTACAAAAAGTTCGTGGCTCAAATCTCGTTCGGAGTTTGCTTGAAAAAGCTCTGCTCGAAAAAAGCTCGAATCTAAACGAGCCAGCTCGGCTCAGCTTGAATTCTAAACGATCCGAATTCGAGCCAGGGTTAGCTCGGTTCAAGCTTGGCTCGTGACTTGGTTCGTTGGCTCAGCTCGTGACTCATGCATATATATATATATATATATATATATATATATATATATATATATATGTATGTATGGGTTCTGCTTAAAAAGTCTAGAATGACTTGTTGTATTGACAAATGGATTTATATATATTAACTGAAAGAGTATATTTGTAATTAGTCATTACACTTAAAAGGGAAGTTATATTTATCAAACACATTCAATAGCTAGAAATGTTTCCAGGTTTTTTATGCAACCAACCATTTTTAGCCTAACTCACCTAGGTGTGTGTATATATATATATATTATATATAGTATAATTATTATTATTATTACTACCACTACTATTATTATGATTATTATTTTTATATTAGGATTTTAAAAATGTTTTCTTTAAAATAAAAATGGATTCTTTTTAGAAACATTAAGTATTTTTTTTAAAAAATAAATAACTTGATAGTAAATTGTTTATATTCAAAATATAATCTTTGTTCACACAAATATGAAGTATCCAACAAAATGTGAAAAATTAAAAAAAAAAAGTTAAATCGAGCCAGCTCGAACGAGCCACAAGCTGGCTCGAGCTTTTCACGAGCCGAACTCGAGCCGGTGTTTTGAGCTCGTTAAAATTTTCGAGCCGACTCGGCTCGGCTCGATAAGCTTCGAGCTCGAGCTCAAACCCATCCTGGCTCGGCTCAGCTCGGCTCGTTTACAACCCTAGTTTGAAATTCATTACTCAGTCAGAAAGTGATGATCGGATAAAAGGTTGTTCCAAATTGATTGGGTAAAAGATCAGTGGTATCAAACCGGGTCAGATGCAAAAGTTTATATAAACATACATATAAATAATAACTTCGCAATTATATATCTGGTATTTGGGAAAACATTTTGTTATCGTTAAAGAAATTTAATAATATATTATTTGATGCAGATCAGTTTTCAACCAAATTTACACAAGAACTAGATGTAAATAAATATGTCGTAATAATATTTTCAAAATTTTAAAAACAATATTACGTTTTAAGAGATATAAGGGGAAAACCAATTATATTTATGTTTTAGTTATAAATATAAAATATATATTAATCAAATTATCAGCATCAAATGTGAGAAGAAGAGGTTTGTGTCAGGTGTGAAAATCCTACCTGCGCAAGTCACTCTTTACTCCAAATCAAAATTTTCATGATTTATAATATATTAGAGAATTTGCGAAAAGAAACCAATTAATCGAAACAAATTAATCGATACAACTTAAAAAAAAACAACCTACCCAATCTAATAACCATCAGTTTGATTTCATGTATATTGAAAAGCAAAATCATCGGCCAAACATGAGCAAAGTCGACAGGAATTCTTCCCACACCTACTGGTTCTAAACTTTTTTTGGGAAAATGTTAGTGGTGCTCGATTAAAGGCCACACTTTATCTAATTGTTTTCAATTTAAGAAAGCTAACCTACATGTATCCGTCCCTGTTTATAATCGTGATGCATCTAATAACAAACCGAAGGTACACATGATGGCCACACAAAAAAATGACACCATAGATCTACCATGGTTATATGACAGTGGTGCATTGTACCATGTAACCAATGACCTAAATGCTCTCTCTCTACATCATCCGTATGACGGTACGGAGGACCTCATCATTGTCTCTTCCAATCACTCATATTGGCAAAATTACTCTAACTTTTCTAATGTACCTCTTACTCTTAGTAATATAATATCTATATCTCACTTATGCATTGATAATGAAATATTAATCCAATTCTTTTTTTTGTTATTTTGTTATAAAGGCACTTCAAACTCAACAAATCCTACTCCAAGGAATAGAAAACAAGGTGTCTATGAACTCCGATCTTTACAAAGTCCAAGACTCTTTCATTTGCAAGAAAATAAAATGTCCTTTCGACACCACCACCTTAGGCAACCTCATCTTAAAGTTATGCAACATTTATCATCTGTTTTTCCTTTTATTTCAAATAAACAAGAACTTTGTAATTCTTGTTACTTAAATAAAAGCCATAAGCTTACCTTCCATATCTCCACCATAACCACTAATGAACCCCAACAACTCATATACTCGGATGTGTGGTCTTCTCCGGTTACATCGATCGATGGTCTAAAATATTATATAATATTCGTAGATCATTTTTCAAAATACATATCGATTTATCCACTAAAAAGAAAATCGGATTCTCTAACCACATTCATACGTTTTCAAAACCTCATTGAAAATTACTTCAATACAAAAATAAAACAATTATACTCCGATAACGGAGGTGAATATCTTAAACTCTCCTCTCATCTAGCTTCTTGTGGTATATCTCATCTTACATCACCTCCACATACACCTAAACACAATGGTTATGCTGAAAGACGTCATCATCACATAGTCGAAATCAGGCTCACACTATTTTCTCATGCCAAATTACCAACATCCTTTTGGCCATTTGCCTTTGTGACATCCGTCACCTCAAGGTCCGTCGAACGACATAAATAACATGGAAATATTTTAATTAATCTTCTTTTTCTTCATGAACTCCTGCTTTACGGAGTCATGTCTGCTTATTTTTCCTTGTGCCTGTACTTCCTTCGAGAACGTGTGTTAAGCATAAAACTTTTATAAATTCATCACCATTACCACCAAATATATCATTTTTAATTTCGACCATTGTCACTAATAAAACCATTTTAGGCTATCAAATGCCAATAAATACGCATTTAACCGTAATATAACGAACATTTTAAGATCGTAAACAACCGAAACAAATTTTTGGGAAACTCGAGGGTTAAGTGCAGGGACTAAACTTGTAATTTTGCAAACTTGGGCTGGGTATATAAGCCCCATTTCCAGCCATTTATCCCCAACTTCATCTTCTTCACCTTCACCCTTTTCTCCACTTTTTCTCTTGATTTAGCACCAAAATTGCCACGTTTGTCGCGTTTTCACTACCAAATCTTGGGTATCATCGTGTGTACGCGTTCCTAGCAGGTAGACAACCTTGTTCAACCCGTTTTTGGTTCGGTTTTACTGCTGCGATTTCTAGGGTTTCGGGTGCTCGGGTTCATCCGAGCACATGAGGTCGAGTGGGTGCGTGTGAGGTCTTTCTGCTTGTGTTTCATGTTTGTGTATGTTTATTGAGTGTTTCTGGAGTCCTCGTGGTATAAAACCCGCGCTAGAGCAGCTCGGGGCTGCTCAGCCCGACCACAGTCGCGATTCTGCAGTTCGGCCGACTGGGTCTGTCATGCGATTGAGCCTGCGACTGAGTGAGTCGTGCGACTGAATCATGCGTCTAAGTCAATCGTGCGACTGAGTTGTGCGACTAGGCAGGTCGTGCGACTGAGTCGTGCGACAGGGTGTCTGTATGCGATTGAGTCATGCGTGTGAATGATTGTGTGCGATTGAGTCAGGTGACCGACTGAGTGTATGCGATTGTGCGTGTTTCGCACGACTGGAGTCCAATCGCACGAATGAAGGTTCAATCGCACGAAAGTAGCTAATTCGCACGATTGAGGTTGATTCGTGCGCATGGAGGTTGGGTCGTGCGAATGGGTGTGTTGTGTGGTGCGACTGAGTCCAATCGCACGAATGAAGGTTCAATCGCACGCGAAAGTAGCTAATTCGCACGATTGAAGGTTGATTCGTACGAATGAACGTGGGTCGAGCGTCTGGTCCCGTCGTGTGTCTGATGAAGCGTGTGTCTGCTTGTGTGTGTGCTACCCACGACCGAACCGATACAACCCGACCGACCAAACATTACTATACGCTTTATACATGTCATTAATGTTTGACCATAACTGTCAATAGGTGTTTAACTGATCATTGCATCAACTGTTGGAAATCTCGACCTTTCATACTTACCACTTAACATGTGAGTTTCGTGGCCCCTTTTTATGCTGATACTATTTTACAAACATTTACAAACATGGGGGAAAAGTATGCTCGCCCGTTTTCTATGCTGTACTACATACATACAATTTTCATACAAGGAATCAACGTGATATTGTGTTACAAGTACTTATCTGATACATGCTTGGGTCTGCTGTGTGGTTCTATCTTTGCAACTATTTAATTCCAGTGTGGGAACCGACGGTTAGGTATTGGTAGTACTACTGGGTTGACACCCCCACCCTCGTGTTGGTATACTAGTTAGTACCAATAATAGCCAGGTACGGGTCTTGGGTGAATATACGCCGACAATTTCTTTGTGTACGTCGCTAGGTTTGGTTGCAAAGCTCACGTCATGTGATTTTACTTGTGTATATATACTGTATTCACGGTATTCCATATCATTTACTTTATACAGCATCATTTACACTTTTATTACTTAAACCTGCGAGCTCACCAACAATTTTGTTGACCATTTTAAGCATATCTTTTCAGGTGATCAAGCTAGCTGAGGTTCTAGGTGTGCTGCCTTAGTGGAGACCCTAGGATGCATTTTTGGGCTAAACATGTTTGACAAACTGTTATTTTGAACAATGTTGAACTATGTAAACAATTACAATCTTTTGAAACTTGTTCCCGGGTTGTGGGAATTTACATTACAATTTCATCTTTATGTGATCATGTGAATCGTTTAACTTGTTATGCTTATGGCTATGTTGTCGTGGACATTGACTATACACGACACAAGTCCCCTTGTTGTCGGGTGTCGTCATGACACGCTTGTCATCATTTTATTATTGCATCTCTATCGCTTACCATGTGTTATGACGATTCCCGTCTCGTCGCAACCCCGTGTTTCCGCTCTTAGCGGGGGTGTGACAGACTGGTATCAGAGCCATTGGTTATAGAGAATTAGGCAATACACTTGACCTAGACTATAACCTAGGAACCTTCATGTAGATTGCATGCCATGGTTGTGTACATTTTATCTCATACGTGTTCCTCATTACTTGTTCGTTATCTATCTGTTTTTGTGATCTTTCCACCCTATGAGAGAGCCTTGTGCTCACTCTTTTATAGGATGCTCCTATTAGATCTTCCGTTCCCTCTGCGCGCCAAGTTATCATAACCAAATTCGGGTATTGAGACCCGAAGAGATCTTCACAGATCATATACTGCGCTTACCTTTGGATACTGAGACCGACCCGAGGAGGCTATGTCTGAATCCTTTAAGGATGCGAGATAGGCAACCTCCACAGACTATACGTGATTACTTGCTTGGGCTCTCAGTTGACCTGATGGATTATTATGGATATGATGTAAAGGAAAGTCGGATGTCATGTAACCGGATCGGGCATCATTCTCGGTACATCGTGGGTGTGGTGGAACGCTGCGGGGAACCCTATATATAAACACCACCGTATACCGAGAATATGCTTGAAATGGGCTGCATGGTGATCTTGACCGACCGGAACATGAACATGGAATTTGATAAACGGAGTACTTGTGTATCATATGGTGACTAAAGCTTACATGTTATCTCTTTTATGAATAGAACATGCCGCCTCGAAGGTCTACTCGCAGTAATAGTAGCGGAATTGAAACCCCAAGAGGCAGAGGCAGAGGCAGAGGCAGGGGAAGACCCCAAGAACAAGTGATGCTCCTGCCAGTAACAATCAAGGAACAGGGAACACTGATGTGGCAGCCCTGATCGCTCAACAGTTGGCTGCCCTGATTCCTACTATCGTGGCCCAAGTGAGCGATGCTCTTCAGAATTCTCACCCCCACGGGGACGATGGCAATGAAAATGAGGATAACGGTAACCCGACTGGGAATGAAAGCAATCAGGAGACCGGAAATGGTGGTACAGCCGGTAACGAAGCTGTAATTATTAATGAGACCGGGGTTGTGAATACTAGACGGGGATGTTCGTACAAGGAATTCTGGCTTGTAAACCACGAGAGTTTGATGGCAAAGGTGGAGCCATAGCTCTGACCAGATGGCTTGAAAAGATGGAGGCCGTGATCGACATCAGCGAATGCCTCGATAGTCAAAGAATTAAGTACGCCACTTGCTCACTACAGGGCAAGGCACTGACGTGGTGGAACACTCAAATTCAGGCTAGGGGAAGAGAATCCGCGATGCAAATGTCGTGGGATGAGTTCAAGGCCCTAATCACCGAGGAGTACTGTCCTCTCAATGAGATGCAAAAACTTGAGCATGAGTTCTGGAATCATGCCATGGTGGGGGCTGGGCACGCAGCTTACACCGATCGTTTTCATGAGCTAGCAAGGTTGGTTCCGCATCTAGTCACCCCGGAATCAAAAAGGATAGAGAGGTACATTTGGGGACTTGCGCCTCAAATCCGGGCAATGGTAACCGCTACTGCTCCTCCTACTATTCAGAGCGCGATTCTAAAGGCTGGCGCTTTGACCAATGAAATGGTGAGAACGGGAGTTTTGGGTAGAGGAGCTGAAAAGAGAAAGGATTTTGGGGAAACGAGTCAATCGAGTGCCGGGAAGTTTGATAAAAGGGCCAAGACAACCAGAAACTTTGTGGCAGTGACGCAGGGCAGGCGAGAGTATGTGGGTCCGCACCCCAAATGTGACAAGTGCAATTATCATCATCCCCCAGGAACGCAGTGCCGGGTGTGCGCGAATTGTAGACGCCCGGGGCATCTTGCAAGAGACTGCAGAACAGCGCCGAATATGGTTGCACCGGTCAACGCGGTTAACCCCGCCGGGAATGCAAGAGCTTGTTATGAGTGTGGAAGCCTTGATCACTACCGAAACATGTGCCCCAGGCTGAATCGGGCACCGGTCAACAAGGAAACAACCAGCAGCAAGTGATGGCCATAGCTGGAAATCAAGACCCGACCAATCAGGGGAATACAGCTCGGGGACGTGCATTCGTCATTGGAGCCAACGATGCTCGCCAGGACCCGAAGTTGTCACGGGTACGCACTTACTCAATAATCACTTTGCATCTATACTATTTGATACTGGAGCAGACAATAGCTTTATATCTTCTGAGTTTGTGCAATTGCTTGATTTGAGCCCTAGTAGGCTAGAAACTAGCTACTCTGTAGAAATGGCCAACGGTAGGATTGTTCACGCCGATGAAATTATTAGAAAGTGCTCGATAATATTAGAGGACCACACCTTCGATATAGACTTGATACCCTTTGAGCTAGGTTTCGATGTGATTGTGGGAATGGATTGGTTGTCGAAACACGGGGCCGAGATTGTCTGTCGAGACAAGGTGTGCGAATCCCTATGTTAGACGGGAGAGTACTCAGAATTCAAGGAGAAAGACCGGGGAGAAACTTAAAGCTTATTTCCTGCATGAAAGCACGTCGGAGTTTACGAAAACAGTGCTACTCTTTTCTAGCTCATGTGGTGGAAAAGAAAGAGGAGGAACAGGAATTGACAAATATCCCTATAGTGCGGGATTACCCAGATGTATTCCCAGATGACTTGTCTGGTTTGCCTCCTCCACGACAGGTGGAATTTCGTATTGATTTGGTTCCTGGAGCTACACCGGTAGCAAAGACACCGTATCGGTTGGCACCGTCTGAAATGCAAGAGTTATCTAGCCAGTTACAGGAACTACTGGAGAAGGGTTTTATTCGGCCGAGTCACTCGCCATGGGGAGCACCAGTGTTATTTGTCAAGAAGAAGGATGGGTCGTTCCGTATGTGCATCGACTACCGTGAGTTGAACAAATTAACTGTGAAGAATCGGTATCCTCTCCCCAGGATCGACGACCTGTTTGATCAGTTACAAGGAGCTTCGTATTTTTCCAAGATCGACCTTCGGTCTGGATATCACCAACTAAGAGTTTTCGAGGAGGACATACCGAAGACAGCATTTAGAACTCGTTGTGGGCACTATGATTCTTGGTCATGCCGTTTGGATTGACTAACGCACCAGCTGTGTTCATGGATTTGATGAATCGGTGTGCAAACCTTACTTGGATAAGTTTGTGATCGTATTCATCGACGACATACTTATCTACTCTCAATCGAAGGAGGACCATGAAGAACCCTTTGGGCAATACTGGAACTGTTAAGAGGAGAGAACTTTTCGCCAAGTTCTCGAAGTGTGAATTCTGGCTGAGAGAGGTGAAGTTTTTGGGTCATGTAGTTAACAAAGACGGGATTCATGTAGATCCCGCAAGATCGAAGCGGTAAAGAAATGGGATACACCCCAGACACCTTCAGAGATACGACAGTTCTTAGGATTGCTGGATACTATCGTCGTTTCATTGCGAACTTTTCAAGGATCGCTCAACCGTTGACATTGCTGACTCAGAAAGACAAGAAGTTTGATTGGGGAGATGCGCAAGAACGAGCGTTCCAAACGCTGAAAGATAAGTTGTGCAATGCACCGATATTGTCCCTCCCGAACGGAACTGATGATTTTGTGGTGTACTGTGATGCTTCGCATCAAGGGTTGGGATGTGTACTAATGCAAAAGATAAGGTGATCGCCTACGCTTCGCGACAACTTAAGTGCACGAGAAGAACTACACGACTCATGATCTTGAGTTGGGTGCGGTAGTATTCGCACTTAAGATATGGAGGCATTACCTGTATGGAACCAAATGCATCGTATACACAGATCATAAAAGCCTTCAACATATTCTGGATCAGAAGAAACTCAATATGCGACAGCGACGTTGGGTAGAGCTTCTTAGTGACTACAATTGTGAAATCCGGTATCATCCGGGGAAAGCTAACATGGTGGCTGATGCTCTAAGCCGCAAAGAACGTGTGAAACCACTACGTGCTCGAGCTTTGGGATTAACCATTCAAACAAATTTGAAAGCTCAGATCCAAATTGCGCGAAGTGAAGTGTTGAAAGAAGAAAACCTTGCGGGAGAAGAATTCCGAGGATTGGATAAACAACTGATGTGCAAGGACGATGGCGTACAGTACTTCGTGGACCGTATATGGGTACCCAAGTGGGGAGGTGTACGTACCTTGGTCATGGATGAAGCACATAAGACACGATATTCTATTCATCCTGGCGCAGACAAGATGTACCACGATCTCAAAGATCTGTACTGGTGGCCAGGCCTAAAGAAAGACATTGCCACATACGTCAGCAGTGCTTGACATGCTCGAAAATTAAAGCTGAACATCAGAAACCATCGGATTATTACAGCAACCTGAAATTCCCGAGTGGAAATGGGAGAATATAGCCATGGATTTCATTACAAACTCCCTAAAACAAGCAACGGGCATGACTCGATATGGGTCGTAGTGGATCGAATGACGAAATCAGCACACTTCTTGCCAATCCGAGAAGACTACAAAATGGACAAGTTGGCGAGATTGTACATTAAAGAGGTCGTGACAAGACACGGAGTGCCGGTGTCGATCATCTCCGACCGTGACGGCCGATTCACTTCACGATTTTGGCAAACACTCCAGAAAGCAATGGGCACTCGATTAGACATGAGTACCGCCTATCACCCTCAAACAGATGGTCAAAGTGAACGAACCATACAAACGTTAGAAGACATGCTGAAAGCGGTGTAATCGATTTTGGTGGTAGTTGGGATACTCATTTGCCATTGATTGAATTCTCATACAATAACAGCTACCACACCAGCATTGGGTGTGCTCCGTTCGAAGCGTTGTACGGAAGGAAGTGTAGATCACCCGTTTGTTGGGCCGAGATTGGTGAAAGTCAGCTAACAGGCCCAGAGATCATCCAGGAAACAACCGACAAGATCTTCCAAATCAAAGATAGACTGAAAGCCGCTAGAGATCGCCAAAAGAGCTACGCCGACAATCGTCGAAAGCCTCTAGAATTCAACGTTGGGGACCGAGTGTTACTCAAGGTCTCTCCTTGGAAAGGAGTTGTTCGGTTTGGAAAGAAAGGGAAGTTAGCCTCGAGATACTTGGACCATTCGAGATTACAGAAAGAATTGGTCCAGTGGCTTACCGATTAAGGTTACCCCAAGAACTCAACGGTGTACATGATACTTTCCATGTGTCGAACCTCAAGAAGTGTTTGGCTGACGAATCACTTCACATACCCATTGACGATATCAAAATCGACGAAAAGCTTCATTTTATTGAGGAACCCATTGAGGTCATGGATCGCAAAGTCAAACAGTTGAAGCACAGTAGAATACCAATTGTTCGTATAAGATGGAATACGAAACGAGGGCCAGAGTTTACATGGGAACGGGAAGATCAAATGAAACTCAAATACCCACACTTATTCGTGGATGACACTCTTGGACCTAACTCCAGCTGAATTCCGGGACGAAATTCTCTCAACTGGGGGATACTGTGACATCCGTCACCTCAAGGTCCGTCGAACGACATAAATAACATGGAAATTTTATTAATCTTCCTTTTCTTCATGAACTCCTGCTTTACGGAGTCATGTCTGCTTATTTTTCCCTTGTGCCTGTACTTCCTTCGAGAACGTGTGTTAAGCATAAAACTTTTATAAATTTCATCACCATTACCACCAAATATATCATTTTTAATTTCGCCATTGTTACTAATAAAACCATTTTAGGCTATCAAATGCCAATAAATACGCATTTAACCGTAATATAACGAACATTTTAAGATCGTAAACAACCGAAACAAATTTTTGGGAAACTCGAGGGTTAAGTGCAGGGACTAAACTTGTAATTTTGCAAACTTGGGCTGGGTATATAAGCCCCATTTCCAGCCATTTATCCCCAACTTCATCTTCTTCACCTTCACACCCTTTTCTCCACTTTTTCTCTTGATTTAGCACCAAAAATCGCCACGTTTGTCGCGTTTTCACTACCAATCTTGGTATCATCGTGTGTACGCGTTCCTAGCAGGTAGACACCTTGTTCAACCCTTTTTGGTTCGGTTTTACTGCTGCGATTTCTAGGGTTTCGGGTGCTCGGGTTCATCCGAGCACATGAGGTCGAGTGGGTGCGTGTGAGGTCTTTCTGCTTGTGTTTCATGTTTGTGTATGTTTATTGAGTGTTTCTGGAGGTCCTCGTGGTATAAAACCCGCGCTAGAGCAGCTCGGGGGCTGCTCAGCCCGACCACAGTCGCGATTCTGCAGTTCGCCGACTAGGTCTGTCATGCGATTGAGCCGTGCGACTGAGTGAGTCGTGCGACTGAATCATGCGTCTAAGTCAATCGTGCGACTGAGTTGTGCGACTAGGCAGTCGTGCGACTGAGTCGTGCGACAGGGTGTCTGTATGCGATTGAGTCATGCGTGTGAATGATTGTGTGCGATTGAGTCAGGTGACCGACTGAGTGTATGCGATTGTGCGTGTTTCGCACGACTGGAGTCCAATCGCACGAATGAAGGTTCAATCGCACGAAAGTAGCTAATTCGCACGATTGAGGGTTGATTCGTGCGCATGGAGGTTGGGTCGTGCGAATGGGTGTGTTGTGTGGTGCGACTGAGTCCAATCGCACGAATGAAGGTTCAATCGCACGAAAGTAGCTAATTCGCACGATTGAAGGTTGATTCGTACGAATGGAACGTGGGTCGAGCGTCTGGTCCCGTCGTGTGTCTGATGAAGCGTGTGTCTGCTTGTGTGTGTGCTACCCACGACCGAACCGATACAACCCGAACCGACCAAACATTACTATACGCTTTATACATGTCATTAATGTTTGACCATAACTGTCAATAGGTGTTTAACTGATCATTGCATCCAACTGTTGGAAATCTCGACCTTTCATACTTACCACTTAACATGTGAGTTTCGTGGCCCCTTTTTATGCTGATACTATTTTACAAACATTTACAAATATGGGGGAAAAGTATGCTCGCCCGTTTTCTATGCTGTACTACATACATATAATTTTCATACAAGGAATCAACGTGATATTGTGTTACAAGTACTTATTTGATACATGCTTGGGTCTGCTGTGTGGTTCTATCTTTGCAACTATTTAATTCCAGTGTGGGAACCGACGGTTAGGTATTGGTAGTACTACTGGGTTGACACCCCACCCTCGTGTTGGTATACTAGTTAGTACCAATAATAGCCAGGTACGGGTCTTGGGTGAATATACGCCGACAATTTCTTTGTGTACGTCGCTAGGTTTGGTTGCAAAGCTCACGTCATGTGATTTTACTTGTGTATATAACTGTATTCACGGTATTCCATATCATTTACTTTATACAGCATCACTTACACTTTTATTACTTAAACCTGCGAGCTCACCAACAATTTTGTTGACCATTTTAAGCATATCTTTTCAGGTGATCAAGCTAGCTGAGGTTCTAGGTGTGCTGCCTTAGTGGAGACCCTAGGATGCATTTTTGGGCTAAACATGTTTGACAAACTGTTATTTTGAACAATGTTGAACTATGTAAACAATTACAATCTTTTGAAACTTGTTCCGGGTTGTGGGAATTTACATTACAATTTCATCTTTATGTGATCATGTGAATCGTTTAACTTGTTATGCTTATGGCTATGTTGTCGTGGACATTGACTATACACGACACAAGTCCCCTTGTTGTCGGGTGTCGTCATGACACGCTTGTCATCATTTTATTATTGCATCTCTATCGCTTACCATGTGTTATGACGATTCCCGTCTCGTCGCAACCCCGTGTTTCCGCTCTTAGCGGGGGTGTGACAGCCTTCACCACCACTACTTTCTAATCAACAGTCTACCAACTACTACCTTAAATAATGAAACTCCCTTTGCTCGTGTTTTCAAAAAATATCCAAACTACAACAAACTTCGCTGCTTTGGATGCTTGGCTTATCCTTGGTTATGACCCTACACCCATCACAAACTACAAACCTGGTCCATGACTTGCGTTTTTGTAGGTTACTCCTCTTCCCAAAGCGCATATCATCTCCTTGACCCATTAACAATCGTGTCTGCACTTCTCGTCATGTTCAATCATCGAACATATATTCCCATTTGAATACATAATCTATTGAAAAACCCACTAATCCTAATCTCGACATATGGGCACCTTTACCTATCACCCACATCTCACCCACACAAACTTCTACTTCATTACAACAACAACCACTCTACCACTCACCCCCACAAAAAAAGCCTTCCTCACATGCACAATCCAACAATACTACCACCAACTCTTCTCTTATAACCCATGCCGCACATAAACATCCATTATACCATCCTCAACCACCTCCACCCATTTCTAAGACCTATCCTAACAGAAAACTAAACTCCTAATATCATAACTCCGACTTTGTTTTATACCACACCAACACTAATCCCCAACCCGAACAATCCCCAACCCGAACCAACCACCATAACTCAAGCCCTCAAACAACCATAATGATGTCAAGCGATGTAAAGCAAGTTTGACGCCCTAACAAGAAACAAAACTTGGACTCTCGTTCCACCAAATTCAACGCCAAATATTGTTGGGTGAAAATGGGTATATCGTACAAATTTTAAACTTGATGGTTCTGTGACCGCCTCAAAGCTCATCTTGTTGCTAAAGGCTTCCATCAACGACCGACCTTGATTATGTTGAAACATTTAGCCTTGTCATCAAACTAGCTACACTACGGGTTCTCCTTTCACTTGCTACATCAACAATTGGCCTCTTCATCAATTGGATATCAATAATGCATTTCTTCAAGCCACCCTTACAGAATCGGTCTATATGACCCAACCTCCCCGCTTTGCCGACCCATCTTTCCCTAATCATGTTTGCAAACTAAACAAAACGATCTATGGTCTTTGTCAAACTTCACAAACTTGGTATGATGAACTAAAGTCCTATCTTATTTCTAATTCATTCAAACCTTCCATATCTAACACATCTCTCTTCATCAACACATCTTCAATCACACCTATTTTTCTACTTGTCTATGTTGATGATATAATCATCACATGCCCCAATCCACATATCATCAACTAGTTTATCTCCTCCTTAGTAACTCGATTTTCTCTCAAAGACCTTGGTAACTTATCTTACTTCCTAGGGGTTGAAGTAACTCCCGACAAAAATGGTCTTTTCCTATCTCAAACCAAATACATTCAAGATCTTCTATCAAAAGCTAATATGAGTGATTGTAAACCAATGTCTACTCCAATGTCTTTCTTGGTCACCTAACCCCATTAGATGGCACACCAATTCCTAACCCAACTGATTATCATGCTCTTGTAGGTGGTTTACAATATTTATCATTGAAACGACCTGACGTGGCGTTCACTGTAAACAAGCTTTCACAATACATTACTGAAAATCATTTGTCTGCTCTCAAAAGGTTGTTACACTACTTACATGGAACAATGTATCATGGTATCTTTTTCAAACAGAACTCACCATTACAGCTTCATGCTTTGCGGATGCCGATTGGGCCGGAGATCGGCCTAGTTATCGAAGTACAACAGGTTATATTGTTTACTTAGGTGTAAATCCGATTTATTGGAACTCAAAAAGACAACCGACACTCACTCATTCTGCAATCGAAGCAGAATTTTGGGCGGTTGCATCCACCATAACTGAAGTCCAGTGGCACTTCTTTTTGAGCTTGGTTACAAGTCCATCACCACTCCAGCAATATATTGTGATAATCTAAGTGCGACGAATTATTCGGAAAATCCAGTTTTTCACTCCCGAATGAAACACTTAGCATTAGACTTTCATTTGTACGGGAGAAAGTACAAGGCACTCTTCGCGTAACCCACATAGCTGGAGATGATCAGCTCGCTGATGCTCTCATAAAGCCTCTCTTAAAACAAAGGCATCGGCTTCTTTTATCCACGATTGGACTTCGCTCATGCCCGTCCATCTTGCGGGGGCATGTTAGACCCGATGATAACCCGGTTAATAAATCGGGTTCCCTCTCACGAATTTGAATATTTTGAATTTGTTTGACTTGTTTAATTTCTTATTTATTCATCATTATTTTTTGATAATTCTTAGGAATTATTAGCTTGTATTAAGGGATTCAATTGTCTTTACTTTCACTATATATTCACCTCATTGTAATGGAAATAATAATAATTGAGATTGACAATTCTTATAATGATCACTTTCTTATCTGATGTATACCTTAAGTTTATCAAACAACAATCTTAGCAGTTGCTTTTAAACTCAATTTCAATTGCTCCTTCTTCATATTACTATGAAAAGATATAATATTGTGAATGTGTTTCATATCAAATCCAATGTACAAAAGGTTTAATAAATTGTACCAGCCTCTACCGGTGGTTATTACTTATTTACATATATCTATTTTGTTTTTTTAGTTATTTCTTCAACTAAGAAACGATAGAGAACTAAAATAATATTGTTTTCGTTATTTGTCTTAGGCGATTCAAAAAGATAACATCTCATAACCATTGATGATTGTTTATGTCTATATCATGATCACTTAGTGAAACATGGATAAAAGTGGCGTATATGGACGATACTACTATAAAAATTCATCTTTGAATATTAGGTACTGTAGCATGTCATCCTTGGCTTAGTAGTTATTTTCTTTTATGGTTTATATTTCAATTAGGTTCATCCTTGTAGTAAACGAATGAATTGAGTTTTATACATTCTCTATTTTGTTTGTCTGATTTGAGAAAGAAGGTCCCATTGAGTTCTTAATAAACATAATATTTTTTTGTAAATTCATTAAAAAAGTTCTATTTACTAAGAGGCTCTTTGGCGGCATACGAGTCCTAATTATTCAGATGTCTGAATGTTTTAACATTTAATGGTTCAAACTATTTGTTTCGTGAGCAAATTTATAAATGGTTTAGATATTTGCTTCTGAATAATTAAGTATTATTCTAATGCTAAATGGTTAAAACTTAAAAGGTCTAATGCTGAAGGAATAAGATCTCTTATCTGAATTGATCAGATATTTGTCTTTAAAAAGTTAAGTGATATACTAAATTTTCTTGGTTTAGTCATATTAATAGTTCAACATTTATTGGTTCAGACATTTTATTAGTTCAACACTTAATAACTTAAAAATTATCAAAGTCCCCTAAATAAATTATCTTCTTCTTTTATTTGTCTATCACTTTTGATATTCATAGTATACATAACTTTCAATTTTATTTAGTACTAATCCAAATTGTTATATTTTTAAAGATAGCTAATCGTATTTCCCAGTGTTCCATGACACGGATTTTGAAATATGTGCAGGACAAGTGATGTGTATTATATGTTGAATCTAAGAAATAGCTTTCTTAGTATTGGTTAGCTTCATAAAAAGGGCTTTTATTCTTTATTCAAGTTAACACTACCAAGTTTATTATCCGAAAACAAACCTGATATTTAAAAGTTTCATGAGTGCAAACTAAATGTTTCCTCTCACTAGTCAAGTCAAGGAAATGTTCTAAAAATGTCTAAGACGTGCATGTCCTCTAATGATGAAGAACTCCCAAAGTTGTGGTATGAAATATACAAGCACCTAAGTGAATAAGTATGGAGTTTTTTCAAAGGAAGAAAATGATTCGAGGTATACCTTAATTCGTTATCAGTGTTTTTTTCAAGCATTGTATGATAGAAAAATAAACTAGGAAGCCTATACCAAAGTTCAACACGAGAATAGGCATAAACTAATAGAGCTTATTCTTTGACATATATGGGTCTATCACCCTAACAACACAAGGTGGAACATGTATTTTCTTAACCATCAATGATGATTCCGAAGTGTTTGATCTATTTACTTACTACAAAATCAGAGGTTGTTGAATGTTTTAAGAACTTCAAAAGCAAGGTAGAAATAAAACTAGAAAGGTAATTAAAGGTTTCTGGACTGATTAGGGATGGGAGTTTAACTTCAAAGTTATTAATAGATTTTACTCGGAACATGGAATTAAAAGATAGATGTGAACTACATACACACCACAACAAAATGGTGTGGATAAGCTAACAAAGGGAACTATGATGTACAATTGGTGGTAACAATGTTAGTTGCAAAAAAGATGCGAAAGAATCTTTATTCAAAAGCTAAGCTATTGTTTGTATCTTTTATATCCTCATTAGTTGAGTAAAGCTCTTACGGGATATTACACCTAAGAAGGTTGTAGTGCATGAACATAGTCACAGGATTCGCTGAAAGTCTGGAGATTATCGAATTGGTTCAAATCGACCCTATTCGCATTCGATAGCGACCCAATCACTCGTGGTTCGCTCAATGGTTCGATTGTGGTTCGGTCGTTGACAAGAAAGGTAAAAACAAAGACTTAATTTGAAATGGCAATCTTTTTTGTGTTTTTATAAGAGTAATTAAATTACACAGATAGTCCCTGAGGTATGTACGTATTGTAACGTTAGTCCTTACTTTCAATAAATTACGTATTAGGGCCTGAACAATGTCGATAGTGCACATTGGTATTCCCTAACACTAACAGGGGTTAGCTTTCTCTGTTAAGTCCTTGGGAAATTACCAAAATACCCCTAGTTGTCTTATTCATCTTCATTGCCACTCCAAACCCATCCCCACCCACCCTAATCGACACCTCCGACCAACAACAAAACCTGCTTCCGATAGCCACCATCTTTTCTAGCCACACTACTTCCGATGGCGGCGGTTACGAAACAGATCTGTGGCGATGTGGAATTTTTGAATCAGATCTGCTGCTACACTGATGATGAACTGATCGATGATAAATAAGATGATGAACTAATTAGTAATATAAAGAGGCAATTTATGATCAGACATGGGATAGGTTTTGTATGATTATCAGGTCTTTCAATGGGATCTTCATTTCCAATTAGTGCTGGTGACGGTGATGTTGGTTGTTTTGAGAATGGAGGTTCATGGTTAGGGCTAACATTTTCTAGCTGTTGTTTAGGTTCTGTCGATGGCGGTGCTCGTGTTAGAAGGGTGGAAGGCGATAGTGGTCCCAACGGCTATTGATGATCAAAAGTTTCTTCCGACAGAGGTGAAGCCAAAGCCGAAGGTTCCTATTGACCTTAAACATCCTTTGATGGTAGTTGTTGCAAGTGGTCGACTGAGTTTTATGGTGGATATGATGGCAAAGAAGGTGAAATTGAGGTTATAAATTCTTGTTGGTGGTCTACATGTTCAATTGGTAACAACGGTGATGGTACAGATGCATGAGGCGGCGAAGATGTGATCGGTGGTTAGTGGTGGTTGTTTTTTGCTTTTTCGTGTGGTGAAATTGGAGGTGGAGGTGGAATGGTGGTTGCTATATGGTGGAGTTGTTTAAAACTTATGTGTTTCTGAAGGTGGTTGTTTTGTAAATTGTCGTATAATGTGGTGGTGGATGGTGGTGGCGGTGGTGATAGATGGTCCCACTGTTAATTGATAAACTTTTTATTTACTTTTTATTTTGTAGGAGGGTATTTTTGTCATTTTCAAACACTTAACAGATAAACTTAACATCTGTTAGTGCATGATCGGTTTGTGTCACTAAACACTTGTTTTTCTCAAACTTACTTAAACAACACTCTCGATGAAAGCAGAATCTTTTAGAGTTGATAACAATATATTAAGTAATAACAAAACACAAGAAGTAATTTTTCAAGGTACTTGCATATATTGCTTCTCAACTCAAAATTACAATACTTTTACAAGCATGTTCTTATGAGTTACAATGAGAGACTATATATAATACTACCTACCGCCGAATATACTTTGATACCAGCTAGAATCCTCTAACTAAAGCAAATACTACAGAGCTATAGTTTAAGGTATCTCAGATAAGACTTTATCTAAGATATGGTAGTCAGGACATGTCCCTAACTTACCTTTTGTCACCAACTAAAGTTGGTAACTTGTGCTAACATAAAAAGGTGAACAGTGGAATAAAGTATGGTCAACTACATGGCTCTTTGAGAAAACACCATGCAGTATAAGAGGTCTGCAGCGGAGTGTTAGAGACCATACTTATGTCCACTGGTTCATAGCAGTGTCTTCCGAAGGTTAAATGGTTTCAGAAGAACAAGTACTTCCGAAGCCACTTATACTTCGGAAGAGGCTGCTTCTTCCGAGGCTTGAGAACTTCTTCTTTCTTCATACTTTGGAAGTAGTCTTCTGGTTTCTTCCTATGAGACTTCATCTTCGGAAGTGAATACTTTATCTTCGGAAGTAGAGCTTTGCCTTCGAAACTGGAACTTTTACTTTGTCTTCGGAAGAACTTTACTTCCTTCGGAAGTTCTACATTTGGCTTCGGAAGCCTTTGTAAGCAGCACCAAAATTTGTCTAAGTGATTTGGTTTTGGTTGCACCAGCCTTCTTCTTGATCTAACAAACTCCCCTTAGGCTGATGCTACCAAAACCTCACTTGTTTCTGCTCCTTAAAACTTTCAGCACCAGGGAGAGTAAATACTTATCAGTCTCTTTGTTCTTCCCTGATGTGGTGTTGAGAAGTTTGTACAAATCTTTGGTTGACAGGATCTCCAGTTTGTGTCCCTGAATGATATGTACCCTTTGTTGTGGCCCTCTGAAAAGAGTTAGTTGATGGGAGCTATAATCATATTCCCATCGAACTATAGGTTCCAATTCTGGACCTTCCACCATCTGTAGAAAGGTTGTGCCCTTAGTGGGAGATCTATCCTTGTCTTCCTTTCTTCTCAATCTTAACTCTTCCTCAATCTTGGCTTTTGCTGTTAACTCAGCCAAATGAAGACTGCTGAGATGATTCTTGATGTGAGCAGAAGTTTCAGAGTTGGAGGGGTTAGAGAATGGTTTCTCTGCTAACTCAGCAATATCAAACCTGCTAGAGTGTAGCAGAGAGGTGGCATTCAGCCTGTTAACTTCACCGTTCTCTCTTTCCACAACAAAGTTATGAGTAGCTTCATCGAACCGCCACCGGAGTATATTCGTTCTAGGCACAAGAGACTGACTAGGAATCTTGTCCTCTTTCCTTGTATCTAGTAGAGTCACCAGTTTCCTTCTTAGTTTCTTCTCTTCATCATTTAATGATTCTGAGTTGATTCCTAGAAGTACTGTAGCCTGGTCCAGTGTTCCTCTAGGTAGATCAAGAAATTGATCTCTTGTGAGGGAACGTGAAGTTCCATCCACATAGGTTAGCTTGATGGATTCTTCCTCACAGGAGATATCGCTCAGGGTTGTGCAATTGATGAGCCTATTCTTGATGCTTTTAAACTCTTCTAGAGAGAGATGTTTAGAAGGCTGAGGGGATGGTTGAGAAGGTTGTGGGGTAGGATTTGGTGAGGTGGTTCGTGTTAGAGTTTTGGTTGAAGGATGGGCAGTTTTGGTGGTTGAGATGAGGAAGCAGATGAAGGTAGAGGTATGGTTTCAGGAGTGTAAGGTTCAGTTTTGATGGTGAAGGGAGAGGGAATTGGTTTAGGTTGAGGTAGTGTGGTTGGAGTGAAGGTTATCCCCTGTACCCTTCTGTACATCTCTCTTCTTTTCCCAGAACGAATGTCAGCTTTGATCTCACTGACAATTCGTTGGAGTGTCCTTTCAGACATGAGACCCCCTGCCTTCCAGAGAACCCGTGAGCCCGGAGATAGTCTTTCATCCAGGCTTTGTCACCTATCTTCCTGGTTGCAGATGCCCTTGCTTCTTCCTCTTTCTTCTTCTTCTCTTTCAACTTTTCTCTTGCAACTCTTTTTCTTTCTTTCTCTATTTGATCTTGCTCTTTGTTGAAGAGCGAAAGGATCATTTCATCATTGTGTGGAGAAAGTTATTGAAGAGAGAAGCCTCTAGAGGTTAGGAAATCTATCCTTTCCCTCCTGAGCTGTATGTTAGCTTCCCTCTGTTCCTTTTCCTTCTCTTCCTCTAAGGCCAACCTTGTTGCTTCCTGCTGCAGCTTGGTTGTCTTTTCTAGTTTCACCAACTCCTCTAATGGTAGCAGGAGTGTTTATTCATTGGCAGCTCCGAGCTGAATGAGCTGGTCAATGATCTCTTCTCTCTTTTTGTTGTTGACAGCCTCCTGGTTGGCTACAACTGCTTTTGTACTAGCAGCCAACAGCTTCCCAGTTGGAAGTTTCCCTTTTCTTTTCAGCTTTTCACTCTTCTCCTCTGCCTGAAGCTCTTCCGTAGTCGTCTTCTCTTTTCCTTTTGTATCTTTTGAAGAACTTGACTTTGGTGGTTCTTGGACAGTGTATACTGATTGTGTGAGAGGTAGAGACGGTGTCTGGACAGGAGGTTGATCCAGAAAGTCCTCACTGTTTACCTCAGATGCCATTCTAGGATTGCATCTGTGATTATCAGTTCCTCGGACATTTTGAACAATCCTTTCGCAGCTTCCATTTCAGCTTCGAAAGATTCAGCTTGTTCTTCCGAGGCTTTAACTTCAGCTTCGGAAGTAAGAGGGAATGCAGATTCTGTCCTAACTATTTCAGTTGCTGGGCCATCAATCCCCATTTCCCTTTCGAATTGAATGTTAGATTTAAGACTTATAGGTCTAGATCAATTGTATAGGCTTAGAACTTTAATCAATTCTTGGAATAAATATTTGTAATTGTCATTTATTATGCATGCATTAATTATACATGCTAACCCATATATCTGTGTTATGGATAATTGCAGGTACAAACATTATTCTTGTTGACCAAGATTAAGAAACATCTACGGATGAACATTTTGTTCTTCCGTAGATATGTTTCTTACAAGTAACATTACATCCGAAGATCCTCTGGGGATGAACAACCAAAACTGAAGAACAAGTTTGCTTCGGAAGTACAAGTTTTCTACGGAAGAATAAGATTCCTACGGAAGAACAAAACATCTACGGAAGAACAAGACTTCTACGGAAGAACAAATTTCTACAGAAGACACTATTCCTGCGGAGTCCAAACACTTGTATAATGCAAGTGTTACAAGTCAACAAGGCAGTTATGCGAATCCCAAGAAATCCGATGATTCCTTTACTGACACAAATCAAATCCCAAGAGATCCGGTGTTTTCTATAACAGAGACATCGTTGTCTATATAAATGGATCCTAGGTTTTGATTCAAACACGATTTTTTAGACGATTGATTGAACTGTAACAGAAATAGCAATACGACAATCACATCAAAGTCACTCAATCAACCCTAGCAGCCGTCACATCATAACATACTTTGATATCGTTCATTCATTATATTTGTAATCATTAACATATTCTAATGAAATACTTATTATTCATTAATTGTGTTTTGTTGAGTGTGTTCTTGAATATTTATTGATATTTAAAGTTATTACAAATAATTAAACCAAATTAACGTTGATTCGCAAACGTTGACTTGCCATCAACCGAAACTGATAATTCCTGATTGCGATCCTTAGATTCACAGGTGGTATCAGAGCCAAGTGCTTATTGATTTAGATCAATTGATCTATCAGTGTTAGTTGTGTTTAATTGCTTTGAATTCTATAGTTTTGTCAGTTTTAGCTGTATTAGATCTACTGTTATTAAAAGAAATTTGTGTGAAACTTGTTTGTCGTTCAACAACATTCGGTTAGAATAACTCGTATCTATATTCAAATCAATTGAATAGCAGATCTTGTTGATCATTCTCATCAATTAACATCATGAGCAACTTCAGTGGATCATCTTACCAACCACCGAAGTTGGAAACAAAAGCAGACTTCAAGTCATGGAAAATCAAGTTTAGGAATCATGTAAACTATACTGATTCTGACTTATGGGTCTCCATCAGTGAAGGTCCTTATATTCCACCCACATTTGGGCCGGATTATAACGACAAAAATCAACCAATTAGTACCAAAGATCTATCACCTGATGATGTCAAAAAGGTCAAAGTTGATATCAAAGCATACAGTTCGCTTAGTATGGCTTTACCTGAAGAGATATTGATCAGGTGTGAGAACTACAAAACAACAAACTCCTTGTGGAAGATACTTCATACTCTCTGCGAAGGGAGTGATGAGATCAGAAGCATAAGGAGAGACACCCTCAGGTCACAATATGAAACATTTCATCATATTGAGGGTGAGTCAATTCCTCAACAACTTCATAAATTCATGCGGTTGGTAACTGAGATGAATATTTTGGAGTTGAAATGTACCAATGAGGAATTAAACAAGAAAATGCTCCACACTTTGCAAGAAAGTTGGAAGCAAACAGTATCCATGTTCAAGAACACTATAGATCTGAAGTCAACTAGTCTAGATACTCTGATTGTAAAAGTGGAAGCTCTTGAAATGGATGAAAAATCAAGAAACAAGAGTGTGAGAACTCATGTCTCACCTTATCACTTCAAAGAAACAAATAATGTTGGAAGTGCATTTATTTCAAACAATGAAAGTGATAACTCTTGTGCTTGGAGTGATAATGAGGAGGAAGTTAGCTTTTATGCTTCTAAACCCTCAAAGAAATCATCTCAAGGTAAAAATCAAAAGGATAAAGGAAGAACTGCTGATAGAAAAGATACAACTGCAGCAACAGCTAAGTCTACACATTCAAACAATCAGTCAGAACCAATCACTGTGATATTGGATTCCGAAGAACAAAAAGCAGCCTTTGCAGCTTTTAGTTCTAGTTTTCAAGCATATCTGGGAAGCTCTCTAACGTCAGCAAATATCTGCCAACAAGACTTAGAAGAACTACATCCTGATGTAGTGGAAGAAATAGACCTACAATGGCAGATGGCAACGATTGCTTATAGAGCAAAACAATATCTCAGGAGAAATAAGAACTTGGCATCAGCAAGTAAAACATCAAAGATTGGTGTTGACAAATCAAAGGTAAGATGCTTCAAGTGAAATCTCTATGGACATTTCTCCAGAGAATGTAATCAACAGTCATATCCAGAGATGAGACAACATCAGCATCATCAGCAACATCAGATTCAACCTCATCAATAATCAAATTCTCAAAGACCTCTACATAGACAATCTCAACTGATCAATGCATCCCCACCAGCCACCAATGAATCAGCTGGACCTAGTAACTCAAAGAAGTCAGGGCTGATCATACTTCAAAATGGAACATATGACTAGAGTGTGTATGAAAAAGAAGTCTTGAAAGAGAATCAAGCATTGATGGCTCATATGGAACACAAAGTTCCTCCAATAGCCAGAGAGGTAAAAGAAAGGTTGTGTTCATCAACATGTGTTGAGGAAGTTGAACATTATAGAGTCATGCTCAATAGTTGGCTGACAAAGTAAAAGAAACTATGATTTTGAATGAATCCCATGTTAGAGAACATTAACTGTATCAAATCAAAATTAACTCTTTGCGAAAGGATTTAAAAAATTTGTTTCTGAAAACTATAGCCTAAAAGCCCAAGTTGAGCACCTGACCACTTCCTTAACAAAATCAATGGCTAATCATGCTTCAACTGAAGTGAAACTTCAGAAGTTTCAATTATCATCTTAGCAATATGAGAAATTACTAAATTCTCATATTGAATCAAAGAAAAGGTCTGGGTTGGGTATAATGCTGTTGCACCACCTATAAATGATAATTACACATCTTTACCTACAACAATAACAAACACTCTGTCAAATCATTTTGTGCCTAGCACCAAGTTTGAAACAGAATCAACTCAAATCAACATTAACAATGAAGCTGAGGTAAGTGAAACTGAATCCTCTAAATTAGAATTTTTAAATCAAAATGATTCAGAATTTGATTATGATAATTGTGATGACTTGGATGATTCTGATGAACCTGATGTTGATCAAATGACCATTGGTAAGAATGTTTATATTACAACTGGTATTCCAAAAGTTTTTGAAGAATCAAAGCTGCAATATCCTCCAAAGCAGAGAAACATGCTGAAGACTATCTGCAAGAGGATTGCTGAACTCAATGAAGGACTTCAAAAACTGAATCTTCAAAAAGAAGTTGAAGGCTACGGATCAACTGAAGAAGTACTTTTATCCCATGCAGATAAAGGTGAGAAGAAACAAGTATCAACTAAACAAAAGAAAAATTCTTCAGTAAAAGATCTGCGGAAAGCAAAGTCTGCTGAATCCGTAGAACTGCTGCGGAAGAAGAAAGCCGAATCTACGGATGAGGTGCCAAAAAGAGAAACAGTTAACAAAAAAAAGATGTTGAATCTGAACCAACAAAAGTCATAAAAGGACAAGAAAGATTCAATTGATGATGCTTCAAGGAACAACAAGAACAAATCAAATTCTTCAAAAGAGGAACAAAGACTCCCAAACTGAACAAGAAAAAGAAGAAAGATGAGCATGAAGAAGAATCTAAAGAAATGTATTGCAAGTGGTGTGATATGACAAATCACAATACAGAAGACTGCTACTTCAGCAGTTACTGTTCCATATGCAATATGAACAATCATATGACTTCAGAGTGTTACTTCAACAAATTCTGTGCTATTTGCAACAAAAATAATCATTCAACTCAGAAATGCTATTTTAACAAAAATAACAAAAGCAAAAGCATAAAGAAGTCAAAAACTGATTTGACAGAATCAGACTCTCAATCTGCTGAAAGTCAAGATGATTCAAAGCAAAAGAAGGTAAATCAAAAGCAAAAGTCAAAACCAAAATAGAAATCTTCTGAAGATGCTAAATCTGTAAAGAAAACAACATCAAGCCAATCCAAAACACCTCACAAAAAGGTGGACTTGGTTGAGAAGAAGTCAATCATCAGTGATAATTTCTTTGATCATTTTGAAAAGGGATCACATGTGTCTCAATCAAAAGCAAAAGATGATGAAACCTTCAAAAGTATAGGTTCATCTTCTAAATCAAAATATTAACCAAAGAAAGATAAGGTGAAGGAAGAATCAATTAAGAAAGAAGACTCCAAAGCTTCTGCATCAGGTTCAACAGAATCATCCTCACCACCATCAAATCAAAACGAATCAACTAGATATGAAATTAATACTGAAACTTCAGGATTAAGTCATGAAGGAGTAAAAATTTTAGAAACTGTTGACAAACCAAGATCATTCAGACTTGGGTTGTCACTTCTAACTAATTTATTTCTGAATGCAGGAATAATATTGGAGAGCTAACAACAAGTGATATGTTGACAGTGGTTGTTCCATGCATATGACAGGAAACTATTCACTTCTCCATGATTTCAAACATAAAAATACTTCTTATATGGCATTTGGTGGGGATAAAATGGGAGGTAAAATTGTTGGTGAAGGGATGATAACAAATGGTGTGCTTAAGTTTGAGAAAGTAAATTACTGTGAAAATTACAGTATAATCTACTGATAGGATCTCAGCATCTAGTTTGATCGATTCGAATGATTTTAGCAGCGGAATAGAGTACCAACTAGCACAATTCGAGCAAGAATACCAAAGATATTGCAATGAACAGAATTAGTTATAGAGAGAGAAAGTTTCTGCAAAAAGAATATTTCATTCAATCACACACTTTCGTGGTGGCAAAATGTCACCCCTACAATCATGTTAATCATCCCTTATATAGGAATGTCATGGTGGAACATTCCTTATATAGGAGATGTGACGTCTGCTGATATCACTTGATAGTGACATCTAACAGAATTATTTAAACAACTGAAACACAACTACTGAAGATGTCAAAATAGCTGACATCTTCTTACAAAAATACTAAGTGTTATCAGTTACTACAACTACTGAAAAGAAACAACTGAAACTATAACGACTGAAGAACAAGCTCTTCAGTCGTTTTACAAAACTACTGAAAGTAAAAACATAAAACTACTGATATCACAACTACTGAAGAAGTACTCTTCAGCTGTTGTGACAAACTACTGAAACTTCAGCACTTGGTCTTCAGACTTGAACTTCAGACGTTTCATCAGCTGATGACTTTAGTAGATGTCATCAGCTGATGTCTTCAGTCTTTGTCTTCAGACTTTGTACATCAGTTGTTTGATCTTCAGCACTTGTGGACTCTTCAGCTGTTGAACTTCGGTACTTTGGTCTTCAGCTTCAGCACTTGTATTCTTCAGCTGTTGACCTTCAGTACTTTGGTCTTCAGCTTCAGCACTTGTATTCTTAACTGTTGACTTCAGTACTTGTCAAACTGCTGATGAAGCCTTCAGCAGTTGTGGTGATATCATGTGGGACTTAGAGGTTTTCTGATCTTGGCTCATTGGCTCTTTTGATTCAACAAACTCCCCCTGAACCAATGCAGCCAAAACCTCTAATTGATTTATTTTCCCACTTATTGTTGGCAGAATGGTTGGTCTTTTTCCTTCTTGATCAGTTGAGAAGATGACCCATATACGCACTGGCCTGGGAATGAGTCTCTGATGATTTGGTTGGCAATGTATGGATGGGAGCTCTGTATTGGGGAATTGGACACTGAGCTGTTCCCCCATCCATGAGACTCACTTCCCAACTATGAGCTTGTAGGATTCCCTGGTGTAGGCCTCCAAAAATACAATTTGTTCCTCCATGGTGAGCTCCTCTGCCTCACCATCAAAGAATCCTTCAGGACCATTGTACTCAGACAAGAATTTGACCTGTTTTCCATTTTTGAGTACCACTGTTGTAATCTGTCTGTAAGCAAATTCATCAGGATGATGACCTTCTAACAGCAGTGGTAACTCATCCTTTCTGATCTCATTTAGCCTCTTATACACCAGCCCCTTTTTGATCATTCTGTTCTCAAGCATCTTTGTGGATGCATGTTTGAGGTGTAGGCCTTTTTGAAATCTTCCAGGATTTCCCAGGGTGAAACTACAATGGCAAGGAGATCACTTCATCTACAATCTTTTTGACTTGACCACTGTATCTCTGAGGGATGTTTTTCTTTTGTATTCTGTGAGCCACCCTAGGATCAGGCCAAATTCTTACTCTTTCTTTCACATACTGAAAAGTATGTCTAAGAGTATAGATCCTCTGAGCTTGTTTCTTCATATATTGATGATGGAGGAAGTGGCTGCATAAGCTTTATCTACTCTCCTCAATAACTCTTCATCATGCAATCTGTGTTGTTGTTCTTCTTCTAATTTCACTTGATTGCATCTCTTTGTTGCTCAGGAGTTATTGCAAGAGAGAGATCTTTGGCCTTAGGCAACTGCAGAACAGCTGAGATCGGCAGCCTATCTTCTTCATCATCATTTTCTTCTTTTCCACAAGCCTCAACACCCTTCTCTTCTTCTGCTTAGGTGCATCATCGGCTGTTGGTTTTGAGGGTAAGGGAGTTGGTTTTGGGGTTGTGGTTGTGGTTGTTTTGGAGAGGGAATGCTGACAGGCTGAGTTAGCATTTTGAGGTGAGTGTGACTATTGAGTGTTTGGCTAGCTCAGTCCTGCTCCCTGCTCCTGCTTCATTCAAAGCTTCGACTACTAAACCCTTAGTATATGCTTCAGACGAACAGATCTTGGAGGTTATGGCCAAGATGTTGTCCCTGGTCATGATTTTACTTTGATCAATGATCTCCCAAGGTATTTCTGATAAATCTGATCATGATCTCAAGTCTCTCTCTATCCATAGTGCTGTAGCTGGCCCATCTTTGTTGGATCTCTTCGATCTCTAATCTTCTTATTTCAGAATCCAGCTTTTCAGTGTCGAAACCTTGCCTAAACAGCTGATCAATGATATTGTCCATTGATCTGTTGTGTTCAGCATCAGCCTCTTTAACCATTTCGTTCAAGTTCTTCTCTTTCTCAGCATTCTTCTTTTTCTTGTATGTGACATGAAAATCTTTTTGACTTTCATGTACTTTTTCAATTTCAGCTCCCTTCTCAATCACATTCTCCTTCTCTTTTTCGGCCTCATACACACAATCCTTCTCTTTTTTCCACCTCTTTATCCTTCTCTTTCTCTCTCTCCTTCTCCATCCTCTTTCTTTTAGCTTTCACTGTTGAACTCTCCCCCTTTTGGGTGCATTGGTTGCAAGGGATTGAGTAGCAGAAAGTTGTTGGCTCAGTACATCCTCCACCAGGGGTTGTAAGACAAAAGAAAGTCTCTCATCAACAGTTTTAATAACAAATTCGGTTAACTGCGTGTGATGAGAGATAGGGGATTTTGAGATAGCATCCATTTGCTTAGGGGGGTTTTGGTCCTGAGAAATGGTGCCAGAAACAGAGGTAGGTGGCTGAGAATTTTGTAGTGGCTGTGTGTTTAAGGGACCTTCAGAGGAAGGTGCCATTTGTTGGTTGATGTGGTGGCAGATGGTCTTTCTCCTTGAGAGAGTTGGTCAAGTAGTTTTTGCAGCCTACTGACTTCCTCCTCTAGGATTGTGTTCTGGGCAAGAACATCATAAAAGAAGCCCAGGTCATCATCAGCAGATGCTGAATCACCTGACCTCCTGCTTGTAGCAGGATGTACATGCACTGGGTGTAGACCAGATGTAGCATGTGCCCCTTTGTCTTGGAACTAGGGACTTCCAGCCTCAGGACTTTGTCCGTCATCAGCTGTTGCCTCTGGTGAGGTGTTAGTTATGTTACCAACCGCAGTTTGATCATATGCTGATTCAGAAGAGGTGGCAGCCTCGCTAGATGTTCTGATCTCCATATCCACACCAGGAGATAGAACATTTAAACCCCGGTGCTGTGGGTTGTCAGAAGCATGTGTATCCTCTTCCTCAATTGCTGTTGTTCTCCCCTTGTTGGTGGTTGTAGGGGAGGAGGAGAGGCATGCAGTTGAGTCAGCACATTGGCAATTATAATGGTGGGCTTTGAGGGGCATTTGCATGGGGAGAGGGGATAGAAGCTAATTGCATCCAGGGAGAGGGATGCTCTTCAATGATAACCTCCTCAAGTGAGAGAGGTCTCAGTATGGGGTTCCCCTGAAGTGTTGCAACAGGATCCTTTTGAGAGGATACCAGTGCGGTTGTTGCTGGTTGAGTCTTAACACTATGGTGGGTTTGAACCAGTAGGTTTATCCTGTTTGGGTGGTACAGGAGCATCATCAGGGGACTCATCTCCCTGATTAGCTTGTTTGGGTTTGGATTTTGGCTTGGTGGGGACTTTGGATCTGGCAGTTGATGCTGTGGGTTCCCTTTGCTTGGGTTTGAGCAAACGGGCAGCTTCTTTGAGAGATTGGTCGGAGTTATGCCTGAGTATACCTCAGCTAGAATAGCTGGTGCGGGACTCCAAGGCCAACAAGGCCATCAGTTTGTAATTCAATTAAAATTATGGCCATCAGAAACCTGGGATATAATAGCCATCTTTTTCCCAGAGGTTTCTATGCCAGATATTTATTTCTAGAAACACAATTTGTGAAAAATTTAAAGGTTGGTGTTCTAGAATTGAATATAATACCTGTTGCCACCGGGAAGACATTTGATCCCATGAGGATGTCTTCGAGGCTAAGCAAACATTCACCATATGAAATATCAGTCGTTCAGCATCAGGGAAGTTCTTCTTCAGTATGGTAGCAGCTCGAAGATTTCCGTCGTACCCATTGTTGATGAAGGACATATCAGTTGTGCCTTCGGATACTCAGTCACAGCAGTAGCATCTTGTAAATTTAGCACCGACGAATACTATCAGGTGTAACCTCTACTTGTTTTTGGTTGACCAATGATCGAACAGAAATTTGGCGGAAGGCACATCAGTGTGAACGTATGCATTGGACCAAAACTGACTTAGTGACTCTGGGTAGATAGTCGGGTTTAAGAGCAGAGCAGTACTATACTGAGAATCAACCATTAGGTCTATGGCGTGATCAAACTTTGTCTAGAAGGCCGATTTCGTGAGGTAGGCGACGCAATTATGTCTGGGTTTTAGACTCATGGTTGCCATTTTTGAAAGTATGAAGGTCAGAAGAACGGCTAATGGAACGTTTGAGAAGAAGACAGGTATTTATAGGGTTGGGATATGAAAAGGCTGAAAGAAAACTACTGAAGGTTTTGGTGTGGTCATCAGCTGTTTGAAACTACTGATGACGTGGTATAAACCTTCAGAGGTTTAAAACGACTGATAGTGGTGGTGTTGTCATCAGGTGTTATAAAACAACTGAAGACTTGGTTTTGTTCCTGCATGTCCATGTGATACAAGTGATTGACAAATTACATGCCAAAGCCTACAAAAGAAGAAGATTCAATGCTGGACTGCTGAAGGGAACAACTTTTGATGAATTCATAGAACTCAGAATTTCAGAGCAAGATGAGATAGAAGTGGTGAATAACAACAATGTGTTAGACACACTCACTACGGAGGAAGATGTTCTGGGGATAAGCTTTGAGACTCTGAAGAAGTTCAGCAAGATGAAGATCAACTACAAGTATGATGATGAGAAGACTGTTGTGTCTTACTTTTATAACAAGATCATTGCCAGAGTCAAGGAGCTTCTATTTTGAAGGATTGATTACAATGATCTAAGCCTAAGGGGGAGTATTATTAGATCTAGGACTTATAGGTCTAGATCATTTTGTATAGGCTTAGAACTTTAATCAATTCTTGTAATAATATTTGTAATTGTCATTATTATGCATGCATTAATTATATATGCTAACCCATATATGTGTGTTATGGATAATTGCAGGTACAAACATTATTCTTGGTCAATTTATGAAATTGACCAAGTGTAAGAAACATCTACGGATGAACATTTTTCCGTAGATATGTTTCTTATAAGTAACATTACATTCGAAGATCCTCTGCGGATGAACAACCAGAACTGAAGAACAAGTTTGCTTCAGAAGTACAAGTTTTCTACAGAAGAACAAGATTCCTACGAAAGAACAAAACATCTATGGAAGAACAAGACTTCTACGGAAGAACAAATTCCTACGGAAGATACTATTCCCGCGGAGTCCACACACTTGTATAATGCAAGTGTTACAAGTCAACAAGGCAGTTATACGAATCTCAAGAAATCATATGATTCCTTAACTGACACAAATCAAATCCCAAGAGATCCGGTGTTTCCTATAACAGAAACATCATTGTCTATATAAATGGATCCTAGGTTTCGATTCAACACGATTGTTTAGACGATTGATTAGACTATAACAACAATAGCAATACGACAATCACATCAAAGTCACTCAATCAAACCCTAGCAGCCGTCACATCATAACATACTTTGATATCGTTCATTCACTATATCTGTAATCATTAACATATTGTAATGAAATACTTATTATTCATTAACTGTGTTTTGTTGAGTGCGTTCTTGAATATTTATTGATATTTAAAGTTATTACAAACAATTAAACCAAATTAACGTTGATTCCGCAAACGGTGACTTGCCATCAACCAACACTGATAATTCTTGATTGCGATCCTTGGATTCACATTGAATCTTAGGTTCTATATGAACATTAGGTTGACCAACTTCTTCCACAGTGGTAGAAGGTGTAGTAAGCCTCTGAAGTTCTTTAGCTCCAAAGTAAATCATGGCAGCATCAAGACTTGGCTGATCATAAGCAGATCTTAACAAGAACTGAGAAAAGAAGCTGTAAAGATCTCTGAGCATCCTTGAATCAATTGTTAGAGTGACTTGAGATGGCTCAGAAGAAGTTGCGATAGGAGCTGAATATTTAGAAGTCGAAGATTGGCTCTTTGGGTCCTCATATGTTTGTCTCTGAACACTCTCCCCCTTTTGGTAGCATAATCTTGAGAGGTAGGTGAGCTGGAGGAAGAGGTCAAGGAGACCTGAACAGGTACGTGCCTAACAGATCTCTCAATCTGTTTCTTAGCTAGTTGAGCCTTGAGATTGTCAATCTCAAGTTGTTGAGTGGTGGACCTTTCTTCTAAAGTCCTAACCTTGGATTCAAGGTTTGATACTTTAGATAGTAGGTCTGTAATGAAGAGTTTCATGCTTCCCTCATCTTCTTTTGAAGAATCACGGGGAAATAAGGTAACATACCTAGTATGTTCAGCCTCACCACCAGATGTGGTTTCTTGGCACCCTGGTTTCCCTTGCTTAGTGATGTCTCTTGCAGAGTAATCAAAAGGCATGGTTGCCACAAATTTAGTCTCAGAATCGTTACCACTGTCCATAAGGTCCATTGAGGCACCTTATGTAGTGGCAGATAAATCTGCATGAGTCCCATCCACATCAGTGGGACTCATCTCAGTAATGGTTTTCTGATGGGGGCTAGAGATAAGAGGTCTCTCTAGGCTTTGTTGATCTTGGAGAGGGTGTTGTAGATCAACATCATTGCCATGGAGAGATGTTATCTCTTTATCAGTTTTAAAGAGAAGGTCAATGAAAGATAAGGAGGTTAAACCTACGGACCCGAGACTTTGGTCAATGTCTACAGGCATTGAGCCTCTGATTGGGCTGTCCCTTATTGGCTGCTCAGAGGAGTGTAAAGACTCACCCTGAGGGCTTTCACATTGGGTAATGGGCTAATGGGTTGAGACTGAGGAGACTCAAGACCCATATTAAGGTCAATGGTGAAGGAAGGTGTGACCTCAGACTGAGTGGGAACCCAATGTTCCACTCTAGCCTTTTTAGGTTGAACAGGAGGAGCTTGTTCAATCAGAGTAGATTGAACAAGGTCTTGTTTGGGGTGTCTTGTGTAGGTAATGGTGATGGGAGGAGAAGATAGTGTTGGCATTGTGGTTGTAGTTGCTGGTGTGGGTTCATCACCTGTGGGGTGAACAGGGATGTCACCAGGAGCGATGTGCTCATTCATACTAGGAGGTAAAGAAGTGTACCTTCTAGTGAAGTTAGTGGATACCCTTTTCAATGTCTTAAAGATGGTTGGCCTTATGTAAGGGACAGACAGAGTGGCTGCACAGACAAGCCGACTCTGGTCCAGCGCACAGTTAATGATATGCTGAAGAAATCTGGGATACATAAAGAATGTTTCTCTCTAAAGATTTCCAATGAGATTGAGCAGCACAAATCTTGAGTAGTTGAAGCGCAGGCCTCGCACCAATCTATGAACTAGGTACCCTAGTTCATATGGGATTTGATCGCATCCCCCAGATTTGTTTGACAAGCAGTGAAGGACAATATGCGGGAGGAACTTCCAGTTGTAGGAGAAGTTAAATTTGTAGACAGTCGACCTGCTCACATCCCACCATATCCGATGAGGATGTAGGTGTTGTCTAAATCTGTCTTGGGAAACTCAGTAGGGGCACCTTCATCATAAAGCTCCAGATGCTCCCTGATAAGTTGTTCAGAGATGACCAACTCTTGGCCACAAATGCAGGACCGTATTACATGAACCAATTTAAGGTTTTGACTTGACTATTCCCCCAAAATTCAGTCATGTGGTTGAGGTAAACTATGGGATTAACAGTCAAGGTTGTGTAGTAGGATGATTGGGGTAGGATGATTGGGTGAGGAAGGAGATGATTTCAGAGAAGTCCGCATCTTTTGAAGAGTTAAGAAGAGCGACTTGGTTGTGTTGAGGATTTAGGGCCATTGTAAAAGTGAACGTAAAGCAGTTTGAGTTGTGGGTGAATTTGGAAGGGCTGTAAAAGAGGGTGGAATGGTGGTAAAGTGTTAGGATAAGGTGAAATGACGATTTAGTGGATGAAGTGACAGGGGCGGTAAGGTTTAATTCAGTTAAATAATCCGACATCATTAACAAAATCTTTGCTTTTTACAGTGTGGAGCCCAAGAGATTTTCGTTACATAGTAAAATCTCTCTTCCGAATATAAAACATTTCCGAAGGTCAGTTGTCTTCCGAAGGCAATTCCTACTTCCGAAGGTCAGTTGTCTTCCGAAGGCAATTCCTACTTCCGAAGGTAAAAAGTTACTTCCGAGAGTAGAGATTGCTTTCTGAAGGGAGAGATGTTGTAAGCTTTGGAAGTAGATCTGATATGAAATCAATCGCTTCTTCCGAGACTAAAAACTCTTCCGAGAAGAAAATTATCCTTGGAGAAATTTTGCTTTGGAAGATATGCAGATAACTTCCGAGGGTTAATTTCTCTTCGGAAGAAATTTATACTTAGAAATTTCAGATAGATCTTTTGTAACAGGGCTTAATTTGTATTGACATAAGACTTTACACATTAAAAGGTTTTCAAAAGATGTAATCTAATCAATGTTTATCATCCCAATAGCTGTTATAAGATACTTAAATCTTTGTTCATCAAAGGCTTTGGTGAACAGATCAGCATATTGTTCATTTCAATCAACTTTGATTAGTTTAATTAGATTCTTTTCATGAATATCTCTAATGAAATGGTACCTGATATCAATGTGCTTTCTCTTGGAGTGCTTTACCGGATTTTTAGTGATGGAGATGGAACTGTTGTTGTCAATATGTATAGGAGTACTCATAAGGTTGAATCCGTAGTCCAACATCTGATTTTGAATCCACAGCAGTTGAGCATAACAACTAGCAGTAGCAATGTATTCAGCTTTAGTAGTTGATGTAGAGACACAGGATTGTTTCTTGCATTACCATGAGATGATCCTTCCACCAAGAAACTGGCATCCTCTTAATGTTGATTTCTTGTTATGTTACAGCCACCATAGTCACTGTCAGAGTATCCATAGAGGTTAAAATCATTGTTTTTGGATACCAGAGACCTAGTTTAGGTGCTCCTTTGAGGTATCCGAGGATTCTCTTAGCAACAGCTAGGTGACACACCTTTGGAGCAGCCTAATATCTTGCACAGATGCAAGTTGCAAACATAATATCAAGTCTACTAGCTGTGAGATACATCAGAGAACCAATAATCGCCTTATACTGATGTTGATAAGTATCCTCCCCCTCAAGGTCAGGACAAAGATTGTGGTTTCTAGGTATGTGTGTCTTGGCTGGCTTGCAGTCTTTCATCTCAATCTTTCTAAGATGTCATTAACATACGTAGATTGATTAATGAAAAATCCTTCCTTCAATTGCTTCACTGAATTCCAAGAAAAAAAGTCCATTTTTCCTATAGAACTCATCTCAAACTTCTTCTACGTAATGCTTTCAAAGTCTTTACACATTTGGTCATTTGAAGAACCAATATGATGTCATCAACATAGACTTGAACAAGCAAAATGTCCTTACCAGACTTCTTATGAATAAAGTCTTGTCAATGGTTCCTCTAGTGTAACCATTCTTAAGGAGAAACTAAGACAGAGTCTCACACCACAGCCTTGGTGCTTGATGAAACCCATATAGAGCTTTATCCAATTTGCACACATAGTGAGGATGTTGTGGATCTTCAAATCCTGGATGTTGGCACACCTACACTTCCCTATCTATATCCCCATATAGAAAGGCACACTTGACATCAAGCTGGTAGACAGTAAAGTTCTTGGAGGCAGCATAAGCAAGGAAGATCCTAACTGCCTCAAGTCTTGCAACAGGTGCAAAGACAGCAGTATAATCAATTTCTTCCTCTTAAGTGTATCCTTGAACTACCAGTCTTGCCTTGTTCTTGATGATCAAGCCTCTGTCATCTCTTTTGTTCCGAAAAACCCATTTAGTGCCTATTGGTACTTGACCAGGTGGTAGCGGATATAGGTTCCAAACCTTCTGTCTTTTGAATTGAAGCAGCTCCTCGTGCATCAATTCAACCCAGCTACTATCTTTCAAGGCATCTTCCACCTTCTTGGGTTCCATCTGGGATAAAAAGTATGAGTACAAGCAGACATTCCCATGATGAATCTGTCACTTATTCTCACACCTTCAGAGACATCCCCAATGATGTTCTCAGCTAGATGAGTGTTATGAATCCATAAATGAGGAATCACTTCCAGTTGCAAAGATAAGTCCAGATTAGACATATTTGCTCAGGAACTGGAACACTTTGTCTAGCTGTTGTTTCAAGTTCATTCAATGAGGTCTATTTGAATGAAAGAGAAACATCATCAATTGTTGGCTGTGAAGTAGCAATAACAGTCACCTGTTCCTTCAAAATGTTACCTCCCTCAGCTTAGTGTTATGTTGCTTCACCTGATGATTTTTGAGGATCAGTAGGTGCTTCACTGGTTGAAGCTTGATATGGTTATACTTTCTGATCTATGAATGGTGGGAGCTTGATTTATTGCATGTCTTGGAGAACCTGGAAGAGGTCTGGGTAGCTCAAATAGTTGATCAACATCAGTAGCAGTATCATTTTGAGCACCTGTTCCAACTGAAACATTCTCACAAGAAGGTTTAGAATCATTTGTAAACAATTCTAAATCAAAGATATGATCAGGGCCATTCCCCCTAAAACAAAGAGTGTGCTCATTAACAACTATATTGGATGACTCCTCAAATTGTTGATTTTTAATGTTGTATACTCTGTAAGCTTTGGAGCTAGAAGAGTATCCAAAAAAGATAGCATCATCCGACTTTTCAGCAAATTTAGCTAAATTATCCTTTGTGTTAAGTATGGTACACCTGCTGCCAAAGGACCTCAGAAAGTCAATGAATAGTGGCTTCTTGTTTCATAGCTCATAAGGGGCTTTTCCATGTGGCTTAACTACAAGAACTCTGTTCTGCACATAGCATACAGTGCTGACTACCTCTGCCTAGAATGTTAAACGTAGTTTGGAATCAGTTAACATAGTTCGAGCAGCCTCAATAAGTGTCCTATTCCTTCTCTCAGCAACACCATTTTGTTGAGGAGTTTTGGGAGCACTATATTGTCTGGCAATCCTTTTTGGGTTACAAAATGATTCGAGCTCCCTTGATCACTTCTAATAATCTTAACCTTGTGATCAACTTGATTTTCTATTTTAAGAATAAAAGATTTTAATGTTTCAGCAGTTTTATCTTTAATTCTTAAAAAGAATACCCATGTAAATCTTGTAAAATCATCAACTATCACAAGGTAGTATGATTTCCTTCTAATTCTCATTATACTTGTGGAACCAAAAATATCCATGTGCAATAAGTGTAATGGAGTAGTGATGGAGTTAACACATTTGAATTTATGAGAGGTCCTATGTTGCTTCCATTTCAGGCATGCAACACAGTTGTCTTTGTAGAAAAATTCCTTTTTAGGCAAACCATGTACCAAGTTATTTTTAGCCAATTTATTCATTGTCTTAAAATTTACATGACACACACGTTTATGCCAAAGTGTTGACTCATCACTATCAGCTTTGGAAAGAAAGCATGATACTTCACCCATTGGGGAAGCATTGTTCATATCCAGCTTGTACATTGCCCCTTTCCTGGAAGATCTAAGAAGCACCAATTCCGGAGGAATTGTCATCCTGGTTTGAGGATAATGCACTCATGCTCTGTGAAAAGCATCTAGTGCTTTTGATCACAAAACTGAGAAACACTTAACATATTGTGTTCAAGCTGTTTGACAAAGTTAACTTTGTCAACTTTTAACTTAACATTGGATATACTCCCTCTGCCAGAAATATATCCTCCGGCCTCACCTCCAAATTGGACGGGACCTCCATCATAGTGTTGAAACTATTGAAGGAGAGATCTGTTCCCTGTCATGTGCCTAGAGCATCCACTGTCTACAATCCAGACATTGTTGTTCTTGTCATATGGATGTCCTTGCATATAAGATGAGATTATTAGTTTTCATTGGAGACCCAAGCCTTGGTGGTCTTGGGTTTATCCAAAGATAGTGACATAATTGAACCAAAAGTTAAGCATGGGGGTTCAATGGATGTCTTTGAAAAAGAGGTTTGTGCTGCAACATCTTTTTTGATCTTCCAATCCATCCTTTGGTTGATCATGGAATATGTACTTGTAGAAGCTTTTGCAGCATGGCATTCTTTCGAAGCTTCTTTCTTTTCGGAAGAAGCTTTCACCACCTTTTCTTCCGAAGTAGTCTTCTTCTGGGACGGTTTCAAGGGAATTTTCTTTTTCTTTAGAATTTTAACTGCTTTTGCTTCTGAAGCCATTTTCCCTTCGGAAGAAGGAGTTTCTTCCGAAGACAACCTGGCTTCAGAAACTAGCTTTCCCTTTTTCATCACTTGGACCATCTGATAAGGTCCAAATGAGAAGCCTTCCCTGACTCTTCTTTTCTAACATTATTTGCATAATGTGTGCTAGCAAGATTGTAGTAACAATCTTTAGCCATATGGTTTTGCAGACAACACATGATGCATGTAATATTAGTCTTTTGGGAGCTTGTAGGTTGTTGTTTCTTAGTCTTTCTCTCTTTATCAGCAACCTTTCACTTCAACTTCTGATCCTTTATAGGACAGGAGTGCTGGTATTACAATCCTTTCCTGAACCAGAAGTACATATCACCTGGAATCCAGCTGAGATAAAAACACCCTTTTGTTTTGGGTCAATCATCAGCCTAGACTCAGCCACTTTCTTAGCAGTTCTTCTGGCAGCTTTAGCTCTGCTTCTGTAGGCTTTGATGGTAAGATTTTGATCTTCACTGGAAGAGGTAGGTAGACTTACCTGTTCCTTCCCTGTGGTGGCCATTATTGTTGCATCATTCTTCAACTCATGTGAAGATGGTCAGCAGTTGGGACCTCTTTCTCATCAGTACAACATCTAGGTTGTCTTATGGACTCATAAGAATATGGTGAAGAAATTTCATTGGTCTCCGGCCCTCCTTTGTTCTGATAACAGGTTTTGGAGTGGGAGCATGATGCAATAATAGCTTAGAAGTTTTGCTCAGAAATAACATACTTCCTGGCTTGAGCCTTAGCGGTGACAAGCTAGGCTTGAGCCTCAGACAATTTGGATATTAAATCCTTTATTTGAGTCTTGTAGTTGGTGTGTTCATGTTTTAATAAGGAAACAGTTTTCTCTAACTCTTTAATTTTCTTTAGGTAGTCAGATTCTGCCATTTTAAAATCAGATTTCAAAACATTTGAAGACTCAATATCAGATTTAATTTCCCTATTGTAGTCCTGATATAATTTAACCTTAGCTATACAGCTAGGAGTACAGATATGTTCATATACCTGGTTGTCATCTGTTCCGGCCATAAGAGCTTGAGCAGGAGTCACATCCTGAACCATAAAGCTCCAGTCAACTTCTTGAGCCATTGTAGTTGTTTTAGTTGACTTTCCAGTGGGCTTTGATGATGAGGGATGTGTGGAGGCCTGTGGGGTTCCCGGGTTTGATTTGGGAGCCTTGGATTCCCTAGCAAAGTGACCAAGTTGGTTACAGTAACATTTGGCCTTGGTCTTGTCAAACCCAAACTTGCTGGCAGTTGGGTTTTGAGGGAATTGCCTTCAAGTTCTCTTAAAGAACTTCTTCGCTCTGTAGGTTAAAAGAGCCATCTATTGGACGATGTCCACATACTCTACATCGTCTGGACTAAAACACTCTAGATCATCAAAACAATATTGAAAATCACCAGAGTGCCTATTTTCTAAGACAAAGGCACAGCTGTCCTGAAAGGAGTTATGCTAAGCCTGTTAAGACCTTGGAGTCTCAGGGAAAGTGATGTAAGGTCCAAAAGAGCAGGATGGCTGTTGGTTGTATGTCAGGTATTGCTGAGGTTGTGGGGGTACCGCGCCTTCAGCAACCATTAAGGCGTTGCTAGCAGGAAGACTCAGAGGTCTGCTTGTTTGGTGGCCCTTCTTACTCTCCATCTCCAACCGTATCCATCAAGGATGCCATAGAATTCAGTCATGGTAAGAGTGTTCAAGTTCTCTGTCCTCTTGATAAGATATAGTAGAATGTCCACTCATTTGGAAGAGCACTCATGAACTTTCTTGTGAGATCTCTGAGTTCAGGAGTGATCTTCACCGACTGAAGTGAAGAAATAAGATCCATGTACCTGAAATACTGTTGGTTGAGGGTCTCTCCAACAATATAAATGAAGTTATCGAACTGCTGCTTTAGTTAGTCCTTCTTGGAGTCGTTGGAGCTTGAATACATCTAAGAAAGTGCATCAAACAATTCTTTAGCAGACTTATTATGCTCAAACCCCACCATGATGGAGTTGGGTATCACAATCATCAGAATGGTCATTGCATTGCTGTCAACGTCCATTTTCTTCCGGTCTTCGTCAGAATAGTCTTCAACAGCTTTTTCTATCATGGCACCGTTTCCACCAAGCGCTGCCACCTTGGGTTTATACGGGCTGTTGACAATGGAGTTCCACATCTTGCTGTCTTGGTATCTGATGAAGCCTTCCATTCTTCTGCTCCAAGACCTGAAGTTTTCAGGAGTAATGATGGGAGCTTTGGTCATGGTTCCCATCTCTACTTCGGATTTGTTAAGAGCCATTTTTGTGAGAGTTGTAAGGAGGAGTTAAAACAGATTGATTTGGATGGTTAGATCTCACAATCAAGAGCCCAAAGAGCTCTGATACCAATAATTAGTTACAAGGATTATCATCGTGCACTTCTTATATAGTTCAGAACCGTATCTATTATTTTTAAAAGTAGGGATTAAAGTTGAATACATACAAACCACATAGACTGTTTGTGTAATTTACTCTTTTATTTATTTTGGATTTGGGTTTCTTATAATTCTGGATTTTTGGAACTATTAGTTTGTTTAATGAGAATATATGTTATTTTAGATATATAATTATGTTGCTTTTAAACATGCCTTGTTTTTAATTATATGGAGTGAACCGAATTGATTGGTACACCGAATCGCAATGAACCTACCCCCTATGAACTGGATTCGTGGCCTCTAGCAAATTGCGAACCCGTTCCTCATTTTCGAATCAGAGCGAACCGCGGAGGTGTGCGGATGTATTGCACACGTCCAAATACCAAAAGAAAAACACGGTAATCTTGAAAGAAAGTATGACATGAGTTTAAAAATAGGGGTTAGTGAAGAGTTAAGGGGCTATAGGATGTTTACTCCACTCTACAAAAAATGACTATAAGAAAAGATGTGATCGTAAAAGAACATGGATTCGGCTACCAATGAAAGTGAAATTACAACAAAATTAACATGGGTTGATACAAAATTAATCCCTTATAGAACTTGTTTCTCATTAAGAAGGTGATGCAATTGAAAGTGAACAAGATCAGCCTTTAACAATTTCCAAGTCAAGTAATGCTCGAGAAAAGAAAGGTAAAGTTTGAAGGCCACCATGCTACTTAGGAGATTATCTGATAAGGACTGAACCATAAATGAAGATTAGTTGAATGTCATTAAGGATGTTCATGATCAAGATCCTCTGACTTATGTTGAAGCAGTGAAAAATGTTATGTGAAAGACTGCTATGGATATCAAGATTGAAGCCGTTGAAATAATCCAAACTAACTTGTTGAGCTACCAAAGTAAGCAAAGTGTATTGGTGTAAGGTGGGTTTATAATGAATTTGAGGATCATCAAGCTAAATGGAAGCTAGTTGAGCTATCTAAAAGCAACTCACTAGAAGCCATCACCACCACACGAGCAACTATTTAGTATGTGGTGAGCTTGATAGGCCGATTTATAGCAAAGCCCACTAAAGATCATTTTGCAACTACTAAAAGGGTGTTGAGGTACCTAGATTTTGGAGTGTGGTATCAACATGGTGGAAAAGCAGACAAGAAATATTCATTGATAGTGATTTTGTAGGTAATCGTGGATATATTAGAAGCACATTAGGCTATGCAATGTTGTGGGATGGTGGAATTATAACTTGGTCCTCAAAGAAACAAGATATAGTTACTCTTTCTTCCAAGGAGACCGAGTATGTTATAGCAGCAAGGTGTGCCTGAGAAGCCATCTTGATTAAAGGTATTCTTGAAGAATTCAGATGAAAATTGAATGAAAGAATTGTCATGAACTGTGACAATACATCCTCTATAAAATTGTCCAAAAATTTGGTATTATATGGAAGGTGAAAACACATCAAAGTTAGATTTCATTTCTTGCAAGATGTGGTGAAGGATGGAACGATTACCATAGAGCATTGCAGTTTAGATGACCAGGTAGTTGATATATCTATAAAACCGCTAAAACAAGAAGTGTTAGAATAGTTATAACAGAGACCGTGTTCGATTGCTGACAAACTAGAAGAAGAGCCTCATTCTAGTTTGAGGGAGAGAATGTTGTTAGAATAGTTATGCTAATTATAATTGTTGTAGTTGAATTATCAAGTGAATCACAACCACCCACGAACAAAAACTAATCATACTGGACATTAACTTTGAACTCAGAAAACAAGATGGAATTGATTCAGAAACAATATATAAGCCCTTTAAATACTACAACCAATACTTATTTTACTATGACTCAAAAACATAAAACTAGGAATTTAAAAAACAAACATCATTATCTAAAACACTAGATAAACATTGCTAATAATTAATATTATCTTCTTTGTTAATTATACCCCTTGTACTTTAGCTCTCCTCCAAGACCACCCCTAGAGATCAAACTGTACCTCCCTAAATTCTACATTGGATAATTCAATACTCCCCTCAATGTCGACCATCTTCATAATCAAGGCTTCTCTAAATTCCCTTAACTTCAAGCTTGGCAAACATTTAGTAAACATATATCCGATTTGATGATGAGTGTCAACATATTCTAAATCAACATGTCATTCTAGCACCTTTTCTCGTACGAATGGTAGTGAACTTCTATATGCTTCAGAGCATGAAACATAGGATTCTTGGCCAAGTATATGGAGGACATATTATCACAAAACAATTGAACACTTTAACCAGCCTCTTGCTTTAATTCCTTAAGTAGAATTCGTAGCCACACTACTGAAGGGTTTGCTAGAACATAAAATCAATGTTTAACCACTTAAACTTTCTGAAAAACGCAGCGGAGTTACAACTTAATAAAACCCATTTTATAAGCTGAAAATAATGTTCTTTAGTGACCATTTTTAGATGAAAACAAACCCAAACAAAAGGATCATAATATGTGAATGAACAAGCTATGAAAATGTACAAAAAACCACATTCAAATCACAGCCACAATGAGCTATGATTCTACCTCTTTGAGCAGCAAGAAACGACCAAGGAGAGGGCTGTTGTGAGCTTCAAAAACGTCCAAGATAGTGCTGAATGAGGGCTGATTAATGGCCAAGACTTCAAGCTAGAAGTCCTCAAACGTCTATACCCACAAGCCTTCAAACAAACACCTTAGTTGCTAGGATTTTGGTCACCAAAACTTCAAGAAGTAGCTGCTACAACACCTTCAAAAACCGTGAGTTTGGAGAAGAATGAAGAGAGAGTTTTTTCTTGGAGTTTAGTTGCATATGTCTCTCAAGATAGCTGGTCCAGAAGAATGCCAAGACCCTTAATTGGTTGTGTTTAATCAACAAAGTTGGTCCAATGAACAACAAGGGGGGGCGGCCGAATTTTGTGTGGAATAAGGGTTTCCCCCTTTTTTTAAACACAAACACATGTTACCAATGGTCTTATAATTTGTCCCTCTTAGAAAATGTATACAACTAACCCATTAATTGTATAACATATATAGCCATTATTATTTGTAATGTCATCTAAATAACATTACAAATAATATCATTGAACAATATATCCTAATAATTGTTCCATGTTATATGCAACTTGTTTAGAAAACCCGTTTTCTAAATTGGTGTTAATATTTCATTGCATGATCATATCATCAACTAAATATATTTGGTGTTTGCTAAGCTTGTTATTGGGTATAACCCGACTTGGATCATAACGTACTAACCACATCAATATTCTAAGTGTCTTGGGCACATAGAATCCTACAATCTCCCACTTGCCCAAGATTCATAGAAGATTGATGCAAGCAGTAAATACCGCCTAACAACGGTTTACTACCTTTAATACGCATGACTTATAGCCATTCAATAACATCATCCCTTTCAAGTACCCTACTTGAAATGATTTAGGTGAATTAATCATTTATCCTTTCGTTACAGATGTCATGTTAAATCCAAGGACACAGAATGATCATACCTTGTTGATTTAACTTATCAGGCCTTAGACATCTAACTCTCAACGAATAAGAGGAACAAATTCCATCTTGACTACATACGTTTCTCACAATCACCTCGTGTTATACCTGAACATATCCTTATGTACTGTCCACTATTTCAGGACAGTGAAGAATAGGCTCGAGGTGTAACACTTGGTGAATATCAAAACCCAATGTGTATCTCAGGTCGGAGGATACCAAATGATATTCGCCTTTACTCAAATTACTTATGATCAATCAATTAGATTCCATGTAGTAAAATTTGAGATGCGGGTTAGTCCAATATTTGTATCCCACAAATATCTATGAACCTTGGTAGCAACCCATTGCTCTATATTCATCCTTATGAATATCAACCAATCCAAGTTCATAATAGTCTTACCTTCAAACTTGTTCCCACAAGTATGAACGACTACGGACATTTAGAGTAAACATTTTACTCATGGATTAAACATGCTAAATTGGAATATTATTTGAAACATTATAACCAAATAACTTTATTCAAATAATAGAAAGTTCCACATATCCAAATACAAAATTACAGATCAAATCCAATCACTAGAATATCGAAGTCCCATGGCACAAGTATGACCTTCATGCTTTGCCTTTTCAAGGAGCTTCGTGAGAGGATCCGCAACGTTTTGATCCGTGAACTTTGCGAATACATATCTTTCCCTTTTCAACTTCATCTCGTATGTAGTTGAATCTCCGCTCAATGTGCCTAGTCTTTTGATGAGCACGGGGTTCCTTGATTTGAGCGATCGCACCCTCGTTATCACAAAAGATCTCTAGGGGGTCCTGAATGGAAGGGACAACCCCTAGATCGGCAATGAATTTCTTCAACCATGCAGCTTCTTGGGCTGCCAATGAGGCGGCGACGTATTCTGATTCTGTAGTTGACAGAGCCACCACATCCTGTTTGGAGCTCTTCCAAGAGACAGCTCCTCCATTCAGAATGAAAATGTATCCCGATTGAGACCGTGAATCATCACGATCGGTTTGGAAACTCGCATCCGTGTAACCTTTTACAACGAGTTCCTCGTCACCAGATCCATAGATTAGGAACATATCTCTTGTCCTCCTTAGGTACTTAAGTATGTTCTTAACAGCCATCCAATGACTGTTTCCAGGATTTTGTTGGTAACGGCTTGTCATACTTAAGGCGTATGACACGTCCGGTCGAGTGCATATCATTGCATACATGATGGATCCAATAGCAGATGCGTATGGGATTGCCTTCATTTTATCTTGCTCATCCTTTGAGCTTGGACATTGAGTCGTACTCAACATCGTTCCTCTTTGAATAGGTACGGTACCTTTCTTAGAGTTTTCCATCTTGAACCTTTTCAAGATTTTATCAATGTATGCACTTTGATTCAAACCAATCAACCGCCTTGATCTATCCCTATAGATCTTTATTCCCAGAATATAGGCGGCTTCACCAAGATCCTTGATGGAAAAACAACTTCCAAGCCAGGTTTTTACACCTTCCAAGGTTGGAATGTCATTTCCAAATAGTAGTATGTCATCAACATACAATACTAGGAAAGTTATTGTGCTCCCACTAGCCTTCTTATACACACAAGCCTCATCAGCGTTTTTGATGAAACCAAATTTCTTTACTTCCTCATCAAAACGGTGATTCCAGCTTCTCGATGCTTGTTTTAATCCATAAATTGATTTCTTTAACTTGCATACTTTATTAGGATGTATTGGATCGACAAAACCTTCAGGCTGAACCATATAGACATCTTCCTCAAGATATCCATTTAGGAAAGCGGTTTTGACATCCATTTGTCAAATCTCATAATCATAATGAGCAGCTATGGCAAACAATATCCTTATAGACTTTAGCATCGCAACAGGTGAGAAGGTTTCATCATAATCAACCCTTTGAGTTTGAGTGAAACCTTTTGCTACAAGTCTAGCTTTATAAGTATCCAAGTTTCCATGCATATCGGTTTTCCTCTTGAAAACCCACTTACTTCCAACTACCTTGGAATTAAGAGGTGGTACTACAAGTTCCCAAACTTGGTTGTCATACATGGATTGCATCTCAACGTTCATGGCTTCTAGCCATTTGTCACAATCCGAATTGGACATTGCATCATGGTATGTGGTTGGTTCATCAGAATCTATCACATAGCATCCATCCATGAAAAATCCATATTTTTCTGGTGGATTACTAGTTCTACCACTTCTGCGAACGTGTTGTGTGTATTGATCAACCACTTGATCATCCTCAACATCCTCATGTTGAGTGCTAGTTTCAACCAAACGCGCATCGGGCTGTGGTTCTTGATCTTCCTCAAGATCCACTGTTCTACTGCTAGCTCCTTCCATAAGGAACTTTGCTTCTAAGAACTCACCCTTTCTGGCAACAAACACCTTTTGTTCCATTGGATCATAGAAATAATATCCCATAGAATCTCTAGGATATCCAATAAAGATACACTTGGTGGATCGGACATCCAATTTGTTTAGGGTGGGAGTCTTAACATAAGCCTCACAACCCCAAACCCTTAAGTACGATAGGGATGGAACTCTTCCATGCCATATCTCAAAAGGTGTCCTTTCTACCTTTTTGGTTGGGGCCATATTTAGAATACGGGCCGCGGAGAGCAGAGCGAAACCCCAAAATGATAGAGGTAATGTGCTTCTAGCCATCATAGATCGGACCATATCCAATAAGGTTCGATTCCTCCTCTCAGACACACCATTATGTTGTGGTGTTCCAGGTGGAGTGAGTTGTGAGACAATCCCACAACTCCTAAGATGATTTTGAAAGGCATCACTAAGGTACTCACCTCCTCTATCGGTACGAAGAATTTTAATTGACTTATTGAGTTGATTTTCTACTTCATTCTTGAAGGTTTTGAATATTTCAAAAGCTTCATCTTTGTGCCTCAATAAGTACACATACCCATAGCGACTATAGTCGTCGGTAAAGGTAATGAAGTATCTTTCACCATTCCTAGTCATTGGCTTAAAAGGACCACATACATCCGAATGTATGATTCCTAATAAATCTTTTGCCCTTTCGGTAGTTCCACTAAAGGGTGCCTTAGTCATCTTACCTTGTAAACAAGATTCACAAACATCAAATGAATCACATTCATTTGTTTTTAAAAGACCATTCTTTTGAGGTGTTTGTAAACGTTTCTTGTTTATATGACCAAGACGACAATGCCAAAGATAGGTATCACTCAAGTCCAACTTGAGTTTCTTGGTGTTGTTGTTGACAATGAACTATTTAAAGTATTTTCATGAACCAATTCATAAATACCATTAATTGGAATAGCTTTAAAATAGAACATACCTATTAAAGAAACATGAATATCATTTTCAATAAAAGATAATACATAATCATAATGTCTTAATTGGGATACAGAAATAATGTTCCTAGTCAAACTAGGAGCATACAAAACATTCTTCAAAATAACTTCCAAACCACTTGGAAGTCTTAGGATGTAGTCTCCACGAGCTTCAACTAAGACTTTAGTTCCATTTCCCATGAAGAGGCTAACATCCCCTTGTTTGAAGTCCCTACTTCTTGTGAACCCCTGCAACAAATTGCAAATGTGAGTTCCACATCCGGTATCCAATACCCATGTGTTAGAAGATGTAACATTAAGATCAATATGAATCATGTATATTGTACCTGAGGTCTGCCCCACTCCCTCTCCTCTTCAACTCTTGATGGACAGGACAATTCCTTGCCCAATGTCCAATCTCCCCACACTTGAAGCATGGGTCATTAGTAGCAACCTTTTGCTTCTTCTCTTGTGGTTGGGAGGCACCCTTGCCACCCCTTTCCCTTTTCCCCAAGTAGGTCCCTTACCCTTGGCAACCTTTGCCTTGGGTGCGGGACGAGGCCTTTTATTGTTCCCACCTTCATTGATGGTGAGAACGGGTAAAACCCTTTTACCCATGGCCGGCCGGCCGTTGAGCATGAGTGAGTTCACCAATGCTTTTGTCCCATGCATTCATGTTGTAGTTCAACACGAATGTCTCGAACCTCTTGGTAAGGCCATTGAGGATCAAATCCGTGGCCAATTCCTTCGAGACGGGACAATTAAGCCTCTCGAGGCGGTCAATGTGACTTTTCATCTTAAGTACATAAGATGAAACAGATTGATTGTCGTCCATACGACATGCATGGAGTGCTCGAACCGTTTCGAAACGCTCACCCTCGCTTGCTGTTGGAACGTTTCCTTCAGCTGGGTTATCATGTCATAAGCCCCGTGGTGTTCATACTCCTTTTGGAGATCCGGAGTCATGCTCGCTAGCATGAGACAAGACACTTGGACGGAGTCCTCAGTGTACTTCAGCCAATCATTAAAGGCCTCCTCATCATCCTCGCTAGGTTGATCGGGGACAGGGTCGTCTAAAACATACGATCGTCTCTCTTGCTTGAGAACAATTCTCAAGTTTCGATACCAATCGATGAAGTTGTTATGGTTTAGACGTTCCTTTTGGAGGATCGCTCGTAGAGATTGGTTGGACGCGGATGAGTTATCGGAATTATCATTATTAGAGGCCATCTACAAAATTTTAACAAAGTTTTATTTAGTATTTTCGATATTATCAATTTTAATAATTAATGCCTATTAAGGTCAATTATATATTAAAATCTAGAACCCACATTACATTTAAATTGTGGTTAGGTGACCTTTATCCCACGATTTAAATTAATAAGGTGGTCAACGATTGACGGTTGCAACCATTTGCAACTTCTAGAGGTATGGGATCGACTCTTGAACATCATATGTAAAGCCGGCATGTAAATCCCATCAACACCATTTGGAAACCACATTGTAGGTGATCCATTTAACATGGTTTGCAAATCAAGACATCCTACTTACACCCACGTGTGAGTTTGCCAAAACAAATGGTTAGGTGACCTTTATCCCATAAGTAAGGCATTCTCACCTCAAATCACAAGTTCCCTCAAATGGTTAGGTGACCTTTATCCCACTAAGAGTTCCCAAGTGACTCAAGTGTTGCGTAAAAGGACGGTGTTGATCTCGTTTTAAAATTTTAGAGACTTCTTAATTCTAGTTTAGAAAACTCTATGTACTTGTATTTGTATGCTTTCAAATGCAAGGTACCCTATGGTTCTTAGATTAAAACCAATTTTAATCTTTAAAATCATTAACCATTTTAATAACTTTTATTAACTATTAAGAACCATCGATTTCAACTTGTTAAGTTTTGTAATGAGTTGTAATGCATGTCCAACATCAACCAAACAATGAAACAATAAACAATCAACCAAGCATAAACATAAACACCATATGATCAAATCATCTAACCATATAATGAAAACCCCATTTAAAACCCCAATTTCAGCCAACATAAACTGAATTTTGGGTTTTAATCATTGTCCAAACAACCAACATGCATAATATGTTTCTTTCAAGGTCTAATCACTAGCATGTGTGATATGACCTTGAAAGTATGGGGAATCATTCATATAAACTATAACAGCCCAAAATCAGCCTATAACATTGCTAATATCATCTTTTAAAACCAATTTCAAGAGATAAATCAAGCAAGTCATCCACATAACCTGGCTCTTGATGCCATTGAAGGGTTTGCTAGAACATAAAATCAATGTTTAACCACTTAAACTTTCTGAAAAACGCAGCGGAGTTACAACTTAATAAAACCCATTTTATAAGCTGAAAATAATGTTCTTTAGTGACCATTTTTAGATGAAAACAAACCCAAACAAAAGGATCATAATATGTGAATGAACAAGCTATGAAAATGTACAAAAACCACATTCAAATCACAGCCACAATGAGCTATGATTCTACCCTTTGAGCAGCAAGAAACGACCAAGGAGAGGGCTGTTGTGAGCTTCAAAAACGTCCAAGATAGTGCTGAATGAGGGCTGATTAATGGCCAAGACTTCAAGCTAGAAGTCCTCAAACGTCTATACCCACAAGCCTTCAAACAAACACCTTAGTTGCTAGGATTTTGGTCACCAAAACTTCAAGAAGTAGCTGCTACAACACCTTCAAAAACGTGAGTTTGGAGAAGAATGAAGAGAGAGTTTTTTCTTGGAGTTTAGTTGCATATGTCTCTCAAGATAGCTGGTCCAAGAAGAATGCCAAGACCCTTAATTGGTTGTGTTTAATCAACAAAGTTGGTCCAATGAACAACAAGGGGGGGCGGCCGAATTTTGTGTGGAATAAGGGTTTCCCCCCTTTTTTTAAACACAAACACATGTTACCAATGGTCTTATAATTTGTCCCTCTTAGAAAATGTATACAACTAACCCATTAATTGTATAACATATATAGCCATTATTAATTTGTAATGTCATCTAAATAACATTACAAATAATATCATTGAACAATATATCCTAATAAATTGTTCCATGTTATATGCAACTTGTTTAGAAAACCCGTTTTCTAAATTGGTGTTAATATTTCATTGCATGATCATATCATCAACTAAATATTATTTGGTGTTTGCTAAGCTTGTTATTGGGTATAACCCGACTTGGATCATAACGTACTAACCACATCAATATTCTAAGTGTCTTGGGCACATAGAATCCTACAACTACTTCTTGAGTCGCCATCACGGCAGCTCGATATTTAGCCTCTGTTGTTGATAACGATACGGTATATATGCTGTCATTTACAGCACCAAATTACCGCCCCTTGACCCAACTTGAATACGTACCCCGTAGTTGATCGTCTAGTGTCTAGATCTCTAGCATAATGTGCATCGCAAAAACATACTAACTCCATCTTCTCTCCTTGATTAAACTGAATTCCAAGACCAATAGTAGCGTTCACATATCTTAGTACACGCCTTATTGCATCAAGGTGAGGTTTTATAGGATTTTGTATATAAAACACCGAATTCAAATACTATATCGGGTCGGGTCAAGGCTAAGTACATTAGACTTCCTACTATTTGTCTATGGCGGGATCTTCTAACTATTTGCCTTTATTAACACATGACTTCACTGTGCTCTCCATTGGTGTTTCATAGGGTTTGCAATTTATCATACCAAACCTTGTTAGTAAATTATAACAGTATCTTTGTTGGTGTAGGATTTTGGATCTCTCTTTGTAGCTTAATTCCAAGATCCTTCATGTGGAACTGATGCATAAGTATTGCGTCAACTGTTTAATACTGTCTTTATCGTCTCCGGTAATTATCATGTCGTCTACATATACTAACACAACCACCACCTTTGACCCATTGATTTTAGTAAACATACTTGCATCCGCCTTTGACATTATGTAGTCGTTGTGTTGCAAAAATTCTCCAACCATGCTCGGGGTGATTGCTTCAAATCGTATATCGGTTTTTGTAACTTGCAAACATAATTCGGTTGAGTCGGATTTACAAAACCTCTTGGTTGTTCCACGTTCTTTACATCCATTTGACAAAGCTTCCAACCTTTGTTCGCTGCAAATGCTAGAACCAAACAAATCGTTACTAATTTAGCAACCCGACTAAAAGTGACTCTATAATCTATACCATACTATTGCGAGAACCCACTTCCTACTAATTGGGCTTTATATCTATCCACCGATCCGTCCGCCTTTCGCTTTATTTTGTATACCCATTTGCAAGACACCGACTTTACATCGCTAGGCTTGGGTACGAAGATTCATCGCTTCAATTCCTCTTGCATGACCACCTTTCGTTTTTCATTATTGCATGCTTCTTCAAACGTTTCTGGTTCTGTTTCAGTGGGTTTTATTACAACAATGTTTGCCATGTATTGTGGGTTTGGTTTGGGCACCCGATTCGATCTCCTGGGTTCCTGGACTCATGGGCGGACCTAGAGCCAAGGTGGCAGCCGCCCACCCTAAATTTTTTTTAGTGTTATATATACGTGAAAATTCTAACTGCTCCTTATAAAATTTTGCCAACGCTCCTTTTAAAATTCTTGAAACTAAAGAAAGAGCAAAATTATCTCAATACATTGTTTGAAGCGAAACTATATTGGGTTCGATGATCTTCTAACAAGCCGGCGAACCATATTTTCTTACTGACCGGGTCTGTAATCGAATTGGGACCATTTTAACGATTTTTTGCGTCAATAAACCGACCCGACCCATCTGACTAGAATTGGACCGATAAAATATATATTATATTACGGTGGCCTAATGACACTTAAAATTTCCGCCCCCCGTGAAAAAAATTTCTAGATTCGTCACTGCCTGGACTAGTTGTTTTGGCTCTCAAAAGGTGTGTCCTGAAGGCACCTGTCTGCCATGGCGATTGGTGTTGGGTTGAGGTGCTTTCATTGATTGCAACTAGGTTAACTTGCCCAATCTCTTCTTCTTTATTGACTTTTTCTTCAGAGCTTAAATTTTCTCTGCTTGCTTCTAGTTAATCTTTTATTAAATCAGAGTCGGGTAGCAGTTCTTTTGTTTCGAACCACCAACTTGAGTTCTCCTCAAAAACCACGTTTCTTGATACATGGAACCTGTTTGTTAAATGTTAGGACCGTGTACGGACGGAGTACTAACTGATTTACGTGTATACCAACTCAAATAGTACGGAATCCTATTTGATTGACGATTCAATCAGTGAGAACGTACGTAGAATCGATCTTAGAATGAATCTAAATGTTAAGAACGATTGCAATACGAATATGTGCTATCTATGAACTTGGAACAGGGTCTCTAAGGTCTCTGGATGGCTAGGGTACGAGTAGGAGTCGAAATATTGAAAGTGTTAGGCTTTTCCACGAATTAAGTGGTATTTAAAGGTTAGGGTTAGTCAATCGTACGACTGGACCATTAGTATGGTTCAGTCGTGCGACTAAAGCATGCGACTGAGTCAATCACACAACTGAAGGTTCAGTCGTGCGACTGGTCCATTTGCATGAAGTATTCATGCGTATGAACCATTAGCATGGTCCATTCGCATGAAAACTTCATACGACTAAGTTTGAATATGTTTCTCAATCATTACTTGACTAAGATCTATTCAAACAACCACAAACCTATATAGTTGGTTCAATATGTGTTAATAAATAATAAACATTAAAATATACACTGAAACATTAAACATTAAGATCAACAACCATATATTATGTTTTATTCACCTTATTTGTTTCATTACATTTAGGACATGACAGACATATTACATTAAGATCGTAAACTAGGTACATATGTATCAACAAACTCCCCCTTGGACCTAGTTTCCTTCATCGTCTGGCATCCTTCACTAGCTCATCAAACTTCTTATGCCTCTCCTCGACTGTGACTCCAACATGATTTCGAATACAAAACAGATTCTTATCACGTTCTGAACTGGAGGGCCTGTACCATATCCTGCGTATCATAGAATAATGACCACCTGTATAAAGTATAAACATCACTAGCTGACAGGTTGGTTAGCCATATTGGGTCAAATACCCGGATGGTCTCCATTTGGTGCTCTTTCCGCAAAACTATGATAGCTTCTCCTGTTCTCCAATAATAATACCACCACTTGAAGTGGGGAGTGAAGTCCTGTGGCATTTCCCTGATGGGAATCTTAGACATAGTGCGCGGAGGACTCCACTTCAGTACCACTTTGGGTTTCCCAGTCCTTGGGTCCACCTCCAACCTTCGAATATATCTCGTAGGTTGTTGAGGCTTGAAGTTAACCCATCTCGTGTGGTATTCTTTCTTCAACGCAGCTTCAAACCAGTCTAACATCTTCCTAGGGTCAGCATACAGCAGGTTCATGCGTGCCAGCTGGTTGAGCTCAAAACCAGGGAGAGTCTTCAGATCATGTGGGAATCTGAAGTACTCGATTCCCTTCTCCATCTTCACTGCATATACATTAAGATCCTCAAAGTAAGCCCACGCTATAATCCTACCAGACACCTTTAGATGCTTCTTAACTTTGTAGAGCTTGGCATAGGCACTCGACTTTGGTGTTGTACGTTGGGCACGGATCTCTACAAAACAAGCCGCCCATTCAGCCTTTTTGATCTCAACATCGGTGTCTAAGGCTTGGGCTTGGCAATCTGATTTCTCGGCCTCCTTCTCTGTCATATCCATTTAGAATACATATCACTGTTGAGAGTATTCCCAAAGTTAGGAACCACATTTCCCTCTCGATCAGTATATTCTGGATAATGTTGTGCTGTGACATCTTCAATCTCTATCTCATCCACATTATTGAGCTCGTCATCACTAGCAACATCGACGATAGGTGCATCTTTAACCAGTTCATCCGGATTTAACTAAAACATCTCTACGAGTTGCTCATCAGTGAGGTCGTGAATGATTTCTCCTTCTTTGGGAGTGTAGCTTACTGACCTTCTTACAATCCCTTGCAAATCAAGCATCATAGTTAATTGGGACTTGATCTGCTGTAGGGGAGCAACATCATATTCATCCTGCTGAGATGGTTGATCTGCTTGGCTTTAAACATGTAACACATCATTCATTAGTTCATAATCAAGACAGTTAAACAATCAAATATATACATAAACATTCAGTACACAAGTTTAATACATGAATCAATTACACAAAATTTCAAAATACATAAACATCTAATCACTACGTTGATCTTGAATCATGGGTTCTTCAGCTGGCAGGGCCAAGGACAAGGCTCCTTGATCCTGAGCTTTCTTGGATCGTCTCTCTCTTGCTCGAGTGGCAGCAGATGCAACAACATCATCACCCTCCTCATCATCTCTGCCCTCATCCTCTCTCGCATCATCATCTCCCCTATTATCATCAGTATCATCCTCATCATCGTCATCATCATCATCCCCTTCTCTAATCTTTAGAGGCTCATCCTTGGATCCCTTGAGCCTCAGCATGATCTTCTTGTTCTTTGCCTCCAATCCTGTATCCTCTGTACAGAGGATGTCTGCATCTCACGCAACTCTATGATCTTCTGACTCTGAGCCTCAATCCTCTGTACAAACAAAGCCTGCATCTCATGCAACTCCGTGATCTCTTGGCTTTGAGCCTCAATCCTTTAGGCTTGGGAGACATTGAGCTCCATCAGCGGATTAAACTAAGTAGCTCTCTGCTCATCCGTCGCCAGTAGCTTAAGTACTAACCGTTCAGGTTATCCAGCTGCTCCTCTAACCCAACGGATGGGAAAGAGGATCCAAAAGTAGGTGGGACCTGTGATAAGGTCCCGGCTCCATGAGTGGTGGTGGTGGTAGTGGATATAGAGTAGATGGGTGGTGGGATATGTATGGGTGGTGAAAGGGTGGCTGTAGTAGTGGCAGGTGGAGGTGTGATAGTCATAGTGGGTGGAGTGGTAGTAGTGGTGGTGGGTGGAATGGTGGTAGTGGTGGTAGTGGTAGAGGTTGTGGTGGTGGGTGGAATGGTGGTAGTGGTGGCTGTGGTAGAGGTAGTGGTAGTAGTGATGAATGTAATCCTCCTCCTCTTAGTCTTCATCCCATGGGGCTGAGCCATCCTTTTTCTCCTCATGCCCTTTGAGGAGGATGCTCCCGTGGGATACTATTGGGCTGATTAGGGGCATAAGTGGGATCATCATCAGTCTCCCCAGACTTGCTAGGACGTCCTCCAACCTCCCGAATACCTCGGTCGATGGCAACCACCCTGCTCCCACAGTACGAGTCAAAGGCTCCTCGGCTGTCTCCTCCTCCTCATCAGGACGAAAGTCCTGATGGAAACTAGCTGACTCAACTCCACCTTGGGTGGATGATGGAGATGCTATATCAGCAGTAGGGGCCCTCGATTGGGCGGGCCCTGCATCTCCACCCTTACCACTATCATTGTCTTCGGAGTCATCGTCCGGAAGCACAATCTGCTTGACATCTGAATCACTGTCCTCGTGGCACCACTTCCTTCTAACGCGCACCACATAATCCTCCTGGGCCAGATGCCCGAACAATATCCTGACATGGGGCTTCACTTGCTTCCCCCTGTACACCCTCATGCGGCCCAAAGTGGTATCATCCATCACTTCAAGCACTACTGTGTCCTCCTTCTCCTTAGGCAGCAATGGTAGCTTCTGATCAATGATCATCTAAATGAATCGAAGGTACATACAAAACCCCTCCTTCCCCTTCCCCTCAATTTTCTCTACCAGATAGGTGAAGATCATCCTAGATAAGCTGAACGGGTGGTTCAGCACCAACACCACGTACGCGTTCTGGATCTGATCGGAAAGCTCGTCGTACCCTCCCTTCCGAGAGGCTATGCACTTGAGTAGCACATGGGCGAGGTACTTGAACTAGGTGCATAGGTTGCTCTTGTTGAGCACACCTGCGTTGATGTCCCCTGAATACTTAGCCCTCAAGAAACATCCTCATACTATAAGTGGGTGTAATCGTGTGGGACAACCATCGTTATCCCTAAACTCTAGAACAGTCCAGAGATCATCCTCTATGATCTCAATAGCCAGGCCGAATATCGAGCTCCTGATGCAATGGGGCTCAGAGGACCTGTCCACCACAACGCTTTCCCAGCCTGCTAGACCGAGCGGTAAGGGGTACATGGTGTCTAGATGGCTCAGAATATCCTAGATCGTCATAGAAATGTGATGATGCCCTAAAAGTCTGCAGCATTCTTGGAAGTCAAATCCAGGTGAGCACATATGTTGTGCTTCGTGCTCATGGTCCAGCGATCGCCATTTGTTACACAATAAAGATAAACGTTAGTGTGAGTAAAAGAGTAACCATTTGAATTTCTTAACTTGAAATTCTTCTGTTCTGTCATGCGAATGAACTGTGCGACTGAGGTTTAGTCGTGCGGTTGAGCTCATACGCACGACTAAGTCATGCAACTATGCTCAGTCGTATGCTCTACCAAGCGATTGAACCAGTCAAGCGAATGAACTTATTCGCATGTTTCAGTCGTGTGATTTTTCCATTAGCTCAACTCAGTCGTGCGACTGAGCCATTCGCCAGGCTCAGTCGTGCGATTGAAGTTTATCAGAGCACCCATTCGCATGACAAACTGTTGGTTCATTCAAATTCAAATTTTGCGCAATTCGTAGTGTTAGACGTCATGGTATGGCGCATTAGTCTTGAAAACACCTAACATAGCACCTAATAACTTTATTTTAACATTTTACTTAGTTTTGTTAGTTTATTTGTCAAACTAGTCTCGGTTAAGTTTTAGGGCACAACTTCGATCTTTTGAGGATGAATCGATTGAACATTTGACTGGAAATCATTGCACATTACCTGTGGAGTCACTGGAAATCGTTAGAACGTAATAATCATAGTCCAAGAACAATAAAACGAAATTTGGGCAGAGTAACGTTAAGTCATGCGAAAAATGAGTGATTTGGGGGTGAATAGGGTTTGCGACTGACTCCCCCTCTATTTATACTAGGGTTTCCTCCATTCATGCGACTGGACCTAATCGCACAGTTGGTTCGTACGATTGAGGCTCAGTCGTGCGACTGACCCAATCGGTCACCATCAGTCGTGCGACTGGGTTTCAGTCGTGCGACAACCCCATTCGGTTGCTTTCATTCGTGCGGTTGGTTCAATCTGATGATCAAATCTCATTGATTGACATATGTTGTTGATCCAATCGCACATCTGGGCCATACGTGTGGCTTAGTCGTGCGATTGGGCTCATTCGTATGGCTGGTCCATACTTATGGTCCAGTCGTGCGAATGGCTCATTCTTATGATTTTGACTTTATGACCATTTAACACTATGCCCCTTTTAACTATTGATAAGACTTTACGAGCGTTTGATCATCTAAGACATGATCGTTTTAACTTTGAGAACGTTTGATCACCTCAGACGTGATCCCTTTTAACAATAAAACATTTTGTCACCTCAGACGTGACCCATTTTACATTTACACGTGTGGTCACCTCAGACGTGACCCTTTTTAAGTGATTAAATCCCAGATTGAATTCCACTGCATAGTCTGACGTTTAAAACTAAACTGACTAAAAAATTTAAACAAAATAAAAGGAACTAAAACTAAAGGACAAAACTAAACATGTTTATGAGATTTTGTATGAGGTGGAAATCATAAGATAGATATCTAACAGATTTATTCCTAGAACAGTACAGCTTCAAGTTATTATGACCATAACTGGTACGATTCATTATGGAATCATACAGGTATTTCAAATCATTCAGGACATGTTACCAAAATCTTTTGATGCTAGATTGTTGTTTTCATCGAGAGTCATTAGCAAGTTTAGGAAATCATACTAGTACTATAAGATGCACACATTGATTTGGACTTTCAAGAATTGCAGCCACGATGATTGTCAGTATACTTGTCCATTTGAATCCATACACAGACTTTTGACATAGATTGATGACATATTAGTTTAAATTATTTCAACCAGCATTTGTGGATCCCATGCTTATATGGTAATCAACATTCCTTAGGAGATTTTTGAGTGGTCTACGGGTATTTTGACAAGAAGAAACTATTCTTAGAGCTTTCAAAGAGAAGCCAAGCCTCAGGTCAGTGCCACCGTACAGCAGAGAGGCGACAAACAACAATGAATTCTAGAATATCTAGGTTATGCTTCTCCTCAGGTCAGTGCCATCGCACAGTAGAGAGGCACACAACCTATCTTCTTGTTAGAGCATATATATTTTTTTCTTTTTGCACATAACGCACCAACAACATTTGTTATTAGCTTGATTGCGTTTATTTTTCATAATTTTTTTTGTGCTTTGCTCTTTTTTTGGTCATCCGCACATATTTGTGATGTGTATTTGCTCGTCACCCCTTATTGGAAATAATTGATTGTGTTAACCAGTGATAAGATGGGAACCCATAGCTAGTTGAACAACTTAGTTTGAATTGAAGTCACCAATACGGTCTAATCATCTATTGTGTTGAATCTACCGACACATCATGTAGTGGTCTAACAACCTCTAGATCCACTTTCTTTGTGTTACCTTAGTAGTAGCCAGTTTTACTATCATTTTTCCTGTTATATTGCTCAAACTTCTCAGACTTATACTTTGAATTTCACATCTAATTAAATTTAAATCTTTTAAAGTCCTAAATTCTTTGTTCCTGTGTACTATCATTTTCCATAGTCATTGAATCGGTATCACAGATACGATCTCATTTCTATCAGCTAGCCTGTCCTCCTCCCTTGGTTTTTTTGTACTGAAATTAGAACAACTAAAATCAACACTAACTTCTTAACCTATTCTCCCCCTAAAATTCTAAAACCGAAAATCTTTTTGCAGTTTTTGAATTTTATAAGACAGGAAATTAAAAAGAATAAAAAAATTAAAAATAACATTAAAACTAAAACACAGTGTCGGACTACATGTTTTCATCTTTTGAGATTATGTCACTTTTTTGTTTCACGCCATTAACCTCTAAGAGATATAAAAATCTCGGTTTATCAAAAGCTTTTGTATAGAGGTCGGCGCATTGAAAATCCGTATTAATTTTAAGCACATTGATTAAATGTTTTTCAAAGCAATCACGTATAAAATGATATTTAATCCCGCTGTGTTTGGTTTTAGGATGTTGGACCGGATTTTTAGTTACAGTTATCGCAGCAGAGTTATCAACATATATAGGAGTATTAGGGAATTGCAAACTGTAATCCCGCATTTGCTATTGAATCCAGATGATTTGTGAACAGCAACTTGCAGCAGCAATATATTCGGCTTTACAGGTTGACAGAGCAACGAGGTCTGCTTCTTACATTGCCAGGTCACTAATCTCCTCCCAAAGAATTAACATCCTGCTGATGTGGACTTGTAGTTCATTTTGCAACCACCGTAATCCGAGTCTATACGCCGTAAGCTCGAAGTCATCATCATGAGGATACCATAACCCTAGTGTTGGTGTACCATTTAGATATCGAAATATCCTTTTAACCCCAATAAGATGGTTCACTTTCGGTTTCGCCTGATATCTGGAGCATAGACATGTCGCGTACATGATATCAGGTCGTGAGGATGTGAGATACATGATGATCCGATCATTCCTCGGTACATGGTGGCATCAACCAGATCGCCACTTTTTTCGGGTGCTACATCGTGATTTTTAGCAAGAGGAGTTCCAGCTGCCGAAGCATTCTCCATACAAACCGACTGAGAATATCACCTACATACTTGGTTTGATGTAGGAAAATTCTCTTAGGTGTCTGATCTGCCTGTAATCCGAGAAAGTACTTCATTTCTCCCATTGCACTCATTTCGAACTCTGCTTTCATTACTGCTTCAAATTCCTTACATAAATCTTCGTTCTTGGAACCGAAGATTATGTCGTCAACATAGATCTGCACAAGCAGTAAGTCACCATCTTTCTCTTTGATAAACAGTGTACAATCAATCACTCCTCTTCGAAACCCGTGTTTCACAAGATGAGTGGAGAGTTTCTCGTACCATGCCCTAGGGGCTTGATGTAGCCTGTATAGATCCTTGTCTAACTTGTAAACTCTGTCCCGATGATATGGATCCTCAAATCTCTCAGGTTGACTGACATAAACTGTCTCTCGGATTTCACCATGAAGGAACGCACTCTTCACATCAAGTTGGTATACTTTAATCTTCATATACAATGCATAGGCTAGGAAGATACGGATGGCTTCCATTCTTGCCACGGGTGCAAACACTTCGTTGTAATCAATACCCTCGACTTGTTGAAATCCTTGAACTACAAGTCGAGCCTTGTTTCTGATAATGACCCCTTGGTTTGATAATCCACCAGAGTCCACACACCTAACTTCTTGAATTGAAGAAGTGCTTCTTGCATGGCACTCACCCAAGCCTCATCATTCAAGGCATCACTTACATATTTTGGCTCAAATTAAGACACAAAAAATCGATAAGCTCCATCATGAAGGTATCCTTTTTCCATTACTGAGGCATAATCAGCTGAGTATAGTTGATTTCGTGTCTGTACTCCCGATTGGACATCCCCTATGACATTGTCCAGAGGATGATAGACATTTAGTTGTGACCCGAGAGTGGTGGGAGCAATTACATCCTGACCTAGATTGTGAGTTCTAGAGTCCAAATTTGTAGCTGTTGGAGTTTGAGGTTCCGAAGTGTCAGGGGCATCAGCATCGGATACATGTGTACTTGTTGTAGCAGGAACCTGTTCCTCGTGTTCCACCTAAACATTCTCCACATCTTCATCGTCAAAGGAGGAGTCACTAACTTCTGGTACTCCCCCTGAGCTGCTTGAAGATTGGCCTTGTGAACTAGATGTTGTCGAGTCTAGGGGCAGTGTGTTTAAGACATCATATATCATCTTTGTAGATATCTCATCATCAGAAGGGGTGAGAGGAATGTTAAAGGACTTGAAGAATCCATCATAATCAAAAAAGAAGGCTGGTCCTTTTCCTGCAAGAGGGGTGGTGTGTCTCTGAACATTGACGTTGCACCACAATTCTACTTGACCAGTTGAGTTATTGTAAACCCTCTTGTTCGGTATGTTGTATCCTAGAAAAAAACATTCTTCAGCCTTTTCACTGAATTTGCCTCACTGGTGTTTTTCAGCAACGTACATGGTGCTCCAAACGGTATACTCCAGATTAGGTTTATGTCGTTGTAGCAACTCGGAACACGTTTTTCCATGTCGTTTAACCACCAAGACTCGATCCAAAATGTAACATGCATTGGCCACTGCCTCGTTCCAGAATTGGATAGGCAGTTTCGAGTCTGCTAGCATTGTCCTTGCAGTCTCTATCAAGCTTCTATTCTTCCTTTCAGCAACACAAAAATCCGGAAGTTGAAAGTTTTTGACATTAACTCCGTAGACCAAATCATTTTGAATCAATCTTCGGAAGTTACTTTGTATCCCTTTCTAATGCAATATCTTCATTCAGATCTGTACGAGTGACAGGAAGAAGTCAGCTAGTTGCCATCCGCTCTGTATGAGATGATTCATCTTCCTTGGATTTATGTGTCCCATCCTCACATGCCAGGAGATGGAATCTTTCTCAGTTGCCTTTGATAAAAAGCATTGGACTTGTTTATCGGTTGTTGAGACCTTTGTTAGATCCAAGACATATAAATCATTGTATCTTGAAGCTGACATTAAGATCTGGTCTTCAGGAATGGTGTACTCCTTCTTCAACACGTAGCACTTCTTGTTGTCAAAGACCACCTTGAAACCTTTGTCATAAATCTGGGATACAACAAGTAAGTTGTTTTGGAGTTGTTGAATGTTGTTGACCTTGTCAAACATAACTTTCTGATTTCCCACTTCTCCCTGTGCTGTGATGTATCCTCCTTTATTTCCCGCAAAAGAAACAAGTCCTCCTTTAATTTGTTTGACGTTTGAGAGGAAAGACAGGTTTCCAGTTATGTGCCTGGATGCTCCACTTCTACAATCCACGTGTTTGTGATAGCACTATAACGAACACCTTGAGAAGATTTAGTTGAATATGCCATCAGTGTAGAGATTTTCTCTTCAACTGCTGGAGATTCTGAACATGTAGCTTTGTCATCTTCTTCAATCATAGGTTTGACCACTTTCGCAGCTTCTGAGATGGCTATTTCTACTGCGAGATCGTCTTCACTTTCAGTATCGTCATAACACCTCTACATTTGCAATGTTGGATTCTCCCGGAAGCACGAATTTGAAGGTCCAGTCTTGCCCTTCATCACCTTGAGTAGTCAAGGATCATATCTCAGTGCTAGACAATGTAGCTCCCCCAGTTGGTTTTATCCTGATGGTTGAATGTCGAGAACGGGTTCCCATTTCCAGTCTTCTTGGGCTTTACACATTCATGTTTAAAGTGCCCCTTCTCTCCACAGTTGAAACAGGTCATTTTGGACTTGTCAAACCCAAACGTAGTGTCTTTGGTAGCTATCAAGTTCTGTCCCGTCTTTTTAACAAACTTCTTAGCCCTCCGGACAGCACTTGCTAACACCCACATTATGTCCATATGTTCAAGTTCGTTCTCGTCTACCTGTTCGTAGTCTTCGTCAGCTAGATGGCAGTTACCAATCTTTCTTGCAACCAACCCGTCATATGAGTGTACCACAGCCACCAATAAATCCATGTGCTCTTTAGGCACCTCCACAGTGATGTTCCCGAGGTTCTCAGTCTTCAACTTCGTAGCATTAGCCTCTGGTGCAATAAAATGGGTACTTGATGACCCAGACGTGTCAGACCTAGAAGTTATGGTTTGTGAAGGAGCAACTAAAAAAGCCGTCTGAAAGGGTGCTCCTGAACTGGTTACTGTAGAAGAGGCGTTGTAAAGCGAAGAATTTTGATCATACGTTCCTTTCTGTAACCTGTATTTCATCCTATGTTCCTTCTCTCTTAATTTCAGGATGAAATCATTTATATCTAACTTTTCCAAAATACTGTCCTGTCGTAGGTTAGATACAAATAAATCCCACTTCTCTAGTAACCCATCAGCTAAACTGGAAACCTTATCTTCCATCGACATTTTAACTCCATGAATATATAGCTCACTCATAAGATGACAGATACTATTGATTACATCATCTAGAGTTTCATTATCCATTGATGAGAAGTTTTCAAACTCCTTCTTCAACGTTTTTGCCTTTAGAGCTTTTAACGAAGCATTCTCGTCATAGCGTTTTTCCAAGGCTATCCAAAGTTTCTTAGCCTATTTATTCTCAACGAATTAATGAAATATATCCTTCGGTATAGACTGAGTTAACAGGGCGTACACTTTCTTCTCTGTGTTATATTTTGCTTTTTGCGTGTCATTCATCCCTCCCAAAGTCAGTTTCACTCCATCAGCCCCCACTGGCATGTCATACCCTGTCTCGATTGACTCCCAAAGGGTAATCGTCTAACGTTATTAGCTTAGGGGGTTTATTGTGATTCCCTGTCTCATTTTTAAGAAGTAAGAGGTTCTGGATTCGTGTGTCTCTCCCTGCAATAAAGGCTGAGTATTGCTCTTCCATTTAGTTAACTTAAAATTTTTTGAAGTCAAATACTTTGCTTATGCGAATGGACCACTCGTGCGATTGAACTTATGCAATTGGGTCAACCGTGCGAATGGAGTATGCGGATGAATTCAATCATGCGATTGGATTCAGTCGTGTGGAAGGAGAGTGCGGTTGGAGTCTATGCGACTGAAGCTGGTCAGTCGTGCGAATGAACAAGACGACTGAGTTCAATCGTGCATATGGAGGGTGTGACTGAGTTCAGTCGTGCGATTGAGTCAATCGTGTGACTGAAGGCTACTGTTTTTGCAAAAACGAAGGTTTTGAACACTTTGACGCAAAAACACGAATTTCTTACGAACCCTAATTGTCGTATGACGAAAAACATTAATTTTATGACCAGAAGAGTTCGAAAACAGTTTTTGACACAAAAAGATTGAATTTTTGAGAGAAAAAACACGATTTTTAGGCCAAAATCGATTGAATCACACATAAATCTAGAGCAAAGATTCTGATACCACTTGTTAGGACCATGTACGGATGGAGTACTAACTGATTTACGTGTATACCAACTCAAATAGTGCGGAATCCTATTTGATTGGCGATCCAATCAGTGAAAATGCACGTAAAATCGATCTTAGAATGAATCTAAACGTTAAGAACGATTGCAATACGAATATGTCGCTCTATGAACTTAGAATAGGGTCTCTAAGGTCTCTAGATGGCTAGGGTACAAGTAGGAGTCGAAATATTGAAAGTGTTACGTTGTTCCACGAATTAAGTAGTATTTATAGGTTAGGGTTAGTCAATCGTACGACTGGACCATTAGTATGGTTCAGTCGTGCGACTAAAGCATGCGACTGAGTCAATCACACGACTGAAGGTTCAGTCGTGCGACTGAGTCATCCGTATGTCTCAGTCGTGCTACTGATCCAGTCTGCTGGTACAGTCATGCGACTGGTCCATTTGCATAAAGTATTCATGCGTATGAACCATTAGCATGGTCCATTCGCATGAAAACTTCATACGACTAAGTTTGAATATGTTTCTCAATCATTACTTGACTAATATCTATTCAAACAACCACAACCTATATAGTTGGTTCAATATGCGTTAATAAATAATAAACATTAAAACATACACGGAAACATTAAACATTAAGATCAACAACCACATATTATGTTTCATTCAACTCATTCGTTTCATTACATTAGGACATGACAGACATATTACATTAAGATCGTAAAGTAGGTACATATGTATCAACATTAAAGGATCTCAACATCACCATCCTTTCTTTTGTTCATCATAGCCCACGAATATGGTATCACCTTTTTATCCATCTTGTGTCTTGATTTATTAGGCACAAAGACATAGCACACACACCCAAATACTCGGAGGTGTGTGAGATTAGGATTAACATTTAGCAACTTCAACTCTCATACGGTGAAACATAGCCTTGAGTTTGTGAAGGAAGTCGGTTTATGACGTAGGTACTTGTTTGAACACGTGAGTTGTCGTCGGATCTTATGGTCTTTTAAGTAAGTATCGAAATCTTTTGCCAAGTACTCACTGCCGTTATCTGATCTTAAGCACTTGATCATACATCTTGTTAACCTTTCAGTCTCGAATCTAAAGTTCTTAAATTTTTGAACACTTCAGATTTCTCTTTCATGAACCCAAACCATGTGTATCGTGTATAGTCCATTCACTAATGGATGACTTGCTGGACCAAACACATTCGAATGAACCAAGTCTAGTGGCCTTTTGGACTTGTAGCTCGAGTCTTCGAACGGTTGTTGGTGTGCTTTTCCTCATTTACACCCAACACAAACTACTTCTTTGTTTATGTTGATTGTTGGTAATCCACGAACTAGTTCCTTTTTCATCATTAGTTTGAGTCGATCATAGCCCATGTGACTAAGTCGGGCACGCCATAAATCTACGGTTTGATTATTTTTGGCCTTATTGACATGTGCCGATTCTGTCGATAAAACATATATAGTATCATTCCTTGTTCCTTTTAACATTGGAACAGAGGGAGTTTCAAACTTATCATAGATACATACATCATGAGGGCCAAATAAGACATATTTACCTGTTGCCGTGATTTGAGGGATGGAGAGAAGATTTTCTTCATCCCTGGAACATGGAAGACGTCACGCATAATGAATTCTTTTTTTTTTATTTTTTTCCGCTGGAAATCGAACGTAACCAACATTGGCAATTTGGTGTCGATACCCATCGGCAATGACTACTACATGGCTTCCAACATATCTTTTTGTTTTAACGAGTTTTTCTTTGTCTCCGATCAAGTTATTTGAGCAACCGGAGTCAACGATCCAATTGTCAAAATTATTAGTTTTGCGCTCGGTTGTGATTGTTAGTGCATGAACTTCTTCAACATGAGCAACCATTGCATCGACTTCCCAAGTTTCCTCTTCGGTAGTGATATCCGAGTTTCTTTCTACCTTCGGCTGTCGACAATCCTTTGCAATGTGACCGCGTCTTCCATAGCTGTAGCAACTGAACGGGAAGTGCTTGCCTTTCTGTTTCCCCTTTGTGTCGTTGTCTCTCTCGGTTGGATGGGTACTTTTTCCTTTTCGATGTCCTTGTGTTTTCCTGTAGTCTTGAGTCTTGAAGTGATTTCCCCATTGCTTGGTTGGGCCTCGACTTTTACCTTTTTCAGCATATAAAGCTTTTTCTTCATCAGCTTTGATGGTTACTCCAGCCAACCGTTTTGCGAGTGCCTCCTGCCCGGCTAATAGATTTTCGAACTTGGTCAGCGAGGGTTGTGTTAGCCAACCTTGTATTGCGGTAACAAAGCTCCTATACTTTGACTTGAGTCCGTGGATGATAATTCTCTTCATACGAACATCACTTATTTTTGATTGAGCATCGAGTTCTCCAATCTCTCGGCATAAATTCTTGACTTTTCTGAAGTATTGAGGAATTTGTAGATCCCCTTGTGAGATAGTCATTATTCTCCTTCAAGCATTTGCAGACGTGTGTCGTTCTTTTTGAAGATAAGGCATCAAGTGTATCCCATGCTTGTTTGGGATATTCAAGATCTTGAATGTGATCCAGGAGCTCTTTCTCGACAGTAGTTATGATTATGAACATTGCTTTGCCCGCCTTGACTTGTCATTTGCTTATAGCTCCGTTGATTTCGTTGTTAGGTATTCTTGTTTCGAGCCCATTCACCACACTCAATAGATCTTGCCCCTGTAGATATATATGACTAGATGCACGTGGTCCATGTTTTGTAGTTTGTGTTGTTAAGCTTCTTGATTCCTCCTACGACTTGAAACTCGGCCATGCTTGCTTTCTTTGATTTAGTTTGTGACTTTTTCTGTGATCGGATCTTTCTACAATGATCAATTCCTTCTCAACGATCGGATCTTGCTTCTTCGACCAGTTGCTTGTTCGATAGTGGCTCTGATACCACTTGTTGAATTATCAAGTAAATCACAACCACCCATGAACAAAAACTAATCCTACTTGACGTTAACTTTGAACTCAGAAAACACGATGGAATTGATTCAGAAACAATACATAAGGCCCTTTAAATACTGCTACCAATACTTATTTTACTATGACTCAAAAACATAAAACTAGGAATTTAAAAAACAAACCATCATCATCTAAAACTACTAGATAAACATTGCTAATAATTAACATTATCTTCTTTGTTTATTATACCCCTTGTACTTCAGATCTCCTCCAAGACCACCCCTTGAGATCAAACCGTACCTCCCTAAATTCGACATTGGATAATTCAATAGTAACCATTATACGTGATTGTGTATGTATTCCAAAATAGGGTTGTATTAAGAGGTATAAATGCATTTGTATGTATACAGAATCTATTCCGAACTATTGCCTAGCTAGTTATATTGTCTAATAATATTACACATACCTTTTAAAGTTATAACCGCTTTTTAAATTCTCATTATCATTATATTAAAATAGTCTAGTGAGTCAAAATAAAACACTCAATACAAATGAAATCTTATTCGCTTTCTATTCTTGTTGCATCAAACAATTGCTAGTGAGTCATACCTCATGGATCTTCAAGTTTCTATCACAAACGCATTACAATATGTGGAATCCAAGTAACACATGTCACGTGTGAGAATCAATCAAACATACAATCAAGCATAACAAGAACTGAACTCGAGAAGTAAATATCAATACGTGATAAGCGAAATTGCCAAATTTTGCTTAAGCATTACATTACTTAAAATTTACAAATATTAGCAAACATAAATAATATACAATGTCAACATATCAAAAATACAAAATACAAACAACCTAAGCTATTTACATAGCCTTTATGCTCCAACATTACACCCAAAATAAAACACACACATACATATATGGTTGCGTTCTATGTCATTTTATTAAATAACTTTGGACAACCATAAACTTCACAAAACGAGTACACAATCATCAACAAGCAAGCCAAAAGTGTAAGAACAACAGTCAATACTTTTCGTGAACCACGCATTCGTTTCTTCATAAACTTCCATGCCTTAACCGCTAACATATTGTTGTAATACTCATTAAGTTGCTTAACGGTCTCGTTACCCCTAGCATGCTCGCTCGACTTGTTCATCCCGTTAAATAAATCTACGATTTCTTTGTTTGTCATGTTACCTTTGATTATCCCCTTACTTTTGAGCAACATAACATCTTCCTCCGTGTCTATTATCCCACTCATCAAATCAACATAATGTGCTAGTTCCATCGTCGAACTTGAGGTCGCGATTTCATAGGCGACCAAGTTTCTCAACACAACTTCTGAGTAGACTTCAAGAGTGATGACCGGAAGGTACAAAATGGCTCCGGTTGCTACAAATTTAGTGTCCCTAATCCCTCCGTCCAAAGGGTTAAATTTGATGTGCGCGTACTTGCTTAAAGATGACACCGAAGGGACATCAATCTCCATGACACGAGGGTGATCTTCGACATCTTCATCACCAAACTTTTTGCCTATATTTAACCCTAGTAAATCACATATCTTACCCCATGGGATGCTTACTATGACACCTATCATCTTCCCAAATTTTTTGAAATTACTCAACTTTTGCCCAATTTCCTTTATATCTTCCATGTTTCTGATACCATGCTCTTTTTTTGTAATCCCATGCATGCCATTAGCTAGTAGCTCATGAAACGACTGACGGTACGAATCATGTTTAGGCGATTCGTTACTGACGATTAAGCGATACATAAGATCAAGCAAATGTAAATAGTTCGCGGTACCATTGTAAGAATCTAAATCGCGAGATAGTTTGAGGGGAGAATGTACCTCACAGTATCCTATCATCATGGGGAGCAACTCAAAGTCAGCTTGAATGATCTTTTGTATTTCATTCAAGATCACCAAGGGGATTTGGTTTTCGAGTACCATCATGTCTCTATAGAGTGTTTCATACTTCATCATCTTTTTTGGTATGAATCTTTCCATTTCACCATAATGCTTGAAAAGATCAAGTAAAAACAAGCCATCAATCGCAAAGATCCACGCTAATGTGTCCTCATTAAGGTCTAGATACTTGTGGTAACACGCACGGATCATAGGCTCGATGGTTTTGAGTTTGTCAATCACCAAAAGCTCGAATGAGCGGACTTGATTAGGATCCAAGAATGCTTTAATAACAGCCACTTTGTACCTCTCCATTTGGTATAGATGAGGCTCGAAATGGTGATAAGGGCCAAGCGCGATAGCTTGAGGCACATACGCCTCGGGCTTAAAACGACTTATGGATTTTGGGACATTGAACACGCAAACAGGAACGTGGCTAACATCGATGCCCACCTCTTCGTCGAAATTCTTGCTGATTTGATCCACCCAACGTTCTTTGCTAAAACTGACATTTGAAATTGAATGAAGTTCCATTTCTGTTATTGGATTATGTTTTTGATTAGATGCATTATTGTTACCACATGATAACTTCTATTTATAGGAACACTAAAGTAGATGCATGGATTCATTAATATTATGAAAAGGAGATACCAAAGAATGTTGGGTCCTAAAGGTAATCATCACAACACCATAAATTAATCTGGTTCTTCAAGTTTAAGCTGTACTAATTAGTTGTTAATTAAACCTTTAATTAGTTGTTAAATACACATTAGTTGTTTATGCATAGCTTTAGATTGTTTGTTCTTTAGGTTGAGAATACTTGTGAGCCAAGTATTCTTTCTTCATGACAACATTAAAAATAATCTCGTCATTTGACCTTACAGAAAGAAACACAATCCTATAATTAATATATTGATGCTTTATAGAGACTATCACCGATGACCAAATCTGTAGGAAAAGATTACTGACGGCATTGCATAGTGATAATGGGCTAAATGGTCATCATATTTATTTATTTATTATTTACTTTCAGTTACACCCTTATAATAGATATATATGTTTTTAACCCGTTTAATTTTTTGATAATTTCATTTTTTAGAGTAAACTACCATTTACATTCTTGACGTTTTCTCATTTTAATCACTTGTATTCTTACAGTTTCAAAGTCTTAATTCGCCCCCTAACCTTTCATTTTTGTTTCCATTTGAATCCAAATAACTAACTCCGTTAAGTTGTTCAGTTAACTCTTTATGGAAAAGACTAAATTACTTTGTGGGACCACCCACATCATCTTCTTCTCCTTAGACCCACACAACCTCCACACCTCACGCACAGTACCACCACCCACTACCGCCGGCCTCCACAACCCTCACACCTCACGCACAATACCACCACCCACTACCGCCGGCCTCCACAACCCCCACCACCCCTATTACCACCAGCCTCCACAACCCCCACCACCCCTACTATCGTCGGCCTCCACAACCCCCACCACCCTTACTGCCACCAACCTCCACAACCCCCACCACCTCCACTCCTGCAGGCCTCCATAACCCCCACCATCTCCACTCCCACCACTCCACTCCCACCTACCATCATTGTCTCCATCCACCTCAACCCACACCACCTCCACTGTCGTCGCCCTCCATAACCCCCACTACCTCCACTGTCGCCATCCTTCACAACCCCTAAAACTTAATCAACCAATTTTATGATTTGAATCTACCTTGAACCGTAATCTGAAGATCAATTGCAAAAGGAATAGCAATAAGATATTGAATAACGAGGGTGAAACTTCTAGAAACCTTATGAAGCATAGAATAACAGAAGTCCCAGTGTGGCTCCAGCGGGATCTGTTTCTCGGCCTTCTTAGCCGCCATCTTGAGCTTCAAGAGAGGGTAAAAATCATCCGGATGCTTCAACACTGCCTTTAGACTCCCCATTTTCTCATTGATTCGATCGATTGCAATCAGATCGCAGGAACGTTTTCTTGTAGTGGATCTACAGATGTATATGACACTGACAATTGGAGGTTATGTGGTATGTGCGGGTCGGGATGAATGAATCTATATATAGTAAAGGACTCGTGACCTGACGGTCGGGTGGTTGTGTTGGCGGCGGGGTGGTTGTGGTGGTGGTGAAGGGGTTGTCATGGTGATGACTGGGTGGTTGTGGTGGTGGTGATGGGGGTGGTTGTGGTGGTGGTGATTTGAAGAAGATGATGTTGATGGATGAGACCCACAAGGTTTTTTATGTGTTTTAATTTTAAGGGTAGTTTCGTTATTTTAATAATAACTTTAACATAAATATTAACAATGTTACTCATTGAACTCAAATGGAGATAAAAATGAAACGTATAGACTCAAATGAAGATAACATGAAATGTCAGGGGCCAGATGACAATTTTGAAACCGTAGGGATGCAAGTGGTTAAAATAAACAAACGTCAAGGATGCAAATGGTAATTTACTCTTTTTTTATAATGACTTTCGTTTGTTAACTATTTAAAGAAGAACGGAAAATGCGTTTATGTTTATTTTTTTTCAACGTTCCAATATATTATTTTTGAAAGAAGAGCTATATTTAAAGCCGATTTTTATTCTTCATAATAATATCAATCATTTATTATGAAAATAAAAAGAAAATAAAAAGAAAATGAAGGCTAATATCAATCATTTAAAAATAAAAAGGAAATATAAAGAAAATAAAGGCTAATATCAATCATTCAAAAATAAAAAGGAAATATAAAGAAAATAAAGGCTAATATCAATCATTCAAAAATAAAAAGGAAATATAAAAAAAAGAAAAGAAAGAAAACAGAAGAAAAAAATAGAAGAGTAATAAGATGTTTCATTTTTTTTCTCTCTCGGAAACACAGTCCATTTTTCTTTTTCTTTTATCTCTAAGGATACATTTTATGTTTTATTTTCGTTTTATTTTATTTCTTTTCCCTTCTTAAATGAACTTGGGAACTGTTTTACATTTCTTTCATTTTCTTCATTAAAAAAACTCTAGAATACAACAATTTTTTTTCTTTACTTCCTATTTCTTTCTTTTTTCTTCTTAAATGATCAACTCGGGAACATAGTGTTTATGCTTTCGAAGTACCTTCATATCAGGTGTGGGATTTGTTGGTTCAGGTCCCACAACAAACACTCAACACACACTCACGTACACAATATAATTTGAATTTGAGATAACTGATTTCAAAAGATGGAAATCAAAAGTGCAGTGACCTATTCTTCATTAACAAAATAAGCCTTTAAATAGGAATACATCATCGAAAACTAAAGGAAAACTACAAATAACAAACAAAACAAACTTGACCCACATGTTCCTAAATAGAAGCCACTCTCCAACGTTCATCACATACTCGGTCGACCCATGACTTTCTACCATTTATTTGATTCCTAATTAAAAACAAACTAAAATAATAATTAATAAACGTGACCTACCAAACAATGACCCATTTAATCTCTTGACCCGCAACATACCGACCCGTTTGACCGCGAACAAACCCGATTAACCCAACAGGATTCTTGATATAAAAAAGGATTGGCATTTACTTGGAAGTGCTGATATCATGAAAGGGAACATAACAAATACGCAGGTAGCATATTTATTGTATAGGATGGATAAAATATCTTCAAAAGTTTTAAAGTTATGATACTGCTGTTATGATGAATGAGTATTATCGGCTTAAAACGAAAGTGAGAGCATATATATGGGTTTGTGAAGATATATGTTTACAAATGGTGGAAAATTGTAACGGTTGTTTCCACTTCTTGTTGTGTTCGTTAATCTTTAGTCATTTTTGCAATTAGCGAATGTGTGTTTCACATGAGCACTGTTCACATCGACCCGCAAATCCTTGCTTCAACAATAGATAAAGAATACTTAAAGACACAAGTATTCTTAATTATACTAAAGAACAAAGAATTTCAAGGTATGTTTAAACAACTAACTAAAAGTTTACTAGAAAACCAGATTAAATTATTGTGTTCGTGATGATTAATTACATTAAAAGGCCATCTTTGTTTGGTATCTCCTTTTTATAATATTGGTGAATCGATGCATCTACTTTAGTGTTCTTATAAATAGAAGTTACCATGTTGTACAAACTACGTATCTAATTAAGAACAAAGAGATGGAGCGATGGGTAGAACAAATCAGCAAGAATTTTGAAGACGGGGTGGGCTTTGATGTTAGCCACATTCGTATTTGCGTGTTCAATGTCCCAAATTTCATAAGTCGTTTCAAGCCCGAGGCGTATGTGCCTCAAGCTATCGCTCGAGGTCCTTATCACCACTTCGCTACTCATCTCTACCAAATGGAAAGGTACAAAGTGGCTGTTGTTAAAGCATTTGTGGAACGTTATAACCATGTCCAGCCATTTGAGGTGTTGGTGAACAATGAACTCAAAAAGAACGAGATGGAGCTCATGATCCGTGCGTGTTACCACAAGTATCTAGACCTTGATGGGGACGCATTAGCATGGATCTTCGCGATCGATGGCTTGTTTTTACTTCATGTTTTCAAGCACTATGGTCAAATGGAACTATTCATACCTAAAAGGTTGATGAGGTATGAATTACTCTATAGAGACATGATGGTACTCGAAAACCAAATCCCCTTGGTGATCTTGAATGAAATACAAAAGATCATTCAAGCTGACTTTGAGTTGCTCCCCATGATGATAGAGTATTGTAAGGAACATTCTCCCCTCAAATTAACTCCCAATTTAAATTCTTGCATTGAAACCACAAACTATCTGCATTTTCTTGATCTTATGTACTGTTTAATTGTCAATAACGAATCGCCTGAAGATGAGTCTGACATTCAAGTATGGCGTGATGAGCCAATAGTCAGTGAGAAGAATGAGAGTAAAGAAACAGATAATGTTACCAAAGAACTTGAAAAGATAGAGGAGATTGTGCCAAAAATCAAGTTTAAAGATTTGGGAAGATTTTTGGTGCCATAGGAAACATCCCATGGGGTGAGATATATGCTGATTTATTACAAGCGTTAAATATAGGCAAAAAAGTTTAAAAAAGAAGATGCTAACGATCATCCACATGCCATAGAGATCGATATCCCTTCGGTGACATCTCTAAGGAAATACGGGCACATCAACTTTAACCCTTCGACCGGAGGGATTAGGGACACTAAATTTGTAGCACCCGAAGCCACTTTGTACCTTCCGGTATTCACTCTTAAAGTCTACTCAGAAGCCGTGTTGAGAAACTTGGTTGCCTATGAGATCGCGACATCAAGTTCAACAATGGTATCGGCACAATATATTGATTTGATGAGTGGGATCATAGACACTGAGGAAGATGTTATGTTGCTGAAATATAATGGGATAATCAAAGGTAACATGAGGAACAAAGAAATTGTCGATTTGTTTAACGGGATAAACAAGTCGACCGATGCTAGGGATAACAAGACTGTTAGGGAACTTAACAAGTATTACAACAAAAGGTTTGCGGTTAAGGTTATGAAGTTTATGAAGAAAGGACTGCATGGTTCCCAGAAAGTGTTGATGGTTGTGTTGACACTTTTGGGTTGTTTGTTCTTGATTGTGTACTCGTTTTGTGAAGTTTATGGTTGTCCTAAGTTATTTAAATGAATGACATCCAACCAAAACATATATATGTGTGTGTATGAGTGTGTTTATTTCGATGTAAAATAAAGATGTAATAAGAATAAAGAATATCATTTGTTTCGAGTGTGTTCATTACAAACACAAGAATATTTATGGGATATTGTACGTTACTATAATCTACCAAAAAGATATTGAGAATTTTACGATCTTGATATATGAGAGGCTACAAACCAGTATAAAAAATCTTCTTAGCTCGAGTATTTATCGGTACATCTTATGTTTTTCAATCCTAGTCGAGAGGTTGCATAATAAAAGAATAAAACTAAATAAAATTTTGAATACATAATTATAAAGACACGTCATTAATCATTAAAATATATAATAACGATAAAAAAAAGTTTTAAAATTGTTGTATTTTAGTTTTACCGAGTAATTACATTATCCAGAAAATCATATCTCAACACTTGCTACTGCGAGTGTTAAAAAAACTAGGTGATCAATAAAAGGTGTCTATTTGTATAGACTATCAATCTTACAAGACAATAAAAATCATTCAACTTGACGACAACTTGACAAATCTTGTGTTCGTTTTTAAATTATGTAATTAATAGGGCTTTTTTTAATATTTATTAAAAATTAGGAGTAAATGTTGCGTTTACAAAACCGAACCAGATATCCAAAAAGATCACCCTTTTGGTCCACTTATAAGATCATTCGTATCAAGTTTAAGAACTGCATTATATAACAATTAATATATTAAATTTTAGTAAGAAAGGTAATCCCATTTTAAAAGTAGTCAAGTTACAAACATAACTAGTATACATATAAAGTTTAATAACTATAGAACACAACTTTACTGTTCTCTCTAAGTTAAATAAGAAAAAAAGTTAAAAGTCAGATATGAAATAAGCAAATAAAACTTAAAAAATAAACAAAAAGTTAATAAACTATTAGAACTAAAGCAAAGTTAAAAACGGATTGTACGGATAAGATCCGTATCAAATTTAAGAACCGAATTATATAACAATTAATATATTATATTTTGGTATGGAAGGTAATCACATTTTAAAGGTAGTAAAGATAAAAACGTAATAACTATATATTATAAAATCTAACAAACAAAAAGTTCATAGAATATTAGAACTAAAGCAAAGTTATATATGGATTGTACGGACCCCAATTTTTTATTGATTAATTCTTTTTTCTATTTGAAATTCAATATTTCAATAACCGATTTAAATTCTAACCCATCTTTTTTTTTCTCAAAATCGACAGATAACACGTTCCTCCTTCTTAGCTCTTCTTCTCCATCAAAGTGAGTTTTGGTTGTGACTTTCGAATCTGGAACAACTTTGATTTAGTTTAGTATCAGAGCTTGCTTCTTCGAACAACACAAGTACACAACCCACCCGATATTAGTAACAAACAACGAAAATTGAAGATTGTGGTGGTTGCTATACTACATTTGAGAACTATTCAGATCGATCGCACAACAGTTGTTTTCGAAGGACTAGATCAGAACTAGAGATCGATTCACGTTCACTTCCAACGGATGAAAGAAGATCTTGGAAGTTGATCAAGCAACGAGCAACAGCAAAGAAACCAACTCCATCTTGTATCAAGTCCTATGTTAAATCAAACTAACTACACGATATGGGGCATGCGAATGAAGGTTATTTTTAATGTTGACGGAGTTGAGATCATATTGAACCTAGATCCACCATGGATGCAAAGAGAAACAAGACATTTATAGCATTGTTCTACAGCGCAATACACGACGAACATATATTGTAGATTGGGAATCTTAACACAACCAAGGAGATGCGGGAAGCATTGAAGACTTAGGATCTCAGGGTTGATCGAGTAAGAAAAGGAATGTTCGAATTTTGGACACAAAATAATTATATTTATAAGTTTTTTACATAAATAGTTATTTATTTATTGGTTTAAGTTCTCGTTTTGTAATAAACTAACCGTGTCCAAATTGAAGCTAAGATGAATTAGATATCGACGCTCGAAGTTGAGTGGTCGAAATAAAGAAAGTAAACTTGGGTGGTTATTGTAGGAAATTTTGTAATTTCTTGCATAATGCTAATAAAGTTATGTTTTGATTAACATGGATGTTTTATGTTGACCAAATCTTTTAATAAATATTATGAATGTCTATTATGGATCATAATTTTATTAAATTGATATTAAACTTATCATGAATAAAATGAGAGTTTTAATTTGGTCTTATAAAATATTTCATAAATTAAATGGGAGTTTTGGTTGTAAATCATAAAACTCACATTCATATGAATTTATTAGCATGAGTATATAAACAAACTCATGATGATAAGAAGAAGAGAAAAAAATTTATTTTTTTGAGTGTCAATAATTTTTATAAAAATTTAGAAAGGAGTACTCTCCAAATTGTTTTTCCTATACCATCATCTTCAACCTTTTTCCATATAATATTATAACACATACATTACCCGGTGATCTCTCGAGACGAGGCACTCTCCGGCAGTACATACTGCTTTGGCTGTTGTACCTGGAAAACAAACGCGTTGTCTTGAGTAGAAACGCAAAATCTGTTTTAACAGACCCGTGTCTAACACAATCCTCAGCCACTACCGTCAATCTTTTGTTTATTATTTGTTGTAGTCAAGGGGTATACTTGAAGACTCGAACGTGATGAAGACTCGTGTCAAGAATACTTTATGAAGACTCGTGTCAAGAATACTTTATGAAGACTCGTTGGAATATATACTAAACACGAATGTTCGAATCAAGTTTGGTACATAAATATTGCTTGTATTTATTTTTTCTAGTCGTATTTGTAAACGGTATTGTACTATAATATTTCATATGGCTAACAAGAGTATCGTTAGAATTAATATTTTTAATATAAAAGTAAACCTATTTTCTATAAAGGTAACACCAAAGAAGGTAGAGGTAACGTTAGATACCAACACAAAATTAAAATCAACAAGAAGGAGGCAATCTAAAGAAAGGAAAGAAATAGAAATCACAAATGCAATGTTTCTATGTGTGACAATCTTGCACACTATGCATGTGCTTGGAACGGAAGTAAAAGAATCAAAAAAACGAATTTTGTTAAAGTCGAAGAGCCAGACTAGACGTTGTTCATGATGATGTGCTCAGGAAAGATATTTTTTATTGAGCACAAAGTGTTACAAAAAAAATCAAATAAGAGCATATGGAGGATAATCTACGACATGTAGACGATGGGCACCAACCCACATGACTAGGAACGAAACATTATTTTTTTGAAGTTAATGACTAGGTAACAGGAAAAGAAAGATTTGGAGATAATTTGTGTGAGTCAAGAAACAAAGTAATTATGAAGGACAGTGCTACAAGTATATGAGAAAATAAGGAGGCTTATAATGCAAGTAACTCGATCAAGTAACCACCTCTATAAGATAAAGTAGTTACAAGTCACACAGTTTCTCTCGTCTGAAGATTGAAGAACCAGCTTGGCTATTGGCACGTAAAAGTTGAATTGATAACTAAGTTCTACCAGAATGGTATGTGGCATATCTATCATTAATCTTCATACTAAGGGAGCGTTTGGTTGGATGGAATAAAATAAAATGAAATGGAATTGAGAAACTAGTATAAATTTTAAGTAAATTATATTTGAGTGGGTAATGAAATGTAAAACCCAAAAGAATATTTCATCTCAAATTCTCTTGATTGTGAATTTTCAAAATCCTTCCACCTAGAGAGGCGATTTGAAATCACAATTAACCAAGGAATTTAAAGTGAAACATTCCCTTGGGTTTTACATTTCATTAGTCACTCAAACATAATTTACTTGAAAATTATACTAGTTTCTTAATTCCATTCTATTTTTTCTAACCAAACGCCCTCTAAGATTTGTAATTCTTGTCTTAAAGGAAAGCAATCTCAAAAGGCATAACACAGAACATTCTTAGTTTTAAGAAACAAAGTTACTAGGGCTGTTATGTAGTGATATTTGTGGACCTATCGCGTCATGCACAACAACCAGAAGCTCATACATATTCTTGATCATGGATGATTTTTCTCATTACATGTGGACTTTTTTGTTAAAAACAAATCAAACTTTCAACATGTTCAAGCGCTTTAAGTATTGGTCAAAATTGGTGTAAGAATTGTTAGGATCTGGTTTTTGAACAAAATACCAACTGATTAACGTGTTTAACCAAACCAAATAGTGCAAAATCCTATTTGATTGACGATCCAATCAGTGAGAACGCACGTAGAACAATAACGTATTGAATCTAACGTCAAGAATCGATTAGGAATCAATCTACAGCGTTCTATGAACTTGGAGTACGAACTTGGAGGCTTCTGGACGGCTAGGGAACGTCTGGAGTCGAAGTGGATTGAATGCTTACGTTTTTTCACGAATTAAATGGTATTTATAGGTTAGGGTTGCTCATTCGGGCGACTGAACCATCAGCATGGTTCATTCGTGCGATTGAGCCATGCGGTTGATCCATTCGCACGACTGAGTATTCAGTCATGCGACTGAGTCAATCTCATGTTATAGTCGTATGGCTGATCCAGTCTCCTGGTTCAGTCGTGCGACTGAGTCATTCGTATGAAGTTGTTCATGTGTATGGTCCATTAGCATGGGCCATTCGCATGATGACTTCATGTTATTAAGTTTAAATGTGTTAATTGTCATAACATTATTTATATTAATTCAAGCAACCACAAACCTATATAATCAAGTCAATATGCGTTAAACAACTCATTAATGAAATATTAAACATTATAAACACAACCAAACATTTGTATTTCATTAAGTACCCAACGATTACATAAGCGTAAGACAATAAAGACATATTACATTCAGATCAGAATCTAGGTACATATGTATCAACAAACTCCCCCTTTGACCTAGATCTATCTAATGTCTTACCTTCTTCATAACCTCTTCGTACTTCTTGTACTTCTCCTCTCTTGTGACTCCTACTTGTATCTCAAACGCAAAGTAGAGTCGTATCACATTTTGGAATTAGAGGGCTTGTACAATATTTTGCGTGTCATAGAACAGTGGCCACTTGTATAATGTGTATACATCATCAGCAGACAAGTTAGTGAGCCACATTGGGTCAAATACCCTGATAGTATCCATTCTGCCCTCTTTGTTCAGAACTATGACCGCCTCCCCTGTTCTCCAATCATAGTACCACCACTTAAAGTGAGGAGTGAAGTCATGTGGCATTTCCCGAAGAGGGATTCTTGGCATTGTTCTTGGGAGACTCCACTTCAGCACTATCTTAGGCTTTCCAGTTATGGGATCAACTTCAGAACGTCTGATATACCTCATAGGTTGTTGAGGTTTGAAGTTGACCCACCTGGTGTGGTACTCTTTCTTCAGAGCAGCCTTAACCAGCCTGACATCTTCCTCGGGTCAGCATATAGTAGCTTCAATTTAGCCAGCTGGTTGAGCTCAAAACCATGTAGAGACTTTAGATCATGCGGGAATCTAAAGTACTCAATACCCTGCTCTCTCTTTACCGCCTATACGTTAAGATCATCAAAATGAGCCCACGCGATAATCTTTCCTGACACCTTGTGATGTTTCTTCACTTTGTAGAGCTTGGTGTAGACATTCTGTTTAGGAGCAGCACGTTGTGCTCGGATCTCCTCAAAACATTCAGCCTACTCAGCCTTTCTGATATCAACATTGGCGTTTGAGGCTTGGGCTTGTTCTTCAATCTTCTCAGATTCTTGCTCCATCTGATCCAATATCTTGAATGTATCACTGACTAGGGAATCACCCAGATTGGGGACCACATTTCCCTCTTTGTCAGCGTACTCGGGATGGTGCTCTGCTGTGACGTCCTCGATTTCTATCTCATCAATATCGTTTAGCTCATCGTCACTATCTTTTTCAAAAGTTGGAGCGTCTTTTACAATCTCATCGGGGTTAAGCTTGAACATTTCAACAATTTGTTCGTCAGTGAGGTTGTGAATTATTTCCCCTTCTTCAAGGGTATAACTCATTGATCTCCTGACAATTCCTTGCAGATCAAGAATCATGGTTAGTTGAGTCTTGACCTACTGAAGGGGTTCAGCATCGTATTCATCCCTTTAAAACTATGGATCTGCTTGATTTAAACATTCAACACATCAAACATTAGGTAATAATCAAGACATAACCATAATAATAAAAAACATAACTATTTATATTACATATAAACATGTATTTCATTAATTTCATACATGATCCAAATACAAAAGATTTTAAATAACAATAAAACATCTAAGCATTACTCTTGTCCTGTATCATGTGTTCTTCTGCTGTCAGAGCTGATGTCGAGGCACCCGAATCTTGAGTCCTTTTGGTCCGCCTCTCACTGGCTTCATGTGCACCGAAGCAGAAGAGTCATCATCATCATTAGCAGCATCTGTATCACCATAGTGATCGTCACCATCATCATCATCATCACTCTCATCATCCTCAGTATCTTCTTCTCCATCCCCTTCTCCGATCTGTAAGGGCTCGTCTCTGGATCCTTTGAGCTTTAGCAGGATGGACTTGTTTGTAGCCTCCAGCTCCTCAATCTTCTTGTTGTGTTGCTCCTGGAGCTGAGACATTTGATGAGCCTGCTTATCGATCAATTGAGCCTGATGCGACAGCTGCTGAGATTGGGCAGTGGTCAGGTCTATAAGCTGTCGTATCTGAGTGCTCTTCTCCTCATATGCAGCTAACAGCTTCAGCACCATACGGTTGAGTGCTGAGAGCTGTTCCTCTACCCCACCGGGAGGCAGAGGTGATCCTGATGAATATGGGGTGGAAGAAGATGGTGTTGCAGGATGGCTAGTGGTGGTGGTGACAGTGGTGAAGGTTGGGGTAGTATAGGTGAAGGTGCTGGTGGTGTGGGTGTGGAAGATGTGGTGAAGATTAGGGGTAATATAGGTGAAGGTGGTGGTGGTGTGGGTGTGGCAGATGTGGTGACTGATGGTGTTGTTGTAGATGTGGTTGTGGTAGTGGTGGTGGCTGTGGTGGTGGCTGGGGTGGTAGCTGTGGTGGTGGTTGTGGTGGTGGTTGTGGTGGTGGCTATGGTGGTAATGAAGTTGAGTCTGCGCTTCTTCTTCTTCATTCCGTGGGGCTGAGCCATCCTCTTCTTCCTCGATCCTGTCTAGGAGGATGCTCCCCCTGAGACACTGCGTGGCGGATCAGGAGCATATGTAGGGTCAGCAGTTGTCGCTCCCGATCCACCAGGGCGTTCACCAACTGACCGGAGCCCTCGTTCTGTGGGAACGACTTTACTTCCCACAGTTCGAGTCAAAGGCTCCTCATCCGACTCCTCCTCTTCTTCACCAGGTATGAAACCCTGGTGGAACCCAGCAGACTCTGCTTTATCTCCAGTGGGGGCAGATACCAGAGATGTACTATCAGTAGTGGGGCCCCTTGGTCGAGTGGGCAATGTATCTCCAGCATCCCCGCTATCATCATCATCAGAGTCGTGCTCTGGGAGTTGTAGCTGCTCAACATCTGAGTCACTGTCTACGTGACGCCACTGACGTCTTGCTGGCGCCACGTACCTCTCATTGGCCAGATGGCCTATCAGTCTCTTTACCTGGGGCTTTACCTGCTTACCCCGGTAAACTCTCATACGACCCAGGGTCGTATCGTCCATGATCTCTAAAGCCACAGCATCGTGGCGCTCCTTTGGAAGTGCTGGCAGCTTCTCATCGAAAATCAGCTGCAAGAATCTGGGGTACATGCAAAAACCCTCCTTACCCTTTGCCTCCAGATTCTCCACAAGGTAAGAGAAGATCATGCTCGAGAAGCTAAAGGGGTGGTTCAGCACCAGTGCCACATAGGCATTCTGAATCTGGTCTGAAAGATCATCAAACCCACCCCTTCTGGAAGCAATGCACTTCAGAATGACATGTGCTAAGTACTTGTACTGGGGACACAGGTTGCTCTTGTTGAGCACACCTGAGTTGATGTCCCCGGCGTACTTAGTCCTCAAGAAACATCCTCTCACCTTAAGTGGGTGAAGTCTGGTGGGGTGATCAGTATCGTCCCCCAACTCAAGTACTCTCTGAATATCGGCAGCAGTAATCTCAATAGCCATGCCATAGATAGAGCTTCGTATGCTATACGGCTCACATGATCGATCAAAAGAAGCATTCTCCCAAAAGGCCTGGTGTAAAGACCTGTAGACAGTGCATGGAGTAGAGATGGCCTTGTGGATCCTTGATCGCATGAGAAAAGCGATGATCTCTGTAAACTCGGCACCATTCCGAGTAGTATGGTTTAGATGAGCACATATATTGTGCTTAGGGTTGATAGACCATCTATCAGCCATCAATCTAAAACACAAGACACATAAACATTAGATAATCACATACCACAAATCAGTTCTAAGTATCTTGTTTGAATTCATTCTGATTCATTCATGCGAATGAATCATGTGACTGTGGTCAGTCGGTTGTCCTATCATGCGACTTGACTCATTCAGGTGAATGAACAGACGACTGAGTTCAATCTGTTGACTGAGCCTGTGATTGGTTCAGTCGGCCGACTGAGCTTATTCGCATAATCCATTCGGCCGATTGACCCATTCGGCCGGCTCAATCGTGCGATTGGAGTTCATCCAGACGACCAGTTGCATGACCCACTGTTCGGTCGACTGAGGTTCGAATCTTGACCAATTCATGTAATTAAACATGGTTAATGGTTCTTTAGACTCGCTCTCATAACTAATAGTCTATTAACTTAGTTTTAACATTTTACTTTGTTTCAGTAGGTTATTGGGTCATTTAAAAGTTCGGTTCTTGTTTCAATCGAACATCACACATTAGGGCACCATTTCTTCTGATTTCTATGAGATTTCATCTTATTATTACCTATATAAATGCAAACACACGTCAGAAGATCAAGAAGGATGTATAATCGAGGTCCAAATAAATTTGGGCAGCGTAACGGTACAATGTGCGATATAAGGGCGATTGGGAGTGGTGAGGAGAATGTGATCGACTATGGCCCTTTATATACTGAATCTGGGTTCAATCGCCGACTGGCCTCATTCGCTCAGTTCATTCGGGCGAATGAAACTCAGTCGGGCAATTGGCTCAGTCGATCACATTCAGTTGGCCGAATGAAGCTCAGTCGGTCGACTGACTCATTCGCACACTCTCATTCGGTCGAATGGGTCAGTCTGATAAGCCATTCGGGTGAATGGTTCATACTCATGTCAATTCGGCTGTTTAATGCATGAGTATGGTCCATTCGCATGATTGGTCCATACTCAGGGTCCAGTTGTGCGAATGGGTCATACACTTGACATTTTTTTTGACTTTATGACCATTTGACATTTAAACCCTTTTAAAGTGTTAATTTAACATTATGAACATTTAATCATCTCAGACATGATCATTTTAGACTCAAAAACTTTTGATCACCTCAGACGTGATCCTTTTAAGACATTTTGTCACCTCAGACGTGACCCAATTTTTATTTGAAAGCACGTATGGTCACCTCAGATGTGACCTTTCAGATGATAAGGTCCCTTATCAACTTCCATGACATAGTCCGATACTACACACAACTGAAATAGACTAACTTTGTATTTACATAAAAGAAATAGCAATGAAAATTGCACTAAGATATATTTTGTGTTTTGTGAGGTTAATTCCTAAGATGTAACTCTAAGGAATAATTTTTCTGAGAGGGCAGCTTCAATCTTTTAAGCCATACATGGACCAATTCAAGCTGGAATCATACAAGATATTCAAATTATTTGGGACAAGTTAGCTAAAACCTTTGATGCTCTTTCCTTGTTTTTCATCTAGAGTCATTTAGCAAATTTAGGAAATCATACTAGTACTATTAGGTCCCCACACTGATTTGAAATTTCAAGAATTATAGCCACAGTGATTGTCAGTATACTTGTCCTCTTAAATCCATACACAAACTTTCAACATGGTTTGGTGATCGTTTTAAGGTTTGTTTATTTCAACAAGTATTTATGGATCCCACACTTATATGGTAATCAACATTCCTCAGGATATTTTTGAGCGGTTTTAGGGTAGAATTCAAGAAGAGACTATTCTTAGAACTTTTAAAAAGAAGCCAATCCTTAGGTCAATGCCATCGCACAGCAGAGAGGCGGCAAACAACAATGAGTTCTAAAATATATAGGTTATGCTTATCCTCAGGTCAGTGCCACCGCACAGCAGAGAGGCACATAACCTATCTTTTTGTTTGAGCAATTTTTCTTCTTTACAGATCTTACCAACAACATAGGTTATCAGTTTGATTGTATTTGCATTTTTCATGTGCTTTTGCTCATGCTTTGGTCTTACGCACACTTTTGTGGCGTTTATTTTGCTCGTCACCCCTTATTGGGATCTTGTTGATTGTGTTAACTAGGGATAAGGCGTTACCCACAGCTAGTCAAACATTTTAGTTTAATCTTGAGATCACTAAAAGGTCTAGTCATCTATTGTGTTGAATCTACCGACATATCATATGTGGTCTAGCAACCTCTAGGTCTACTTTCTTTGTGTTACCTTAGTAGTAGCTAGCTTATCTATCATATTTTCTTTTATATTGCTCAGACTGCACAGACTTATACTTGAACTTTGCCTCTTTTTCAATTTTGAATTTTAAAGTCCCAAATGGTTTGAACCTGTGTATTATTATATTCCAATATTGAATTGGTATCACACATACGATCTTATTTATTTTCAGCTTGCCTTTCCTTTTCCCTCGTTTTTTTTATATTTTATTCCTAGACCTATTCTCCCCCTAAAATTATAAAACCACTATGGATTTGCGTTTTAAGATTTTAATGGGCAAGGAAAGACACTAATTGTAATTAAACTAATTAAACAAACACAAAAGAACAAACTAAAATAACACTAAAATTTAAAAATTAAAAGAAACTAGACATGACGCATCGGACTATACATGGTCATCTTCAGGAATGACCTCACTTATCTTTTTAACGCCATTGACCTCTAACAGATATAGAAAACATGGTTTGTCAAAAGCCTTTATATAGAGGTCAGTGCGTTGAAAATCAGTGTTTATTTTTATCACATCGATTAAATTCTTTTCAAAACAATCACGTATGAAGTGATATTTGATTCCGATGTGTTTGGTCTTAGGATGTTGGATCGGGTTTTTAGTGACTGCAATCACAGCAGAGTTATCAACAAAGATAGGAGTGGAAGTGAAATGCAAACCGTAATCCCACATTTGCTGTTGAATCCATATGATTTGGGAACAGCAGCTTGTAGCAGCAATGTATTCGGCTTCACAGGTTGACAATGCAACCGAGGTCTGCTTCTTACACTGCCAGGTTACTAATCTTCTCCCAAAGAACTGACACCCTGCTGATGTAGACTTGTAGTTCATCATCCGAGTCACTATACGCTGTAAGTTCAAAGTCATCATCATGAGGGTACCACAACCCAAGTGTGGGTGTGCCCTTCAGATAACGAAATATCCTTTTGACCCCAATTAGATGGTTCACCTTAGGCTTTGCCTGATACCGTGAGCATAAACATGTAGCATACATGATATCAGGTCTAGAGACAGTGAGATACATGAGAGATCCAATCATCCCTCGGTACATAGTGGCATCTACCAGATCACCATTCTCATCGGGTGCTACATCATGATTTGTAGCCAATGGAGTGTCAGCTGTGGAAGCATTCTTCATGTCAAACCGACTGAGAATATCCCCTACATAGTTGGTCTGATGTAAGAAGATCCCATTTGGTGTTTGATCCACCTGTAACCCGAGAAAGAACTTCATCACCCCCATGGCACTCATCTCAAACTCCACCTTCATTACTACTTCAAATTCTTTGCATAATTCTTTGTTCTTTGAACCGAAGATTATGTCATCTACATAGATTTGTACTAGCAGTAAGTCTCCATCTTTTTCTTTGATAAATAGTGTGCAGTCAATGACTCCCCTGCGAAAGCCGTGTTTCACAAGATGAGTCGAGAGTTTCTCATACCAAGCCCTTGGAGCTTGATGAAGCCCGTATAAAGCCTTGTCGAGTTTGTAAACTCTATCCCGATGATAAGGATCCTCAAATCCCTTGGGTTGACTGACATACACTGTTTCTCTGATCTCACCATGAAGGAATGCACTCTTCACATCAAGTTGATAAACTTTGATTTTCATTTAAGATGCTTAGGCAAGGAATATGCGGATGGCTTCCATCCTTGCCACTGGTGCAAATACTTCATTGTAGTCGATACCCTCAACTTGTCGAAAACCTTGAACAACAAGCCGAGCCTTGTTTCTGATGATCACTCCCTGATCATCTTTCTTACATTTCAAGACCCATTTGGTGCCAATGACTTTAGCACCTTTAGGTCTATCCACTAGTGTCCATACACCTAACTTCTTAAAATGAAGGAGTTCTTCCTGCATGGCACTAACCCAAGCCTCATCATTTAGTGCTTCACTAACATACTTTGGCTCAAACTGAGACACAAAGCAGCGGTGTGCACCGTCGTGAAGGTATCCTTTTTCCATCACAGAGGCATAATCATCTGAGTACAGTTGATTTCTAGTCTGAACCCCTGATCTCACATCTCCTATAATATTATCAAAAGGATGATAGACGTTTAGACGTGAGCCAGGGGTTGTCGGAACAACCACCTCAGAGTCAAGATTATGAACATTTGGTTCTGGATCTGAGGCAATAGGAGTCTGAGGTTCTGAAGGTTTAGAAGCATCACTAGCCGATGCTTGTGAACTTGTGGTAGTCGGAACCTGTACATCCTGGTTGATCTGATTATTTTCTTCATTTTCTTCATCATAGGAGGAGTCACTCACATCGACTACTCCCCCTGAGTTGGTAGGATCATGACTTGTTGAATCTTGAGACGGTGTGTTCAAGACATCGTACATCATCTTTTTTGCCAACTCGTCTTCTGAAGAAGAAAGAGGTAAGTTGAAGGACTTGAAGAATCCATCATAGTCGAAGAAGTAAGCAGGCCCTTTTCCAGCAAGCGGTGTGATATATCTCTGAACATCAACATTACACCACACCTCTACTTGACCTGTTGAGTTGTTGTAAACTCTCTTGTTTGGTATGTTGTATCCTAAAAAGATCCCTTCATCAATCTTCTCACTGAATTTTTCCTCTTGAGTCTTTTTCAGCAGGGTGCACGGAGCGCCAAACGGCTCGAGATATTCCAAGTTAGGTTTACGTCGTTGTAATAACTCGTAGCATGTTTTTCCATGGCGTTTTACTACCAGAACTCGATTGTGAGTATAAAATGCATTTGCCACTGCTTCATTCCAAAATTGGATAGGCAGTTTCGAGTCTGCCAGCATTGTTCGTGCCGTCTCTATCAAGCTGCGGTTCTTCCGTTCAGCAACGCCGTTCATCTGAGGGGTATAAGCCGAGGTAAATTGATGCACAATTCCCTTTTCCTTGCAATAGTCCTCCATCCTCTGATTCTTGAACTCGGTTCCATTGTTTGAGCGCACCTGTCTTACCTTCAGCTTGTATAGGGATTCCAGTGTAGTTACCAATTCCTTGAAGGATTCAAATGTTTTTGATTTGGATTTCAGAAACATTACCCAAGAGAACCTTGAGTAGTCATCAGTAACTACATAGCAATACAAGTCGCCTGTGATGCTTCTTGTACTGACTAGACTAAACGGATCCATGTGAAGGAGCTCAAGAGGAAGTTCTATAGAATGAACTTTCTTTTCCTTATGAGACTTCTTTGTCTGTTTGCCCTTTTTGCACGCAACACAAAAATCTGGGAGTTGGAAGTTTTTGACATTTACTCCTCTCACAAGATCATTCTGGATCAAGTGATTCATATTCCTCGGATTTATGTGTCCCATTCTCCTATGCCAGGAGATGGATTCCTTCTCAGTAGCTTTGGACTAGAAGCATTGGACTTCACGATCCGTTGTGGAGGCCTTTGAGAGATCCAAGACATAAAGATCATTATATCTTGAAGCTGACATTAGGATCTGATCCTCCGGAATCACCTAGTCCTTCTTTAGAACGTAACACTTCTTGTTGTCAAAAACTACCTTGAATCCTTTATCACAGATTTGAGAAACTGAAAGCAAGTTATTTTGTAATTATTGGACATAGTTTACCTTATCAAACTTAACTTTCTCATTTCCCACTTCTCCTTGGGATGTGATGTACCCGCCTTTGTTTCCAGCAAATGAAACATGCCCTCCTTTATTTTGTCTGACATTTGATAAGAGAGCTTTGTTCCCTGTCATGTGCCTGGATGCTCCGCTATCTATAATCCACGTGTTAGTCTCAGCACTATAGCGAACACCTTGCATAATCAATGAAAACATTAGTTCATATTAGGAACCCAAGCCTTAACTGGCTTGGGTTTCCCTGAGGCATCACACATCATAAACTCAACCCATTGACCCTTTGAGGTTGAGGGAAGCTCAGATTTCTGTTGTTCTCAATTTCAGACATTGAGGAGGTTTTTTCTTTCCATAGTCCAGATTTGTGTAAGGCATGTTTGTGATAAACAAACGACTGGCTGATGGATAGAACTTTAGGTTCACTAGCCTTTTTTGGAGGCGTCACAGAGCTCCTCTTATAAGAGCCATTTGTAGTTGCAGAAAGGCCAACTTTCCTCCTCGGTGTCTGGAATAAGGACAATAAGACGCTATGTGACCATACTCTCCACAGTTATAGCAGGATCTGCTTTTAACTTGATGGTTTCTATTTTTTGGTGGAGATGCATATGTCACACAGTTGACCTTATTATGTTTGGATTGAGACACTTCTTTTTTAGATGTATGAGTTGGTTTTACAAACTTAATTGTTTTACCTGGTTTTACATCTTTGATCTCTTGTTTACCTGGACTGTGACATGATGCACGTGATTGATTAGGTTTTATAGTCTTTTAGGTTCTTGTTTGACTTTGTTTGACCCTGACTTTAAACTTACCTTTTCAAATTCTTTTTCTAGGTTAACACAAGGCATATTTCCTATTTCCTTTGAAGTGGCCTCCTTCTGTTTAGTGTCAGATCCAATTGATTTACTTAAGGAATCTGGATCATTAACCAGAGGAGTGTACACCACGTGATCCTTGATGGGGTTATTGTTAATTAGTTTACTTTTAGTGTTCATCAAGGTCTCGGGTGTTGGTGGAACCATTTTGTATCCAGCCCCTCCCTATTATTTCTCTCTCTCACTAAGTGTTGGACAATGTGTGATGAGCTTGTCCAACTATGCAGTTTTTCTTTTAACGAGTTGACTTCTACTTCTAACACTGCTTTTTGCTTCTTAGTGTCCTCTAGAGAGTTCAGATAGTACCTAATGTCATTTGCTTGGTTAAAAGCAACTACCTCAGTTTCCCTAAGTTGTTATTCAATAGGTCTATCTTTTCCTTGTAACTGTGCTCGTTTTGTTTTAACACTCTATTTGCCTCCGTGCACAGTTCCAGGCCCTTTACTAAGCTATCATTATGATCTAATAACCTAGCAAATTTTGAATCTATACTTTCTCTGAATTTATTACATTCTAAGCAAGCATGATTATTAAACAGCTGGTCAGTAGTACTTACCTGAGATGTTGAAGAGGAATCAGCCATGAGTGCAGACTCAGTTGTCTCTTGTTCTGGTGATTCTGATGATGATGCAGATTTTTCTTCTTCAGGCAGGTGGTTGACCATATTTGCAGTGTCTTTAGCATTTGACATCGCGAGCTCTACTGCTATATCTCCCTCACTGGCAGAATCGTCATCAATATCCTTGACACTAGCTATGTTGGACTCTCCCAATGAGACGAACCGGAAGCTCCAGTCCTGTCCCTCATCCTCGTTAGCAGTTAAGGCTTTTGGGTCCTTACTGGATGAGGTAGAACGACTAGATGTGGCCTTGTCTTGACGATTAAAGGACGAGAAGGGATTGCCATTACCGTCTTCTTTGGTTTTACACACTCCCTCTTGAAGTGTCCCTTCTCACCGTAGTTGAAACAAGTAACCTTTGACTTGTCGAACCCAGAGGTTGTGTCTTTTGTGGCAACCAATTTCTGTCCGGTCTTTTTAACAAACTTTTTAGCTCGTCGGACAGCACTTTCCAGAGCCCACATTAAGTCCATCCGTTCCAACTCCATCTCATCCACCTGCTAATAATCTTCATCTGTCAGGTGGCAGTTTCCTATCTTTCCAACAACTAATCCATCGTAGGATTGAACCACCGCAGCTAAGAGGTCCATATGTTCTCTGGCCACCTCCACAGTCACATTCCCAAAGTTGTCGGTTTTTAGTTTTGCTGCATTAGCTTCAGGTATCATATATCGTGTGCTCGACGACCCTGACGTTTCGGATCCTGAAATTGAGGGTTGTGCTGGAACAGCTGCGCTTGAGATGAAGGCGGTTTGCAGTGGTGCTCCAGATGTCTTGACCGAAGGAGTAGCATTGTAAAGTGCATGATTCTGATTGTAGTTAGCCTTTTAGGCTCGATACTTCATCCTAAGCTCCTCTTCTCTCAGTTTCAGAATGAAGTCATTTATATCTAACTTCGAGAGCATTCCATTCTGTCGGAGATTTGAGACAAACGAAGCCTATTTTTCTGGTAATCCATCAGCAAAATTGGATACCTTATCCTCCAACGATGTAACCACTCCATGAGTGTGCATCGCACTCATCAAGTGGTAGAATCTATCAATCACATCATCAAAGCCTTCTTTTCCCATAGAAGAGAAGTTGTCAAACTCCTTCTTCAAGGCTTTTGCCTTGATGGCCTTCAGAGAGGCATTTCCGTCATACCTCTTTTCCAACGCATCCCAAAGTTTCTTTGCTTGAGTATACTCCGAATACTGATGGAAAATATCCTTCGGAATAGACTGAGTAAGCAAAGCATAGACTTTCTTCTCAGCATTGTGTTTTACCTTCTGAGCATCCGACATGCCACTTAGAGTAAGTTTGACTCCGTCAGCTCCTACTGGCATGCTATAACCCGACTCGATAGCCTCCCACAAATTCGTATCTACACCATTTAAGTAGATTTCAAAACGTTGCTTCCATTGTGGGTAGTCGTCTAACGTAATAAGTTTTGGAGGTTTATTGTGAATACCCACTTCGTTCTCCAACAGCAGCAGATTCTGAATACGTGTGTCTCTACTTGCTGTGTATGCTAAAAACTGGTCCTCCATTACACTAAACTTTATTTTTATTTTTATTTTTATTTTTTTTATTTTTATTATTATTTTTTTAACAAACTGCTAATGTATGCGAATGAAGGTATGCAATTGAACTTATTCGTGCGTTTGAACAAATGCGGATGCTTCAATCGTGCGACTGAACAAATGCGGATGAGTCAGTCGTCCAAATGAACTAATGCGATTGAACAGTCTGAATGAAAATCTCAGTCGTACGAATGAAGGTACGAATGAGTCCAATCGTGCGGTTGGAGAGTGCGAATGAACTCAGTCGTGCGATTGGTCTAATCGTGCGACTGAACCTGCTGAAGTTTGATAATTCGTAGGTTTAACTTGTTTTGACCATAATAACTCGAATTTTATCAAACCCTAATATCCGTATGCCGGAAAATCTCAACTTTTCGATCAGGAAACGTCTAAGACTCCGTTAGACACAAAAAGATTGCGTTTTTGATGCAAAAACACAATTTTGTATCAAAACTATTGAATCAACACGTAATCAAGAGCCAAGGCTCTTATACCACTTGTTAGGATCTGGTTTTTGAACAAAATACCAACTAATTAACGTGATTAACCAACCAAATAGTTCGAAATCCTATTTGATTAGCGATCCAATCAGGAAACGTCTGGAGTCGAAGTGGATTGAATGCTTACGTTTTTCCATGAATTAGATGGTATTTATAGGTTAGGGTTGCTCATTCGGGCGACTGAACCATCAGCATGGTTCATTCGTGCGATTGAGCCATGCGGTTGATCCATTCGCACGACTGAGTATTCAGTCGTGCGACTGAGTCAATCTCATGTTATAGTCATACGACTGATCCAGTCCCTAGTTCAGTCGTGCGACTAAGTCATTCATATGAAGTTGTTCATGCGTATGTTCCATTAGCATGGGCCATTCGCATGATGACTTCATGTTATTAAGTTTGAATGTATTAGTTGTCATAACATTATTTATATTAATTAAATCAACCACAAACCTATATAATCAAGTCAATATGCATTAAACAACTCATTAATGAAATATTAAACATTATAAACACAACCAAACATTTGTATTTCATTAAGTACCCAACGATTACATAAGCGTAAGACAATAAAGACATATTACATTCAGATCAGAATCTAGGTACATATGTATCAATAAGAATGAAGATTGGAACCATTCATAATGACCTGAGGGATGAATTTACAGTAACTAAGTTCAATAGTTAGTATGAATTATAAGGGATAAGAAGATATCTGGCCACCCCTTACTCACCCAACAAGAAGGGTGGTAGAGAGACATAATCTAATGTTTTGGAGATGATTTCATGCATGCTACAATTCATAAAAATTCCTCAAATATTCTAGGGCGAGGCGGCAACACATGAAATATGTGTCTTAAATCGATGTCCTGCAAGAACAATAGCCTCTAAAACTTATTATGAAGCTTTTCTAGGCCGAAAGCCTACTATGGAAACTCTAAGAGTATATGGATGTTTAACCTTTGCACTAAACCCAAGATTAATCAGATAAAACTCAACAATAGAGGAATACCCATAGTATATTTTGGATCAGAATCAAGATCAAAAGCTTGTCGATTATATGATTTGGTTAAAAAAAGAATATGTGTGAGACGAACAATAGCATGCGAGAAAAAACAAGGCCAGACATGGTCGAAAGACAAACAAGAACCAGAGTATTTTATTACTCAAGATTTTCCGGTCCAAAATCATATGAAGAAGACAATATGTTGTAGCCTAGTATGTTTGATGCTAATGTCTAATCTTCACCCATTGGGCACCATGTGCCCATGTATACTAGGGGAAGAAAGTAACGAAAGTCTACCTCCAAGAGAAAAAGAAAAATCAAAGCACCGAGCAAACAACCACAATTAACTAGTTATAGGAAGCAAACTAGCTACGACAATCCAGTCAACCTAAAGCTCTTCTAATTAGGTTCAATGATTTTGTAATTAATGATTTGGTAAATCAAGGTTAAAGTATAGCTCTTATACTATGTACAAATGATGAGCACTTAGCATATCATATGCTAAAGAAAACAAATACTAGAAGAAAGCCAAGCAAGTAAATAGGGACTATATTGTATGAAAGAAAGTTAGAAGTTGATCGATCTACCTCTAAAGCACAAACCAATAGGTTTAAAGTGGTTGTACAAGATTCAACATGATGTATGAGGTAATATAGTCAAGTACAAGGCATGACTTGTCACAAACAGGTACCCATCTAAGAGCAAAGAATTTATTTTGATGATGTTTTCTCTCAAGTAGCTCGACTAGAAACAATCTAGCTATTACTCACAATTGTTTCAAAAGATGGGTGACAGGCCTCCACACATCCGTCTACATCAAAGCCCACTGGAAAGTCAATTAAAACGGCTGCAATGGCTCAAGAAGTTGACTGGAGCTTTATGGTACAGGATGTGACTCCTGCTCAAGCTCTCATGGCCGGAACAGATGATAACCAGGTATATGAACATCTCTGTACTCCTGCCTGTATAGCTAAGGTTAAATTATATCAAGACTACAATATGGAAATTAAATCTGATACTGAATCTTTAAATGTTCTAAAATTTGATTTTAAAAGGGCTGAATCTGACTATCAAAAGAAAATTGAAGAGTTAGAGAAAATTGTGTCTTTATTAAAACATGAACACACAAATTACAAGACTCAAATAAGGATTTAATATCCAAATTGTCTAAGGCTCAAGCCCAGCTTGTCACTGCTGAGGCTCAAGCCAGGAAGTATGCTATTTCTGAGCAGAACTTCCAAGCTATTATTGGATCATCCTCCCACTCCAAGATCTGTTATCAGAACAAAGGAGGGTTGGGGACTAATGAAATTGCTCCACCACATTCTTATGAGTCCATAAGACAACCTAGATGTGGTACTAAAGAGCAAAAGGTCCCAACTGTTGACCCATCTTCACAAAAGTCAAAGAATGAGGCAATAATAGTGGCCACCACAAGGAAGGAACAGGTAAATCAACCTGTCTCTCCCAGTGAAGATCAAACTCTAACCACCAAATCCAGAAGAAGCAGAGCTAAAGCTACTAGAAGAACTGCTAAGAAAGTGGCTGAGTCTAAGCTGATGATTGACCCAAAGCAAAAGGGTGTTTTTATCTCAGCTAGATTCAGATGGTAGGTACTTCTGATTCAGGAAAGGAGTGCAGTACTAGCACTCCTTTCCTACCAAAGGATCAGAAGTTGAAGGGAAAGATTGCTGATGAAGAGAAAAATCCCAAGAAATAGCAATCCTCACATTCCCAAAAGACTAATATTGCATACATAATGTGTGGTCTGCAAAACCACATGGCTAAAGATTATTACTACAATCCTGCTAGCACACATTATGCAAATAATGTTAGAAAAGAAGGAGTCAGGGAAGGTTTCACATTTGGACCTTATCAAACGGTTCAAGTGGTGAAAAAGGGAAAGCTAGTTTCCGAAGCAAGGTTGCTTTCGGAAGAAAACTCTTCTTCCGAAGGGAAAATGGCTTCGGAAGCAAAAGCTATTAACGTTCGAAAGAACAAGAAAATTCCTTTGAAACCATCCCAGAAGAAGACTGTTGAAGAAAAGGTGGTGAAGGCTTCTTCCGAAAAGAAAGAAGCATCAGAAGAATGCCATGCTACAAAAGCTTCAACAAGCTCATCCTCTATGATCAATCAAAGGATGGATTGAAAGATCAAGAAAGATGTTGCAGCCCAAACCTATTCTTCAAAGACATTCATTGAACCCCTATGCTTAACTTTTGGTTCAATTATGTCACTATCATTGGAAGAACCCAAGACCAATAAGGCTTGGGTCTCCAATCAAAACTAACAATCTCATTTTGTGTGCAAGGACATCCATATGACAAGAATAACAATATCTGGATTGTGGATAGTGGATGCTCCAGGCACATGAAAGGGAACAGATCTCTCCTCCAATAGTTTCAACACTATGATGGAGGTCCTGTCCAATTTGGAGGTGAGACCGGAGGATATATTTCTAGCAGAGGGAGTATATCCAACGGGAAGTTAAAAGTTGTCAAAGTTCACTTTGTCAAACAGCTTGAACACAATCTGTTATGTGTTTCTTAGTTTTGTGATCAAAAGCACCAAATGCTTTTTACATAACATGAGTGCATTATCCTCAAACCAGGGATGACAATTCCTTTGGAATTGGTGCTTCTTAGATCTCCTAGGAAAGGGGATAAGTACAAGCTTGATATGACCAATGCTTCCCCAATGGGTGAAGTATCATGCTTTCTTTCCAAAGCAGATAGTGATGAGTCAACACTTTGGCATAAACGTATGTGTCATGTACATATTAATACAATGAATAAATTGGCTAAAAATAACTTGGTACATGTTTTTCCTAAAAAGGAATTTTTCTGCAAAGATAACTGTGTTGCATGCCTGAAAGGGAAGCAACACAGGGCATCTCACAAATCCAAAAGTGTTAACTACATCACTACTCCATTACACTTATTGCACATGGATCTTTTTGGTCCCACAAGTATAATGAGCATTGGAAGGAAATCATACTTCCTTGTGATAGTTGATGATTTTACAAGATTTACATGGGTATTCTTTTAAGAACTAAAGATGAAACTGCTGAAACATTAAAATCTTTTGTCCTTAAAATAGAAAATCAAATTGGTCACAAGGTTTAGATAATTAGAAGTGATCAAGGGACTGAGTTTAATAACTTCGTTCTTGACTTATTCTGTAACTCAAAAGGGATTGCCAGACAATATAGTGCTCCCAGAACTCCTCAACAAAACGGTGTTGTTGAGAGGAGAACATGACACTTTTTGAGGTTGCTCGAACTATGTTAGCTGATTCAAAACTACCCCTAACATTCTAGGCAGAGACAGTCAGCACTGCATGCTATATGCATAACAGAGTTCTTGTAGTTAAGCCACATGGAAAAACCCCTTATGAGCTATGGAACAAGAGGCCACCGTTCATTGGCTTTCTAAGGTCCTTTGGTAGCAGGTGTACCATACTTAACACAAAGGACAATTTGGCAACATTTGTTGAAAAGTCGGATGATGCTATATTTGTTGGATACTCTCTAGCTCTAAAGCTTATAGAGTATACAACATCAAGAATCAAAAATTTGAGGAGTCATCCAATATAGTAGTTAATAAGCACACTCCTTGTGTTAGGGGGAATGGACCTGATCATATTTTTTATTTAGAATTGTTTCCAAACTATTCTAAACCATCTTGTGAGAATGTTTCAGTTGGAACAGGGGCTCAAAATGATGCTAATGCTATTGTTGATGATAATCAACTGTTTGAGCTACCCAGACCTCTTCCAAGTTCTCCAAGAGCTACAACAAATCAAGCTTCCACTATTTATAGATCTAATAGTATAACTATGTCAAGGAATAGTGAAGCTTCAACCATTGAATCACCTGTTGATCCTCAAAACTCATCAGGTGATCCTACACAACACCAAGCTTATGGAAGTAGCATCTTGAAGGAACAGGCAATTGTTAATGCTGCTTCACAGCAACAGTTGATGATTTTCTAATTCATTCAATCGTCCTCATTGAGAGAGTTTGAAACAACAGCTGACAAAGTGTTCAAGTTCCTGAGCAGAATATGTCCAACCTGGATCTCTCTCTGCAACTGGAAGTGATTCCTCATCTTAGGATTCATACACTCACCATCCAACTAGAACATCATAGGGGATATCTCTGAAGGTGTGAGAACAAGAGGGCAAACTCATCATGGGAATGTTTGCTTGTACTCTCGTGCTTTTTATCCCAGATGGAACCCAAGAAGGTGGAAGATGCCTTGAAAGATAGTAGTTGGCTTAAATCGATGCAGAGGAGCTGCTTCAATTCAAGAGACAGAAGATTTGGAACCTATGTCCACTACCATCTAGTCAAGTACCTATAGGCACTAAATGGTTTTCAGAAACAAGAGAGATGATAGAGGCTTGATTATCAAGAACAAGGAAAGACTGGTGGTTCAAGGATACCCCAAGAGGAAGGAATCGATTATATTGATGTCTTTGCACCTGTTGCAAGACTTGAGGTAGTTAGGATCTTCCTTGCTTATGCTGCATCCAAGAATTTCACTGTCTACCAGCTTGATGTCAAGTGTGCCTTTCTATATGGGGATATAGATAGGGAAGTCTATGTGTGCCAACCTCTAGGATTTGAAGACCCATAACATCCTAACTATGTGTGCAAATTGGATAAAGCTCTATAGGGGTGCACTAAGCACCTAGGTTCTGGTATGAGACTCTGCCTTAGTTTCTTCTGAAGAATGGTTACACTAGAGGTACCATTGACAAGACTCTCTTCATTAGAAAATCTGGAAAGGACATTCTGCTTGTTCAAGTCTATGTTGATGACATCATATTTGGTTCTTCAATGACCAAATGTGTAAGGACTGTGAAAGCATTATGAAGAAAAAGTTTGAGATGAGTTCCATGGGAAAAATACTTTTTCCTTGGATTCAGGTAAAGCAAAAAGGAGGAAGGTTCTTCATCAATCAATCCAAGTATGTCAATGACATCTTAGAGATATTTGAGATGAAAGATTGTAAGCCAGCCAAGACACCCATACCCAGAAACCATAATCTTTGTCCTGACTTTGAGGGGGAGGATACTGATCAACATCAGTATAGGACAATTATTGGTTATATGATATATCTCACAGCCAGTAGACCTGATATAATGTTTGCCACTTGCATTTGTGCAAGATATCAGGCTGCTTCAAAGGTGTCTCACCTAGCTGCTGCCAAGAGAATCCTTAGATACCTCAAAGGAGCACCTAAACTAGGTCTCTCGTATCCTAGGAACAAGGATTTTAATTTCTATGGATACTCTGATAGTGACTATGGTGACTGCAACATTGACAAGAAATCAAAATTAGGTGAATGTCAATTTCTTAGTGGAAGGATCATCTCATGGCAATGAAAGAAGCAATCCTGTGTCTCTACGTCAACTACTAAAGCTGAATACATTGTTGCTGCAAGTTGCTGTGCTCAGCTGCTGTGGATTTAGAATCAAATGTCAGACTAGGGATTCAACTTTATGAGTACTCCTATCCATATTGACAACAATAGTGCTATCTACATCATTGAAAATCCAGTGAAGCACTCCAAGACAAAACATATTGATATCAGGTATCATTTCATGAGAGTATTCATGAGAAAAATCTGATTAAGCTAATCAAAGTTGATTCAAATAAGCAATATACTGATCTGTTCACCAAAGCTTTTGATGAACAAAGATTTAAGTATCTCATAATAGCTATTGGGATAATAAATATTCATTAGATTACCTCTTTTAAAATTCTTATAATGTGTAATGTCTTATGTCAATACAATCTAAGCCCTGTTACAAAAGATCTCTCTGAAATTTTCTAAGTATAAATTTCTTCCGAAGAGAATTTAACCTTCGGAATTTATTTTCATATCTTCCGAAGCACAATTTCTCCAAGGATAATTTTCTTCTCTAGAAGAGTTTTTAGTCTCGGAAGAAGCGATTGATTTCATATCAGATTACTTCCGAAGCTTATACAACCTCTCCATTCAGAAAGCAATCTTTACCTTCGGAAGCAAAGCTTTTTCTTCAGAAGTAAGAGCTGCCTTCGGAAGACAAATACCTTCGGAAATGTTTTAGATTCGGAAGAGAGATTTTACTGTGTAATGGAAATCTCTTAGGCCCCACGCTATAAAAAGCAAAGATTTTGTTAATGATGTCGGATATTTAAATGAATTAAACCTTACTGCCACTATCATTTCATCCACTAAAACATCACATCACCTTATCCTAACCCCCATTACCGCCATTCCACCCTTTTAAATAATCCTGACAATTCACTTTCATCTTCTTACCTAAATTTTGACTGCTCTAAAAGTTTCCTTCACTCTAACTTTACCCAAACTCAAATCATCCTCATTCATCTTTCTCAAATGCACTCAACTAGCACAACCAAGTCGCATCACTTGATTCTTCGAGAGATGCTGACTTCTCTGAAATCGTCTCCTTCTAACCCAATCATCCTATTACACAGCCCTAACCGTTAATCCCACTGTTTACTCCAATCAAATGGCTGAATTTTGGGAGAATGGTCAAGTTGAAACCCTAAATGGGATTCATGCGATAAGATCCTGCATTTGTGGACAAGAGTTTGTCATCACTGAACAAACTCATCAGGGAGCATCTCGAGCTTCATAATGAAGGTGCTCCTACAGAGTTCCCCAAAATAGATTTAGATAGCACTTACATCCTCATGGGATATGGTGGAGACGTGAGCAGGTCAACTATTTACAAATTCAACTTCTCCTACAACTGGAAGTTTCTTCTGCATGTTGTCCTTCACTGTCTATCAAACAAATCTGGGGGATGGACCAAATCCCATATGAACTAGGATGCTTAGTTCATGAGAGGTCTCCGCTTCAACTACTCAAGATTTGTGCTAACCAATCTTATTGGAAATCTCCAGATGGAAACATTCTTCATGTATCCCAGATTCTTCAGCACATCATCAACTATAAGCTGGACCAGAGTCAGCTTGTCTGTGCAGCTTCTTTGACTGTCTCTCAAATGAGGCCTTACCATCTTCAAAACTTTGAAGAAGGTATCCACCAACTTCACTGGAAGGTACACTTCTTTACTTCCAAGTATGACAGAGCATATAGATCCTGGTGACATCCCTGTTCACCCCACAGGTGATGAACCACACCAGCAACTGCCCACAATGCCAACATTGCCTTCTCACACCATCACCATCACTTAAAAGATACGCCAAAAAAACCTTTTCAATCTACTCTGATTGAACAAGCTCCTCCTGTTCAATCCAAAAAGACTAGAGTGAAACAATGGGCTCCCACTCAGTCTAAGGTCTCACCATCCTTCTCATTTGACCTCAATTTGGGTTTTGAGTCTTCTCAGTCTCAAACCCGTGTGCCCGAAACCCATTCCAACAGCCCTTAGGATGAGTATTTATACTCTTCTGAGCAGCCAACAAGGGACAGCCCCACCAGAGGCTCAATGCCTGTAGACATTGACCAAGGTCCCGGGTCAGTAGGCTAACCTCCTTATCTTTCACTGACCTTCTCCTCAAAACTGATGAAGAGATAACGTCCCTCCATGGCAATGAATTTGATCTACAACACCCTCTCCAAGATCAACAGATCCTAGAGAGACCTCTTATCTCTAGCCCCATCAGCAACCCATTGCTGAGGTGAGTCCCATTGATGTGAAGAGGACTCATGCAGATTCAACTGCCACTACAGAAGGTGCCTCAATAGACCTTATGGACAGTGGTAACATCTTTGAGACTGAATCTGCGGCAACTATGCCTCTTGATGACTCCGAAAGAGACATCATTAAGTAAGGGAACCCAGGGTGCCAAGAAACCACATCTGGTGGTGAGGCTGAACATACTAGGTATGCTACCTTATCTCCCCGTGATTCTTCAAAAGAAGATGAAGGAAGCATGCAACTCCTCATAAAAGACCTACTATCTAAAGTCTCAAACCTTGAATCCAAGGTTAGGACTTGATATTGACACTCTCAAGGCTCAACTAGCTGAGAAAAGATTGAGAGATCAGAGATGATGCTACCAGGTCATCTAGCTCTCAAGATGATGCTACCAGCTCATCGAGCTCTCAAGATGATGCTACCAAAAAGGGGGAGAGTGTTCAGAGACAAACATCTGAGGACCCATAAAGCCAAACTTCAACTTCAAAACTTTCGGCTCCCTTTACAACTTTGTCTGAGCCATCCCAAGTTGTACTTCAAATTGACCCAATGATGCTAGAGATCTCTACAGATTACTTTCTAAGTTTTTGTTGAGATCTTTATTGATCAGACAGATGCTACCATGATGTACTTTGGAGCAGAAGAGCTTTAGAGGCTAAGTGCACCCTCTACCACTATGAAAGAAGTTGGTCAAACTAATGTCTAAATAGAACCTGAGATTCAATTCGAAGGGGAAATGAGAACTAATGGCCTAGCAACTAAAATAGTTGGGACAGAATCTGCACCTCCTCAAACTTCCGAAGCTAAAGTTAAAGCCTCGGAAGAACAACCTAAATCTTCCGAAGCTGAAATGGAAGCTGCGGAAGGATTGTTCTCTTTGTCGAGGAACTAATCATCACTATGCAATTCTGGAACTAGCATCTAAGGTGAATAGTGAGGACTTTCTGGATCAACCTCTTGTTCAGACACCCTTCTGCCTCTCTCACAATCAGGACCCACTCTCCAAGAACCACCAAAGTCAAGCTTTTCAACGGATAACAAAGGGAAGAAGAAAATGGTTGCGGAAGAGCTTCAGGAAGAGGAGAAGATTGAAAAGCTAAAAAGAAAAGGAAGACTTCCAATTGGGAAGCTGTTAGCTGCCAGTACAAAAGCAGCTGCTGCCAACCAGGAGGCTATCAACAATAAAAGAAGAGAAGAGATCATTGACCAGCTCATTCAACTTAGAGCTGCCAATGAAGAAACACTCCTGCTACTATTAAAAGAGTTGGTGGAACTGGAAAAGGCAACCATGTTGCAGAAGGAAGCGGCAAGGTTGGCCTCAGAGGAAGAAAAAGAAAAGGAACATCGGGAAGCTAACATACAGCTCAGGAGGGAAAGGATAGACTTCCTAACCTCCAGAGGCTTCTCTCTTCAAGAGTTATCTCCACATAACGATGAAACGATCCTTTGGCTCTTCAAAAAAGAGCAGGATCAAATGGAGAAAGAGAGAAAAAGAGTTACAAGTGAAAAGTTGAAGGAGAAGAAGAAGAAAGAAGAAGAAACAGGGTCGCTGCAATCAAGAAGATCGGTGAGAAAGCCTAGATGAAAGACTATTTCCGGGCTCACGACTTCTCTTCCATGTCTGAAAGGACACTCCAATGGATTGTCAGTGAAATCAAGGCTGACATTCATTTGGGCAAAAAGAAAGAGATGTACAGAAGGGTACAGGGGATGACCTTCACACCAACCACTCAACCCCAACCTGAACCAATTCCCTCTCCATTCACCATCAAAAATGAACCTTTCACCCCTGAACCCACACCTTTACCCTCATCCACTCCATCTTCTCAACCACCCAAACTACCCAACCTTCAACCAAAACACTTACCAGAACCACTACACTTCATCCTATCCAACAACCTTCCAAATCATGCCTTTAGCCTTCCAAACATCTCTCCCTCAAGGAGTTCAAGGCAATCAAGACAAAGTCCACCAACTGCACAACTTTGAGCGACATCTCCTGTGAGGAAGACTCTGTCAACAATACCTATGTTGATGGATCTTCACGTTCCCTCATAAGAGATCAATTTCTTGATCTGCCCAGAGGAACATTGGACCATGCTACAAGACTTCTAGGCCTCAACTCAGACTTATTGAATGATGAAAAAAAGAGACTAAGAAGAAAGCTAGTGACTTTGCTGGATACAAAGAAAGATGACAAGATTCCTAGTCAGTCTCTTGTGCCTAGAAAGAAAATAATCCAGTGGAGGTTCGATGAAGTACTCATAAATTTGTTGTGGAAAGAGAGAATGGTGAAGTAAACAGACTGAATGCCACCTCTCTGCTACACTCTAGCAGGTTTGATATTGTTGAGTTAGCAGAGAAACCATTCTCCAACCCCTCCAACTCTAAAACTGCTGCTCTCATCAGAAATCATCTCAGCAGACTTTATCTTGCTGTGTTAATTGCAAAATCCAAGATTGAAGAAGAGTTGAAGTTGAGAAGAAAGAAAGACAAGGAAAGACCTCCTACTAAGGGCACAGCCTTTCTACAGATGGTGGAGGGTCCTAAATTGGAACTTATAGTTAGATGGGAATATGATTATAGCTCCCATCAACTAACTCTTTTCAGAGGGCCACAACAAATGGTACATATCATTCAGGGTGACAGATTAGAGTTCCTGCCAACTAAAGATTGTACAAACTTCTCAGCACCACATCAGGAAAGAAAAAGGAAACTGACAAGTATCTACTCTCCTTGGTGCTAAAGGTTTTGAGGAGTAGAAACAAGTGAGGTTTTGGTAGCATCATCCTAGGGGGAGTTTGTTGGATCAAGAAGAAGGCTGGTGCAACCAAAACCAAATCACTTAAAAAAATTTTGGTGCTACTTACAAAGGCTTCTGAAGCCAAGTGTGGAACTTCTGAAGGAGTAGAGTTCTTCCGAAGACAAAGTGAAAGATCAACTTCTGAAGACAAACTCTACTTCCAAAGTCAAAGAACTTGCTTCCAAAGATCAAGTCCAAGAAGAATAAATCAGAAGACTACTTCCGAAGTATGAAGAAGAGAAGAAGTCCTCAAGCCTCGGAAGAAGTAGCCTCCGAAGTATAAGTGGCTTCGGAAGTATTTGCTCTTCTGAAGCCATTTACCTTCGGAAGACACTGCTATGAACCAGTAGACACAAGTATGGTCTCTGACACCCCGCTGCAGACCTCTGATACTACATGGTGCTTTCTCAAAGAGCCATGTCGTTGACCATACTTTATTCACTGTTCACCTTTTATGATAGTACAAGTTACCAACTTTAGTTGGTGACAAAAGGTAAGTCAAGGACATGTCCTGACTACCATATCTCAGATAAGACTTTATCTAAGATACCTTAAACTATAGCTTTGTAGTATTTGCTTTAGTTATAGGATCCTAGCTGGTATCAAAATATATCCGGTTGTAGGTAGTATTATATATAGTTTCTCATTGTAACTATGCTTGTAAAAGTCTTGTAACATTTGAGTTGAGAAGCAATATATGCAAGTACCTTGAAAATTACTTTTTTTGTTCTTTACTAATTATTATATTGTGATCAACTCTTATAGACTCTGCCTTCATCCGAGTGTAGTTCAAGTAAGTTTGATAGAAAACAAAGTGTTAAGTGACATAAACCGATCCTATAGTTCAAGTGAATTATAAAGGATAAGAAGATATCTGGTCGCCCCCTACTCACCTAACAAGAAGGGTGGTAGAGAGACATAATCGAATGTTTTGGAGATGATTTCATGCATGCTACAATTCATAACAATTCCTCAAAGATTCTAGGGCGAGGCGGCAACACATGCAATATATGTCTTAAATCGATGTCCAACAAGAACAATAGCCTCTAAAACTTCTTATGAAGCTTTTCTAAGCCGAAAGCCTACTGTGAAAACTCTAAGAGTATATGGATGTTTAGCCTTTGCACTAAGCCCAAGATTAATTAGAAAAAACTCAACAATAGAGGAATACCCATAGTATATTTTGGATCAGAATCAAGATCAAAAGCTTGTCGATTATATGATTTGGTTGAAAAAAGAATATGTGTGAGACGAACAATAACATGCGATAAAAAACAAGGCCGAACATGACCGAAAGACAAACAGGAACCAAAGTATTATATTATTCAAGATTTTCCGGTCCAAAATCATATGAAGAAGACAATATGTTGTAGCCTAGTATGTTTGGTGCTAATGTCTAATCTTCACCTGTTGGGCACCATGTGCCCACGTATACTAGGGGAAGAAAGTAACAAAAGTCTAGCTCCAAGAGAAAAAGAAAAACCAAAGCACCGAGCAAACAACCACAATTAACTAGTTACAGGAAGCAAACTAGCTATGACAATCCAGTCAACCTAAAGCTCTTCTAATTAGGTTCAATGATTTTGTAATTAATGATTTGGTAAATCAAGGTTAAAGTATAGCTCTTATACTATGTACAAATGATGAGCACTTAGCATATCACATGCTAAAGAAAACAAATACTAGGAGAAAGCCAAGCAATTAAATAGGGACTATATTGTACGAAAGAAAGTTAGAAGTTGATCGATCTACCTCTAAAGCACAAACCAATAGGTTTAAAATGGTTGTACAAGATTGAACATGATGTATGAGGTATGATAGTCAAGTACAAGGCATGACTTGTCACAAACGGGTACCCATCTAAGAGCAAAGAATTTATTTTTATGAAGTTTTCTCTCAAGTAGCTCTACTAGAAACAATCTAGCTATTACTCGCAATTGTTTCAAGAGACGGGTGACAAGCCCACCATCTTGACGTTAAATTGTATTTTTATATGGTGACTTGAAGGAAATTGTATTCATGTCTTAATAAGGGTGTTAATGTAAATCGGGAAAAACACTGGTCCACAAACTTACAAAAGCATTATACGACCTCCTGCATGCACCTCGAGCTTGGGATCTCAAGCTTGATGGTACCTTAAAGCTACTTGATTTTTCTTGATGTCAACAAGAGCAAGCTGTGTATATAAAGAAAGATGAAGAGGATCACGTCATTGTGGGAGTCTATGTTGATGATCTCGTCATACAGACTCAAGCACACAACTGATAGGTTTATTTAAAAACAAATGAAACAACAATTCTAGATGAGATATTTCGCATCTTTTCATTGTATCTTGGTATTAAGGTTAACAAGATAATCATCTGATAGGTTTATTTAAATACAAATTAAACAATAATTCTAGATGAGAGATTTCGCATCTTGTCATTGTATCTTGATATTAAGGTTAACCAGATAATCATCAAGCAAAAGGCATACATGGAGAATATTTTTAAAAAAGTTGGGATATTAGAATGTGATTCGGCTAAGTACCCAATGGATGTCCGATGTATAAATATCCAAAGACGAACGAGGAGAACTGGTTGATGCAGCGTAATACAGGAGACTCGTTGCATGTCTTAGATATTTGTTACATTCAAGACCAGACTTATTATATATCATTAGAATTGCAAGTTGATACATGCAATTACCTAAAGAATCACATATGGCTATAATCAAGCAGACCGTATGGTCTATTAATGAATGATTTTCTACAAGTTATTGTACAAGTGAAGTGGAGAACTAGTAATCACCAGGTATAGTGATAGTAGTCACAACACCAATCGAGATGATGGCGAAAGTACTACCGGTAGTGAAGTTTATTTTGAGGACATCTCAAGGGTAAAATCATCACAAATTCTTTTCTATGAGGTTCCTCTCTATCTTCTTACCTCTAGTCTTCAATTTCAGTCATTGAATTATGAGTTTTTAGATCTAATACTTGATAGCCCGCTGCCTTTGCTTTCCTAATGAAATGATAACTTTCCATTCAGTTGCATGTCAAGTTATATGGTTATAAAGCTTACGCAATAAACCTACAGATGGTAGTTTACAAAAGACGGTGGTGGTGGGTTGAGGGTAGAGGCGGCTGAGGTGGTGGGTTGAGGGTAGAGGCGGCTGAGGTGGTGGGTTGAGGATAGAGGCGGTGGCGGTGGTGGGTTAAGGGTAGAGGCGGTGGCGGTAGTCGGTTGAGAGTAGAGGCATTGGTGGGTGTTGAATGTGGAGAAAAGATAAAAAGGGTATTTTGATTTTTTTAAAAACTAACTGAAAACTTAAGCTTTGTTAGTTTTAGGGACTATAATCGTGCACTTTTGGCATAGTTCAAACCCACATCTGTGATATACTGAAAGTGTTGATTAAAGTTGCAATACGTGCATATCCAGGAACTATCCGTGTAATTTACTCTTCTTTTTTAAAACCAAGCATGTGGTTCTTCTCCCATGCATGCTAACTATGAGTGCCAATTAGGGGTGCCCTCACAATTTGTCCATTATTCATGTTTCGAATGTTTTGTACAACCATGCAGAGTAAAAGGACATTCCTCTATTCGCAGCAACAGGCGAGCACAATTTCTAGCTAATATTAATAATGAGAATGATACATTTTGGATTATATTTAAATGTCTTATTTGACATTTTCTTATATAGTAGAATTTATTAGAGAAAAATATTAATTCTAAAAAATGAGATATTAAAGTTTCAGCTTAATTAATTAGTGTGAAATTTTAATTTACCTGTGTTTCGTGGCTGGTCAATTATATAAATTGTATATGAAAATATAGATATAAATAAACATATTGCAAGCATATGTTCAAAAGTTATAAAAGTATTACATTATGAAAATAAACGTTGAATAACAGAAATTTAAATGTAACCATGTAAACCTAGAGAGCGTAAGTAAAATTAAATATAAAATATATATCAAAATTTAAAAAAGTATGTATGTCAAAACCGTATTAAAAATTTCAAAATATTATATATTATATAGTTTAAATTAAAAAACGAATAACTAGTTTCGTGTTAAGTAAAAAATTAATATCATAATGTAGATAAAAATAAAAAAAGTCAAAATAGTAAATTCAGAATTTATAAAATTACAAATAAAATATCTTGAAAATTAGTTATAATATTAAAAAAAAATGAATCAAGTTCAGATGAAGAGCCACAAAAAGGTAAATGCAAGGCAATAGAAAAAATCAAATTCAAATGAAGAAACACGTACCGGATGTAGGGCTCGATTGAACTTATGCCAAAAGATTGATATAAGGTGCCTCTTCTATTATTAAACCAACCTTCTTAGTAAATCTTTGATTTTTGATCCACATATATTAAGAACGTTACAAAATGACAAAGCAAAATGGAAAAGAAGAATTATTCACCTCACATAAAAATTGATATCAAATAAACTCTTACTTATCGCTTATATTTGAAATCATCCATCAATATAATAAAAGTCTTTTAGCTACAATATTTTACAAGCCTTTTAGCTTTGTATACAACTGCCTATGCATAGGTTCAAGTTTGAAAGCACATCGCACATCGTAAATTTAACACGGACGGCACAACACCAATGAACAACAGTAGTGTCTTCTATATGTTTGTCCAAAGAAGAGAACAATTTTGACATGAGTCACTGCAACTAAAACAAATTGTAGAATTTTCAACGACGGATTAATCAATAACCAACTCGATAATCACAATCAACATGTAACATTTCATTCCTATTATACACATACCTATATATACACACACACACACTTACACATGATTTCATCTTCTACCTTAATCCACAAAACTCATAACAATAATGGTACCTTCAATTGAAGACCCACAACAATGGGTTATTCGTATAAGTAAAACCTTTGAAACCCATCTTCAAATCGAAACCGATCTCCCCATCTGCATCTTCCAAGTACCCGAAGCTTTAATAAGCGAAAATCGCGAGTCCTATGTTCCCAAATGCATCGGTTTGGGCCCGATACACCACTTCAACACCGAACTCTACAGCAATCAAGAACAACTCAAACTCTTCATTGCTAAAGCAGTGCTAACACCCTACAAAATCGCTAATGATTTCACCGATATCGTTGTTGAGAGTCTAAAACAGGTCGTCCCAGAAGCTCGATGCTGCTATGATTCCTATTTCGACGTTGATGATGACACTTTAGCATGGGTTTTCGCCTTAGATGGTGTGTTCTTGATCGACATTTTATCGAAAGTATCCCAAGGAAAGTCATTGGATACTTTTGAAGATATAGTTATGGTTGAAAACCAAATTCCCCTAATCGTGTTGATCGAGATTCATACAGCTCTTGAAGAACACTTATCTGGTCATTGCAACAACTCTTTTCTTTCTAATCTGCTGGTGAGAATCTGTGAAACTCGGTCGCCATTAAAGTTCAGTAAGCGGATATCTAGACTCGATCTTGACATACACAATCGGTTTCATTTTCTCGATTGTATGTATCATTTGATCGTAAACCATAATGTAGCCGCGAAAAACCAGTTTCTACAGCCAAACTTTTTGGATGATGTTGATCTTGAGGACGTCGAAAACGCAGTTCAGATGGCTAGTGATATATGCCCAGGAGCAAATGTAGTTTTGCAGCCTCTTCTGATTGTTTTGAAGTTACCATGGGATAAAATTATGAGTTTGATAAAGAAGATGTTAGGGGAAAACCCTGCGGTGCTTGAAATCGATATCCCGTCTGCTTCCGAGCTTTCTAATGTCGGGAAGATCGAGTTTTGCATGACGCCTGGAGGGATTCGTGATGTTGAATTTGACGATGAAACGCATACGTTTTACCTACCGATTCTTAGCTTGAAACGCGACTCCGAAGTGGTGTTGAGAAACTTGGTGGCATATGAAGGGTTAATGTTCAAGAAAGGTACGTTTTCTAGCCTTGATTTCACGCAGTATGTGGATCTAATGTGTGGGATTGTCGATAGCGCCAAGGATGTGCGTATTCTACGTGAAAAACATATAATCGAAGGTGAGTTGGATGACGATGAGGTCGTTAAGATCTTTAACGGGATTAGTAAGTCGAACTTGAAAACCGAAGAGGCGTCTAGGTTGCAAAAGACAGTTGAGAGAGTTTATAAGTATTATGGTAACGTGCCGAGGGTTAAAGTGTATCACTTCATCAAGAAATATTTTCTAGCGTGGTGGAAGGCTATCGCTGTCATGTTTACTCTTTTAAATGTGATGTTATTGGTTGTTCAAGGTGCGTGTCAAGTTTACCAATGTAACAATGGCTTAGGTTTCGATGTTGTTCGGTTGCTTTTCCGTGTTGGAACCAACACGGAAAACAACTGAATATTTGAATTTTAAATAATATAAAAAAATTGTTTTGGCGCGTTCTTGGTCATTTTTGTATCTTGATTTAAGATGGATAGCTTTTGTATAATGTGTTAGGGTATAAAATTAGTTGTTTAAATAAATACAAATATATAGTTATTAGAAACAAAGTCAAGTTGGTATGGGTTTGGGTTTGACAAGTTTACAAGGTGGTGTGAACCAAGTGTTGAGGAGCAAGCTATAATATTTTTGGAGGCTCTAGATTGTTCGTTAAAAGAGGCTTTACTGAAATGATTATAACTTGGGTTAAAAGTTTTCGTTTTGAGCTTGCGACCAGTTGAAACGACCGTTGCAACGAGGAGCACATTTTTCACAAATGGCCGTAGGCAATTTGGGTCATCGTTTCGACCCAAAAACGGCTTATGTTATGAGTTATTTTACTTTTTTTTTTATTTTTAAATTTTGTTGGACTTTAAATTAGGCTCATGTTTTGACATGTCTATGTTTTGTGGCCATTCGATTTTTTATTTGTTTCTTTATATGCATGTAAACAATGGAGTTGATAAAAAATCATTTTCTCTTTATCACAGTGTGTGTTAGTGTAAATTCCTGATTATCGGCATTCTTCATGAATAAACGATAGTTAGAACAGTTGTTTCTGGTATTCTCGTTGAATCAACAGGTTCAATTGTTTATCCTTTTGCTTCAGTCTACGTCACTCGGTCTCCGTTCATTTACAAAATTAGAGCCGAGTCAAGCCAAGACTAGCCGAGGCAGGGTTGGCTCAGACTTAAGCTCGTTTACAAATAGAGTCTACCGAGCTTGCTTATTAGACTGAGATAGCTAGCTTGTTTATGTTAACGAGTTAAATTGTTGAGTTTGAGCTAAACCCATTAGACAATGATATGTTGATTGAAGTCTAGTACATAATTACTAAAGTCTGAATATAATAGTAACATAGTTAAAGGTGTTGAAGTCTAATGTGCATAAGTTAATGTTATAATTCACAAGCTTAGCCGAGTCAAGATAAGACAAGTTCGAACTCGGCTCGAATTTAAACCAAGCCAGTTCGGTTCAGTTCGGATTTAAAACCAAGCTACATATCTCAGCTTGAGCTTGGCTTGGTTTTTTACCGAGCTAGCTTGGCTCGGTTGTTTTTAGTCGGTTTTAGTTCATAAACCTAATTAAAAATATAATTGTAAAATAAATTTAAGATACTACATAATTTATAATCGATTTATATCAAGTTTTACGGAATATGCATGAATGTAGTTCGTAGTAGTGGGGCGAGGCATAATCAGGGTCATGTGTTATGTAGATATAATTTGAAAGTAAAATATTTATTTTATTTGAAGCAAATGTAACATATGTGTTTTTCTAACACAGGGCAAATGCAACTGCACCATAAAGACACAAAACTATAAGGTAGGTTCTTGACGTGGCACCAAACTCCAACCATAATAATTAATACGAATACAAATAACATAAGTCTTTATTCGATTAGCTGTTTGACAACTTCTGAATGATTAAATGCTGAATTATTAAAAGGTGTGGACCATTAAATGCTGAACCATTAAGAGGTCTGAACTATTAAAAGCTAGTATATCATTTAATTATTCAAATACAAATATCTGATCAATTCAGATAATATGTGTTAACCATTCAGCATCAGTATAATGCTTAACTATTCAGAGGTGAACGTCTTAACCATTCAGACATGTGCTGGTGAAACAAACAGTCTGAACCATTAAGACATGTGTTGGTGAAACAAACAGTCTGAACCATTAAGTGTTGAATCATTCAGATATTTGAACTATTAAAAGACTGATTAAAAGGCTGACAAACAACCTTTAAATATTAGTTGTTTCTTATTTTCTCCCAGCATATAAGACATATTTCATATTTGCATTTTGAGCGAGATCGGTGAAGATCAATGATTGATGTTGAGCAACCGTCAGGGCCGGCCCAAATGGTATTGAACCCAAACAAGGGCTTTAAGGCCCACTTCTTTAAGAGCCCCAAATTTTGAATCTTTATTTTATTGAGTGTGTATGGCGAGATCCACATCGTGATTGTTTTAACAGCAGTTGATGGGATTACCGGTTCACATAACTTTACCTATTCAACTTCTCATTAGCTAATTTAGTAATAAATTATAAATTCATGTTGGTAACTTGCAAAAAAACCTTCTGGCTGCTTGGAAAATTTATAATTTTGTTTGTAATGATTATTAGAATTTTGATGCAGTTGCAATTAATGCTAGAAAAGTAGCTCGATTTTATATATTTCATCTATATCTTACTCTTTTCTTTATGTGATTCATTACTAATGTGTGGAATTGCACTTTACCGCGGATTGTTAAAATTTATAACATTTGATTCCGATTACTTGTACATTAGTATTCAATTAGTAGATATAGATAAAAATTATATTAATAACTTTGTTTTGATAAAAAAAATCATGTCAAAACATTGATATAATTTAGCATATCATAACAGTTAATTTAAATTTTATAAATCATCATATTTTTATAATTACAAGAAAAAAACGATATAAGATTTATAACGTTTAAGATACTAACAACTATATAAATAAGCTAATGGTCCTTCAATAATAACAAAAGATGTGTTTGATCTTGTTCTAGTCAACATTTGTTTTAACTTGTTGAACTCGATTCCACCACCCCTCTCCCCCACCCCCAACACACAAAACACACCAACGTTATCGGTCATCTCAAGCATTGTACAACAACATATTTGATTGACCATTACACGTAATCCATCTCATCCCACAATCCGACCACTTACATTTCCAGCTTCTCAAACCTAAAATATTTATTTTAATAAATGATTTACTTTTTAATATGTTAAAGATATTTACAATACAATTCAAACAAAAAATTTAAAACGAGAACCCTTTTCGGTTTGTTAGGACGTTAATCTGTTTCAAATTGGCAAGTTTAGTTTTACAATCGAACACAACCCATATATTTATTTGTTTTACAAATATTAACCCTAACCACGACCCATATATTTGTTTGTTTTACAAATATTAACCCTAACCTGCACACATTTAATCATAAAACCCAAAAATAACTCATTAAACTCATTTATCTAAACTAAGCAACTTAAATGTTACTGTTACAAATTAATTAATTTTTTTATAAATCTATTACCTTTAATAAAATAAGGTTTTCTAAAGACACTTAGCAATCAACAAGGGTTTATAGGGACACATGACAATCAACGAGAGACTCCACAATTAAGTTTTCCCATCTAAAATTAATTAAATTGTGATTGTATTTAATTTTGGAAGTTATGATTTGTAATTTAAAAAATGCATTTATCAATCATTTAAAAAAAACAATCAACACTTACCATAATTTACATTTTATATATTCATATTAGATATTAGAGAGTGATATAATTTTAAGTTTTGAATATTTGTGATTACATAAAAGTTATAACATTTAAATATGATCTACACGAAAATAAATATTTGTTTATTAATAAGTCATTATTTAATGAAAAATGTTTAAAATTTAATAATGAACATATACTATGCTTAAATTTTGAAATAACTATTACAAAACGTGTAAACTTTCTAGACTTAGAGATATGGTTTTTAATTCACTAACTTTCAATCTATTTTTGATCTTTCTCAAAATCTCGAATTAGTTTGCTTTTTAATCTCAAATTAATTATGATAATTATATTGTTTTGTAAATTTCTTACACTAACAATATGTAATTTATAGAGTCAATGTATGTTTATATCTTACCGTGTAAACATAAAAAACAAATTTAAATTCAAATTTGAAATCTGAAATCTTGTACTATATTATTTTCATAAACCATGTAATACACGGGTCATAAGCTAGCTAATTAATAATGTGACATCTTTTAATTGGGTATCGTTTGGGTTATCACTTATTTAGGTACCACCTCTCTCCCTCTTAACCGAAGACCCACCATAGATCAACATCACGATTGATGGTTCTTGGCTTTGATGCGTATTCGTTACTTCCACAAGGGCGTTATTGACCTCCCATCATGGATATGTTTCGAAACCTATGAGTAATTCAAATAATATACATCTTATTTCTCCACATTGCCTAACTGCCTCGGAATATTTTATGATAGTTAAATGTGAAATGGACATTTTAAAGAAAGATTACGATCAAACAAACATTTTTAAAATTCTCACTTTATCTAAATCCTGTAGCTTCAATATTTATGATTATAAATTAATGCACTTGCTTTTATTAATAATTTTACAAACGTTTTACAAGTTTATATTTAGATGAGAATATATTTATAATTTAACTTTTTAAAAAAAAATGTATGATAGAAAAAAAGGAAAAATAATTAAACTGAATACGACGTCCTTGTAGGTTTTTAGAAGGCCTTACTCATGCATCTTATATTAACCCAAAACCCATCCAGAACCCCACTCTAAATGATTGGTGTTACGAAACTTATGACGAATTCAGGTAATATATATACGAGTCTTCATCTTACTGCATGCTTTTGTTTTAGGTTTTTCATTATGAATACGAACACATAGATCTACATTCCTTGATTTCTATAGGTTTTTCAAGATCTTCTTGAATTTGTGTTAGTTGCAATTCATTCTTAGGTTACAAATATTATAGTTGCTAATTCTGATTTGGTTAGTTGGGAAACGTTTAAACAATGTCATGATCATTGGCGACCATGGTGGATCGTAGAATGATAGACGAGATGAGGATATTTCCATCGAATGGTTTTCTTGATCATTCTACACAATTATTGCCGCCAATGGTCGAGTATCTTGTGTGGATAAGTCGGATGAACACTCGTGTATTACCTGAATTCATCATGAGTTTCAAGACACTAACAAACTTGAACATTCTAAAAGAGATGGAGCTTGAACATTTCGGATCTCATTGTAGCACTTTTCAAGATCGGTTTAGGCTTACAAGAATATATGGTTTTAACTTGTAAAATTCAAACTGTTTATTTTGAGTTTTTATTAATCTAATCTTAAGTTTTTTGAGAGCGCTTAATTCGTTTATACCAATAATATTAATGAATGTTTTTTAATAGAAACTGTACAAATGTTTAATAGTAATATAAAATGTATAAAAAGTATTTTTATATGTGCTGAATACTTGAATCTGATTATATTAACTAGCCCAACGATTCTTTTTGTGATAATTAAAAAGCAACAATGTTTAAAACAAACATTTTCCCCACCGACCCACGTTAGCTGTTGGGTTCAGATATTGGGTTCATTCATGGGCCACTTGGGTCACCAGCTTTGATCGCAGTTCAATACTTTTTGGGTTTTAGCCCATTTATTTTTTATATTCAAACTCTATACAAAAACCTTCTTACACAAGTATTTTATTGAGTTTAAATAACGTTGTGGCTTTTAGTCCGATAATAATAGGTTGTGAATAAATTTCTAACAGAATCTTAGGTATTACTATCGAATAAATATGACGTTTGTTATAGATACACTTATTACATTTTATTTTTTAATATATCTCTTTCTATACGTTAATATAGATACATAGTGAGACATGGAGGTGTGTGGTGTCGTAATAACAAAATCGAATGTTCATATAACTAAAGCCTTAAATATAATATTTTAGTTATAAATTTGGTTAAAAGAATGAATCGAAGCATTGATATTACATAATAAACTTAAATAAAAAACGACATATATTGATTAGTCGAAGTCTTGTCGATTGAATAAAGCTATTGATAAATATGTTTTACATGATTTTCAAAAGTCCTTTACAAATCTCATTGCTCCCTTATCCATCAACATAAGTGTAAAGCTTTTGATCAACACCAATCAACTGTCGTTAAATTTAGACTTTTAAAACAATAACATAATTTCTTTTATTAAAATGTTATTATGTTATAGATTGTATAGTAACAAGTGTGTGAACCCGTGTTTTCTCCCTGGTTGTTAAAATTTATAATATTATATTATAATTACTTGTAAATTAGTATTCAATCTATATATATATCTATATTATATGTATAAAAGTTATATTAATAACTCTATTTTGAAAAAACAATCATGTCAAAACATTAATATAATTTAGCACATCATAACAATAAATTTAGATTTTATAAACTATCATATTTTTTATAGAGAAAAACGATATAATATTCAAAACCTTGAACCAATTTTGAGTTTATATATTTTTTGTTTGATAACTTGTATATTATTACACATATTACTTATTACTAAAACTATTTTTATTTTGTAAATAACTATTATAATTACTCTAAATACTATTATTATTATTATTATTACTATGATTATTGTTATTGTTGTTATTATTATTGTTATTATTTTTGTTATATTATTATTATTATTATTATTATTATTATTATTATTTATTATTATCGTTATTAAATTCCATGAATTCATATGGATTATAAAATTAAATTAAAATCCACCAAAATGTTAACATACTAACCTTATAGCAGTCTTAAGGTTAAAAAAATTATTATTTTGACATCCTAAAATATTTTATAAATAGTATAAATAATGTAGATATTCATTATTGTTTTCTATATGTTATGTATAATGAATTGGTTCGCGTGATGCGTGGGTGCTACCGAGTATCTTTTTCAACCCGCCTTAAATACTCATTATATTATTATTATTACTATTATTATTATTATTATTACTATTATTATTTATTATTATTATTATTATATTATTATTATCATTATCGTTGTTGTTGTTGTTGTTATTAATAATATTATTATTATAACTATGAAATATTGGTAAATAGTATTTAGTTAATAATATAATACCTAAATGCATGATCGTTGAAGGGTATGAGTTACAACACAACAACACAAAGAGGAGATTAACCAAACTTTTAATCAAACAGTAAACTGGATTAACAACATAAGACACTAAGAACCGAGTATGTAAGAGATAGAATACAAAGAACGCAAGTGTATGGTTTTCAAGAATGCAGTATATTGCTTTCTCTATGTTCTATTACAAGTGATACAAAGCATAAATAAAAGATACAAGAACATGAGATACTTATACTACATCCTACAGCTGGCTATACTTTGAAAGCCAGCTGGATACAATTGACTAGACACAAACAAAATCAATTGTAGAGTCAAAAGGCAGATTGCCTTTTGACTTGTGACTATGACATGCCATAGCTCACACCTTATCTATTACAAAAAGGATAAAGTACATAAAGTAGAAAGTTTACAGACACAAGACCTCAATGTACAGTTACCAAAAGCATGGACTTTTCACCAACTCATGTAAGTGGTGACTTGCAGAGGTGCAGCGGGAAGGTGTCCAGCTTTACAGAAAAGTACATCAGAAAAAGCATATCTTAAAAGTCTTCGGAAGAAATCTGTCTTCATAACTTGAAGCTTCGGAAGACTTTGTCTCTGAGGCTTCGGAAGACTTCATCTTTGGCTTCGGAAGATATTGGTCTTGGCTTCGGAAGATTTCACACTTAGAATATTTCTGTTGAGTGTGTGAAACTTCCGAAGCATTCTACTTTAGAACTTGTGCAGCAGAATAAGCCTTGGATGTTTGGGTTGCATCAGCCTCTTCATTAGTCTCTACAAACTCCCCCTAGGCTGATGCTACCAAAACACTAAGAAGACTTCAGATATCAACAGTTCCTCATTAGAATAATACCCATTCCTTTCTTCAAGGGATGATCAGGATTCTTCAAACTGTCGAAGTATCTTCTCATGTCAAAGAGATCATGCAGAGGCAATTGAAACATGTCGTGCCATGTATAAGTGTCTTCAAAGCCTTGATCTCTAATGACATGCCACCTTTCTGGATTTGTGGTGTATGTCCAAGACAAGATGGGTCTTCCTGATACAAGGGTAGCTACTAAAGTTGGAGTTGTTTGAGCATCCTCTGGCTGCACATCCTCAGAATGTTCTGACTCTTTCTGAGGTTTAGAAGAGGATGCAGTCTTCCTTTTATTTGGCTTTGGTTTAGAAGCCATCCTCTTCTTTCTTTTTCTAAATTTTAACTGAGAAGACTGGCCTGCATCACCAGATTAATCTCTGTTGTCTGTCTCAGTTGGGACTTCCTCTCTCTCAGGCTCAGAAGGAGAAGGAGGTGACCCTGCTGTGGATCAGAAGATGAAGCTTGCTGAGTCTCAGCAGGAGGTCCAGGTTGGGTTGTCTCTGGTTGTTCAACCTTAACCTCCACTTCAGGTGGAGCTTGACTTGGAGTGGAGTGTAAATCAGTGAGCTCTCCCCTTTTAATCTTCTGCTTGATCACCCTAATATGCTCATCCATAGTGGATAGAGACATGGGACCAAGTCTCCTTCTGGAGAATCCATACAGCTTCAAGAAGCTCATCATCCTTTGCCTATCAGCAGACTTCTTCATACTCTTTTGGATGATGGCTCTTGATTTTGCAGCTTCTTCCCTAAGCTTCTTCTTTGTTGTCTTTTTGTCCTTGACTATCTCAAGCTCAAGCTGTTTTAAATACTCACACTCAACATAGTCATAGGGCAGGGAAGAAGTGCATCTGCCTGGTAGAAGCCTGTGGCACTCAGGTAGTTGATCATCTTGATTCTATCTTCTTCTCTGTCTACCTGAGGTTCTTGTTAAACCACATCCTCTTGCACAAGACTTTCTTGAACTGGGGAGAAGCAGGCATATCTTTGTACAGTCTTTTTCTTCTTCTCTCTTCTTTGACTTGTACTAGGAGTTCTGCATCTTCTGCCTCCTTCTTCTCTCTTGACCTTTCCAGGTCAACCAGTTCATTTAGCTCATCCAGGGGAGAGAGATGACACTGTCTATGTCATAGTTCCTAGTCTGCAGATAGTTAATCCTGACTGCCCTTAACTCATCATTCTGAGTGTCTGTTTGGGGGCAGCCCTGATTGCAGACTCCATGAGTCTTGAAGACCCAGAAGAGGAACCTTCTCCCCTCAGCTTCCTTTTCCTCTCTCTCCGCCTCCTCCTCAATCTCTCAGATGTCATCTTTCTTTTCCCTTTGTCACTCACAGACTTTTGTGACTCAGGGTGGAGAGAGCTTTGGCCTTCATTGCTTGTTACAGCATCTGAGCTCAGGCCAGAGAGAGGTTGAGAAGCACCTTCACCAGCAGGTGTCTCAGAAGGAATATGGATCTCTAGAGCAGCTGGAGATGATGAGACAGGACTCTCAGGTTCTGTCACTGGGCCTTCAGTCAAGGTTTCCCCTATGAAGCTAATCTTAGGGTCTGCCTCAACATCCAGTTGACCGATGACATTGCCTTATTGCCTTAGTCTCCTTCTTAGGCTGAACTCTGCAATGATCTGTCTTGGATTCTTTTAGCCAGTCTGTCAGCTTGTCTTGATTGGTTTGGGTTGACAAGTGCATGTTGACTAGATCCAGACCTTCATAGTAGTTCAAGGTCTGAAAGTTGAAGATTTCTTGCTGTCCTTGAACTCTATGATGATGAGGGCCTTCCAGTTGTTGTCAACCTCCATCCAATGATGTGATTAAAGGATGATGGAGGTGACATAGCCCTTGGTATCCCATCCTCAAACAGACTCTGTATGAAGGGTCTGTGTAGTCCACATCAATGTGAACTAGAGGAGGTTGCTGAGAATGCACAGTTGCAAGTGAGGATGGTGAGTCCTCAATGTCCATTCTCTCAGAGGAACTCCCAGGTTCTGTGGCTGTAAAGACTTTCTCCCCCTTTTTGGTAGCATCACCCACTGCATAGGTGAGCTTGAGGATAGATTAATCACATCCACAGGTTCTTGTGTTCCTGGTTGAGCTCGCCTAAGGGTCTCCCAGCTAGTTTTTCCTTAAGATATGAAATCTCAAGTTGATGATCATTGATCCTATTGTGTAAGGTAGTCACCTGAGATTCAAGATGACTACCTTTGAGACTAAATAGGTGCATGTTTTGGATAGTTGTTGCACTTTTAGTCTCAGATCCCCCTCATCTTCATCAGAAGAATCACTGGGGTGGAGAAGATTGGACCAGAGTCCTTTCTCTCATGACCAGTTCTGAGTTCTTGGCCACTGGATTTCCTCTGCTTACTGGCAGTCTCAGTTGAATGTCAGTAGGCTGAGTTGCCATGGTTGAGGTCTTAATGATGTAATCACTTGCAGAAGTAGAGCCTCTTCCATATGGACATCCTGAACAGGTTCAGGAGTGTCTATCTCAGTTGTAGGTGACTGATGTGGGATAGATATAGAGACTCAGGAGTATTCATCTCTCTTTGAGTAGGGGAAAAGAAGAGAGACTCATTATACTCACTGAAACCTAGATCTTCATTAGTATAGAAGTCAAGGTTGGGAATTGGTTGGTTGAGGTCTATAGGCTAGGGATGGTAACTGTCCCCTGAAAGTTGATCACTTGAGTGTTGAGACTCAGAGTTATGGCTTAAGGCAGTAGGGCTAATGAGCTCATCAGGCTGAGCATGAGGAACCTCAGCATTGATTCTTGAAAATGGGAGTGGTCTGCTCCTCAGGAGAAGTGGGAGCTCCAGTATCCACTTCTTCCTGTATGGGTGAGTATATGGGAGCCTCCACAGACTGAATAGTCTGAGCAGGTTCGTTTGGATTTTCTTTGGTAGGTGATGGATATTTGAGGCTATGTTGGTGGTTGGAAAGCAGCAGGTGTGAGTTCAACACTAGCTTGTACTGCTAGGTTGTCACCTTGAGCAATGAGCTCTAACATTTTTGGGACTATGGCTGTTTCTACCCCAGAGAATCCAACAGTGGACTTTCTTAGTATTTTAAAGATGTCGGGCTTCATCTGTCCCAATTTAAGAGTGTTACATGTTTCCTTAACTGTGAGCCCAGTTCACAGTTAAGAATGTACTAGACATATCTAGGAAACATGTAGTACTCTAAGGAGTCTAAATTAGCAAGCAAATTTGTATAAACAAATTAGGAGTACCTGAATTTGACCACTTGAACCATTCTATGGACTATAAGGAGAGATCTTCAGGAATCTGATCCCATCCACCATGCTTGTTTGATAAGCTGTGAATGACCACATGGAGCAGGAATCTCCATTTGGATGAGACCTTCCCTTTCCTAAAGGTCTTTACAGAGAAATCTCCCTTGTACCCCATCTGCTCAAAGGAATGATTTACAGCTTCCTTTGGGAAGAACACCTCACCTTCTTCATCATCCAGCTGAAGATGTCGGTTGATGATGGCCGGAGTGATGAAGATTGTTCTCCCCTGCACTGTGGTAGACAGTGCCTTCTCCCCGTCCATAATGACCTCTTGGCAGGTCTTCCAGAATTCAAGCAACTGGTCCTCATAGAGTGGAGGATCAATGGTTAGGGAGGTGATGTAGTGGGATAGAGACAAGAAACGGCAAACCTTTGAGAAATGAGGATCTTTCTCAGAGCATAACAGAGCAACTTGATTGTGTTCTCTGTGTAGCTGCATGGTGAAGTTGGGATTATTTCTGTGAGCAAGGTTAGCCATTGTGAGGTAACTCAGAGATGAAGAAAGAAAGAAAAAAATTTCAGAGAGAAAATTTGGGCTTTAGGTTTGGAGGAAGAGCAGATGATAGAAGAGGGGAAACCGTTGGGTTTATATGAGAGAGGATTTCAGATAAAGTTTAATAAAAGAGGATAACTTTGAAATCCGGATGTCGGTCCCACCTCTGAAAAAGTAGTTTACTTTTTGCTCAAAAGTATTTCTTGAAATCAAAAAGCTTCCGAAGGTAAATTATCTTCGGAAGTTTTATGAAAAGCTTCCGAAGTAAATTATCTTCGGAAGTTTTAATGAAAAAGCTTCCAAAGCTAAAATGACTTCGGAAGAATTTCCTGAGAGTATTTGATGATTTTGCTTCGAAGAAAAAATTAAGACTTGAGTGCTTTGTATAGAGATCAAAGCTTCCGAGAGTTAATTATTGCTTCGGAAGGAAAAGGTCCTTGAAAATAAGTAAGTGTCTAAGAAAAGTATTTAAGCTTCGGAAGATAAAGTTAAATTTCTTCCGAAGGTAAATTTCTTAGACAGTTAATATTTTAAAGGTGTGATTTTCTTCCGAAGTTAAAATGCATAACTTCCGAAGTACAAAATCATCAATTAATCTAAGGAAAGTCTTCCAATCCAAGGAAAACATGAGCTTATGAAGATGATAGACGACAACTTAGAACACACATTTTTTAAGAAATAATAAGAATTAGTTTTAAGAAAAATTTACTCAAGGTTGATCATGCCAATAACTGATATTAGATATTTAAATCTTTGTTCATCAAAGGTCTTTGTAAACAAATCAGTATATTGTTCATCTGTGTGAACCTTGACTAGTTTAATTAATCCCTTTTCATAATTATCTCTTATTAGATGATACCTGATATTGACGTGCTTTGTCCTTGAGTGCTGCACAGGATTCTCTGTAATTGAGATAGCACTATTGTTGTCTATGTGGATTGGAGTCTCCTTGAAATTTAACCCATAGTCTAGCATTTGATTCTGAATCCAAAGCACTTGAGCACAGCAGCTAGCGGCGGCAATGTATTCAGCTTCAGCAATTGATGCAGAGACAGAGGATTGCTTCTTGCATTGCCATGAGACAACCCTTCCACCAAGAAATTGACATCCCCCAGATGTAGACTTTGTGTCATATTGCAACCACCATAATCACTATCTGTATAAGCATACAGATTAAAGTCAGAATTCTTGGGATACCATAGACCAAGTGTTGATGCACCTTTGAGGTATCTTAGAATCCTTTTGACAGTGATAAGGTGAGACATCTTAGGGTTGGCTTGATATCTTGCACAGATGCATGTAGCAAACATGATATCAGGCCTGCTAGTAAGATACATAAGCGAACCAATCATAGCCATGTATTAGTGTTCATCTACACACTCCCCCTCAAGATCAGGACCAAGGGTGGTTTCTGGCTATGGGTGTCCTTAGCAATCTTACAGTCAATCATATTGATCTTTTGAGTATGTCTTGAACATACTTTGACTGACTTATGAAGATGCCATCTTCAACTTGCTTCACTTGAATTCCCAGAAAGAAATTAAGTTCCCCCATGGCACTCGTTTCAAATCTGTCTTTCATCAGCTTCTCAAAGTCTTTGCAGAGCTTTGGATTAGTTGAACCAAAGATGATGTCATCCATATATACTTGAACTAGCAATATGTCTTTTCCTTGTCCTTTGATGAAAGAGAGTTCCATCTATAGTACCTCTCCTGTATCCATGTTTACAGAGATACTCAGACAGTGTTTCATACCACTTCCTGGGTGCCTGATGTAACCCATAGAGAGCTTTATCAAGCTTGCAGACATAATCAGGATGATCAGGATCTACGAAACCAGTGGCTGTTTAACATAAACCTCTTCATCTATCACTCCATATAAAAAGGCACATTTCACATCAACTTGAAAGACCTTGAAGTTCTTGGATGCAGCAAATGCCAAGAATATCCTAACAGCTTCTAATCTTGCCACTGGAGCAAAGACATCAGTGTAGTCAATCCCTTCTTCTTGTGTGTATCCTTGAACAATCAGTCTAGCTTTGTTTTTGATGATAATGCCTTTATCATCTTCTTGTTCCTAAACACACCATTTGGTTCCTATGGTAGTCTTCCCAAAGGAAGAGGACAAAGGTTCCAACTTTCTTCTGCCTTTTGAATTGAAGCAGCTCTTGTTGCATAGCTTCAACCCAACTTCCATCCTTTAGAGCCCCTTAACTTTCTTTGGCTCTATCTGAGATAGAAAACAAGAATGAAGACAAACATTTGCTTCATGGATTGTCCTCTTGTCTTTACCCCGGAGACAACATCTCCAATGATGTTTGTGGTAGGATGAGACTTATGGATCCTAAGCTGAGGAATCACAGCAGTTGTGTTGAGAAAGATCTAAATTAGAAAATTTAGATCTGGCATAGATTTTTCTCCCACCACATCAGCACACTTTTCAAGTGAAACTTGATCCAGCAGTGTGTGACAATCATTGATGTTCTCATCTATGGTGTGGTTAGTGGCATCAAGAAACTCTTGATCACTATCACCATCACCATTGTTGTCTTCCACAGTTAGGTGTTCTTATCTGGTTGTAGAACCTCTGAGCTAGAATTTGAAGGCATACCAGATGTATCAGCTGAATTTGTCATTGTTGTGCTGATAGAAACCTCATTTGCAGAAGTAGTTCCAACTGGAGCTGAAGATGTATGACCTGAAGATCTTCCTAGCTCAAATCTTGGGTCAGGATCACCTGTATTTAAATTTTCTGCAGATCCTGAAACATTCTCACAAGATTTGTTAAAACAGTTGGTAACCAAATCAAGATCAAATAGCCAATCTGGACCAGAACCAGCAACACATGGTGTGTGTTCATTGAAGGTCACATTGGCTGACTCCTCAACTATTCTAGTTCTGAGATTGTACACTCTATAAGCCTTAGCTTGGAAGAATATCTAATAAAGTGTCCATCATTTGATTTCTCAGCAAACTTGGCAATTTGATCTTTGGTATTCAAGATGGTGCAAGGACATCCAATGACCTGAGAAACCAATGAAAGGTTTTCTCTTGTGCCAAATTTCATAAGGAGTCTTGCCATGAGTCTTAACTACTAAAACTCTGTTCTGCACATAGCAGACAGTGTTGACTGCCTCTGCCCAGAAGGTGATGGGCAGTTTAGAGTCAGACAACATGGTTCTTGCAGCTTCAATCAGTGTCCTGTTTCTCCCTCAGCAACACCATTTTGCTGAGGAGTCCTGGGGGCATTAAATGCCTGCAATACCTTTCATCACAAATGTATCAAGGTTTGGTTCTTGATTCTGTTCCTTGATCACATCTTATGATTTTGACCTTGTGATCAGACTGATTCTCAATCTTTAAGATGAAATTCTTTAGAATCTCAGGAGTCTCATCCTTAGTTCTAAGGAAGAAGACCCAGTGAATCTTGTAAAATCATCTGTGATCACTAGACAGTGTAAGGTCCTTCCTAAACTCATTACACTGGTGGGGCCAAAAAGATCCATATGTAACAAGTGTAGGGGTGTAATGATGGAGTTCATTTCCTTAGGCTTATGAGATACCTTATGTTGCTTCCCTTTCAGGCATGCAACACAGTGATCATCGCTTGTAAACTCTTTCTTTGGCATTCCAGTTACCAAATCATGCTTAATCAATTTATTCATGTTCTTAAAGTTTACATGGCACATTCTTTTATGCCATAGGAAAGACTCATCACTATTGGCTTTAGATAGAAAGCATGAAATTTCTCCGGAGGGAGAGATTTCTTGCAAATCCATCTTGTATATGTTTCCTTTCCTAGGGGCTCTAAGCAGGATATGCTCGAGGAATGGACCACACCAGACTTAAGAACAATGCACTCATGCTCAGTAAAGAGCATGTTATGACTCTGATCACAAAATTGAGATACACTCAGAAGATTCTATCCAAGCTCCTTAACAAAGTTTACCTTTTCAATGCTGAGCTTACCATTTTTGACCTTGCCCCTTCCAAAATGTAACCACCTTCATCTCCTCCAAAAGCAACTGGTCCTCCATCAATCCTTTCAAAGTTCTGGAGTAGTGACCTATTGCCTGTCATGTGCCTGGAACAGCCACTGTCTATGATCCAGACATTTTTGTCTGTCTCCGTTGTCCCTGCACAAAGGAAATTTTTTATTTACATTTGTAAACCCAGCCTTGCTTGTCTTGGGCTTATTTACAAAAGTAATTTAACAGTGATAGATCCTATGGTTTACAAGAGGATCTTGAGCTGTTGTTGATGGAGAAATCTCAGTCACTTGGTCCTTCTAAGAATCCACACCACCTTTGGAGTCTTGGACTTGACCTTCAAAACTTCGGAAGTTTTTGGAACTTCGGAAGTTTTGATGACTGATACTTCAGAAGATTTTGCAGACACTGCAACAGACTTCAGTGCTTCGGAAGAATTCCTTTCTTCTGAGACAATTTTTTTTCCGAAGTTAATTTTCCACTTGCCTTCTTCTTAGATTTTGAGCTTCCGAAGGAAACAGGTTTTCCTTCCGAAGTTTGACTCTTCTTCAAACTCTTTGAAGTCTTTGTTTTGGTCATATGGACAATACCTTTAGGCTTGAAAGGACAATCCTTGGCAATGTGAGTAGTGCTGTCACACATAACACAATTCATCTTCTTCTTCACAAGAGTCTTTTCTTGAGAATAGGACTGTTTTTGGTCACATCCCTTCTCCACCTTCATCTTTATGGATGCTGAGACAGTCTTCTTGGCTGAGGACTATGCTTGGAGTTTGATGGTCCAGGCTGTGCAGCAGTGGTACACAGCAAATCAGTCTTCTTCTTGCTACTGAGATGAGTTGAACAAGAACCAGAACTCTTAGCAGAAGATTTTGGTTGATGTCTTCAGTCCCTACCACTTTAAACCCGCAGAAATAAAACTTGTTTCTGCTTAGAGTCAAAACAGCCTTGATCTCTTGAGCCTTCCTTGCCTTTCTTTTGCTCTTTCTGATCAAGTTCTTTCTTATGGACTGGTCATCACAGCCTTCACTTTCTCCTTAGAGGATAGTGGCCTTCTTGGAATCCTCCTCTTCACTCTTAGTAGAGGGATTCTTCACTATCTCTTTTTCATCCTCCTCACTCATAGGTCTATAGAGGAAGCTCATCTTCATAAGTTCCACACCTAGGGGGTCTTACAGACAAGATTGTGTGTGAAGGAGCTATCTCATTTGATCCCAGTCCCTGTCTGTTTTGATAGCACACTTTGTTATGCAGGGAAGGGATATCATGTTCTTGAAGGTCTCTTCTTCAAGAACACTCTTTCTGCCTGGCTTTGCTGATCACAAGCTCAGCCTGGCACTCAGTTAGCTTTATGAGATCTTGAATTTGAGTTCTAAAATCTGTGTGTTCATGTTTTAAAACTGGAATGGTTTTCTCTAAGTCCTCTATTTTCAGCTTATAATCATTTTCAGACTTTCTAAAATCATTTTCTCTAAGGACTCAACATCATATCTCAGTTCCAAGTTATAGGACCTATACCTATTAACTTTAGCAATACATTCAGGAGTATAGAGATGTTCCAATACCTTGGCTTCATCATGATATGCCATTAGTGCTTGGTTTGGAGAAGCATCTTCCACCTGAAAGCTCCATCAAAGCTTCCTTCTTCAACAGCAACAACAGCGTGTTGCTTTGACTTCTCATTATGAAGAGCTTTGTCAGTGTAGTTTGGTCTGGATTGTGTTTGGCCACCATTGGTTCTAGGTGCCTTACACTCTCTGGTAAAGTGGCCCATCAAGTTACAGTTGTAACACTTGACTCTGCCTTTGTCCAGTCCAAACTTTCCACTGGTTTCATTGCTTGGGAACTTCCTTCCAGTACTCTTGTAGAATTTCTTGGCTCTGTGAGTGAGAAGAGCCATCTGCTGGACTATTTCCATGTACTCCAGATCATCTCGATGAATACATTCCAGGTCTTCAAGAGTGAAAAGAGAGTTGCCACAGCTTTCATCAGAAGACACAAATGCTTGAGAAGAGCTTGTCTCTTGGAATGGGCTTCCTTGACTGTAGTTCTCCCTTGGTGTCTCTGGGAAGGTGATGAAAGGACCCTTGGGTGAGTTTTCAGGGTAGCATATAAGATGATGTTTGGGCTCTATGCTATCCTTTTCAACCACATGTAGGGCTGAACCCATTTGATTGTTGGAGTTGCTAGATGAACCCTGTATGTTCATCTCCATCTGGTAGCCATTGAGAATCCCATATAACTCTGTCAGAGTGAGAGTTTTGAGATTTTCAGTTCTCTTGATCACCACACAGTAGTGTGTCCATTGCCTAGGAAGTGGGACATGAACTTCCTTACAATGTCTCTATTCTCAAGAGAAACTCCTCCATCCACTAGGGTATCCACAATCTCAACATACTTGAAGTATTGCTGAGTCATGGTCTCACCTGCTTTGAAGGTGAAGTTTTCAAACTGCTGCTTTATTAGGAGATCCTTCTTGTTCTCCTTGGCTTCAGAAGAACCCTCATACATCAGTTTTAGTGCATCCCACAGCTATTTAGCTGTTTTTGCACTTCTTGAAACCTCTGTACACAGAGTTTGGAAGGCAGTTTGAAGAGCTGTCATGGCTTTCCTGTCTATCTCTACTCTCTTCCTATCTTCATCAGAGTAGTTAGCCATATCCTTGGGGATCATACCAGCACCAGTAGCAGAGGGTGTGCTGGTATGAAAGGTCCATTCTCAATAGACTCCCATATTCTTGAATCGAGAGACCTGATGAAACCTTCCATTCTTAAACACTAGTGTCAAACTCATCAAGAGTGATCAGTGGGGACTTGTTCATGGTTCCAGTTTCCATATCAGTTTTGGAAATGGCTGTCATTTGAAAAGTTTGGTATTTGTTGTGTGAGGGATCTTAAGATGGTGAGATCTTATATCAAGAGCCTGTATGCTCTGATACCAAATGCAGGATCGTTAAGGGTGTGAGTTACAACACAACAACACAAAGAGGAGATTAACTAAACTTTTAATCAAACAGTAAACTGGATTACCAACATAAGACACTAAGAACACGAGTAATGTAAGAGACATAACACAAAGAACGCAAGTGTATGGTTTTCAAGAATGCCGTATATTGCTTTCTCTATGTTTTATTACAAGTGTTACAAAGCATAAATAAAATACAAGAACATAAGACTTATACTACATCCTACAGCTGGCTATACTTTGAAGCCAGCTGGATACAATTGACTAGACACAAACAAAATCAATTGTAGAGTCAAAAGGCAGATTGCCTTTTGACTTGTGACTATGACATGCCATAGCTCACATCCTTATCTATTACAAAAGGATAAGTACATAAAGTAGAAAGTTTACAGACACAAAACCTCAATGTACAGTTACCAAAACATGGACCTTTTCACCAACTCATGTAAGTTGGTGACTTGCAGAGGTGCAGCGACAAGGTGTCCAGCTTTACAGAATAGTACATCAGAAAAAGCATATCTTAAAAGTCTTCGAAAGAAATCTGTCTTCATAACTTGAAGCTTTGGAAGACTTTGTCTCTGAGGCTTCGGAAGACTTCATCTTTGCTCCGGAAGATATTGGTCTTGGTTTTGGAATATTTCACACTTAGAATATTTCTGTTGAGTGTGTGAAACTTCCGAAGCATTCTACTTCAGAACTTGTACATCAGAATAAGCCTTGAATGTTTGGGTTGCATCAGCCTCTTCATTAGTCTCTACACTAATTTACTAAGTAAAAATAAAGACAATTTATGAACACTTATATAAAATACGTGTATCATATGCTTAAATAGTTGTTTTGTGCGTATTACAAAAATAGAAAACTACCAATCTATACATGGATTTTGTATTATATAGTAGTAGAAATATGATTTGTTTATACTCATGTGAATTTTTATATTAGTTGTATCAGCAAATTGGTTTGAAATTACAGAACGCAAAACTCACCGCTAAGCTATTTATATTTATATAGATTATTATAACTACGTCAATATATGGTAATTAAATACCTAAGTATTTAAACTAGACAATACTTAGTTTAGGTAGTCTTTAGTTATAAAATTATAAATGGTAAATATAAATGTTAATATTAATTCAAGATATTATAATTAAGTAATATTTCATGTAGTAAATTAAGTAATCTAATATGCAAATAATTAACGTATTAATATGCAACTAATTAGTGTATTAGTTATAAGGGATATGTTTAAATACAAAGGGCTCAAAAACTAAAAGGAGTATAAAGTATTATCAATCATTCATCTACTTAATCAATGGTTAAGACTAATTTGTAGGAAAAAATGTTAAATGGGTATTTTAGAAATAACCACTTTTGTTGATTTTTTGCAAGTTTTTCCATTTTAATTTAAATGTTCGTAACATTTATTTACATCGTTATTTTTTTATTAAAAAATTACATGATAAAACAAATGTTTTTTATCTTTAAAACAAGTATAATATTATTATATAAAGTTTTAACAAATATATTTACGTATTTATCTTATATCTTATTATTGTAAATTTTAGTTCAATTTATTATGTATTTTTGTTAATTATTATATTTTTCTAAATACTATTATGTTTTTATAAAATGATGAAGTTTATAAAAGAATAATGATGAAATAAAATTGTTATGTATCTTTAATATGTAAAAACAATAATAAATTAGAAACTAATTAATCAAATACATTATAAACAATGACAAAATAACACAATGTCTCATTGTACTTTTTTATCGTTATTGTGTAATCTCAAATACTATGAGTTTTGAAAATTATAACGGCGAAATAAAACTATTGTGTACTATTAGCTGTAAAAACAATGATAGATAACAAGTTTGCATCGTCTATATATAATAATAATAATAAAAATAACATATGATGTTATTTTCAACACTATGAATTTTGATAAATGCATTGGTGAAAATATACTATTGTGTACTTTTACTTGTAAAACATAATAAGAGATAAAATTATTATATAATATATACAAACAATGATAATAATAACATAAAATGATCTAAAACATAAAGTACAATGATGAATACATATAACAAATGATATAAAATATATAACATAATAAATGTATATGATACAATGAGCTAATGTATTTGACTTAATGATTAAAATATCATTCTTTGTAAAACAATTGAATGATACGTGTCAAGTCCATAATCGTTCTTATACTTTTTAGATTAAATACCATTTTTAATATAAGCATGCCCTAATTATAATGAATTTATCAAACGTGAGCAATTTAGAAACTACTACATGGAGCATTTGTGTCTTATGCTTAGAAAGTTTTCTTTTTTGTTTTAAATTTTGAGTAAAATTACTATTGTGCTCATTTCAAATGCTTTATATAATACTAGGAGATTAAACATGCGATTCGTATTTGTTCGCTTTTGAGGGTGTACAAAAACCTTGCAATTATAATTTTTAGAGTTATCTTGGGGTGAGCTTAATGATAGGATTTCATAGATATCTGCACATATTTTAGTGATTCGTAATTGTACCGTAATGACACTGATACTAATATATGATATTTGATAGGTTATAATATAATTAAAATGACTTTGTTAAAACATTTGAATATAAACTTTTATGAAATACAAAACGTTATATTATTACCGGTACATTACTATAAATTCTTACAAATATGATAACATTATAAAAACACACTATTAAATTCTAAACAATAGAATATCATAATGTTGTTGTTGTTCTTGTTAATATAATTATATTATTATTATAATCGTTATATTTTAGAACAAACTGAATAATATGCCATTAACTGACAAATTTAGTTATCTATACTACTATAATACACACACACACACACATATATATATATATATATATGTGTGTGTGTGTGTATATATATATATATATATATAAGAATGATAAGATAGTAATTTTATTGAAGTGTAAGAAACATATACAACATTTTAAGCATAAGATAGAAGTGCTTTGTTCAATAGTTTCATATTTCCCCTTCATTTAATTAACTTTTTCTTTTTATTGTATTATTTAATACACATTATTAATACATTATTCAATAATGTAATATTAATTCACTTTATTTAATTTTATTTTATTTTTAATAATATAATTTGGCATTTAAATTTATACTTATTAATCTTATTTCTATAACTAAATATTATTTAAATTAAGTATTATTTTATTTAAATACTTATATCTATACTACTATATATACATCTCTTTAAATAAAGATGTAATTCTGCCAATGATATAACTTTTAAAGCAATATGTACAAAGAAGTGCAAGATATTTAAGATGGGTAGAACAAGAAATCGATTAAGTTTAAAACACTTCATCAGTAATATGATAAATTTATCAATTAAGTTTTATATACCTTGACATTTTACCCTTGTCTCTTTTATAAATTTAATAAATATTATTAATATATTATTTAATCATATAATATTATCTAATTCACTTTATTAAATTTTATATTTATGATATTATAGATATTTAAATTTATATTCACTAACTGTATTTTTATTACAATACTACTAAATAATATTTGTATTAAGTATTTTTTTAGATGTTTAAGTATATAACTCATATATATCTTCATATTTATAGTAACTATAATACTAATATTTTTAGAGCATATTGTGAGTTTAATAATTTTAATATTTATCTATATTTTTTACAATAAAAATGAAAGAAGTATCTAATGACAGTTTTACATATTGATTAACACAAGCATATGAAAAGTTATAATTAAATTTCAAAAAATTAACCATTTTATTCTATGTATGTCATTAAAATAAAGTATAACATACAATGCTTATAATACAAATTTTAAAACAAATACACGTGGCAAAACAAAACCTTGATCTACTTTCAGTGTTGTTCATTTATTACGATTAATCACTAATATCTCTTTCACTTTATTGTTGGTTGTTAACAGCTCAAGAACAATCAATATGGTAATTTTTTGTGTCGATTTCTCCATTAACCTTTTGCGGTCTATGCAACTCCAATGGTCATAAAACTCTAACTTATATTCTTAAAACGAAAACCCCATAACATTTAGGTAATAAGTGATTTTCGATCATAAATACCCCTATATTTTCACTAATATTGTTGGGATGATATAGTTGTATTAAAGACTTTGTAATATACGTTATTGTTATCTTTCATTCAATTGCTTTAATAATCATAATTTTATTTTTTATTTACATAATAATGCACCGAGTCGATGCGGACTAAAATCGAATTCCCAAAAAATCGTACAATAGCCATATCGGCACAAAGCACGAGCATTATCACTAGAAATACTAAAAATATTTAAAAAAAAACCAAGTATTAATAATAATAATAATAATAATAATAATAATAATATTATTATTATTATTATTTAAAACATATTACATTACTCGTTATTAACTAACAAACAAAGTTATAAATCCTAAACTATTATATACCCATATTGCCTTTAGCATTTGTTGTTGTTATTGCTACAGTTGTTGCTACTGTTGTTGTTGTTGTTATTGTTGTTATTTTTGTTGTTGTTGTTATTGTTGTTATTTTTGTTGTTGTTCTTGTTATTGTTTTATTGTTGTTGCTACATATAATGTTGCTATTGATGCTAGTATTGTTGTTGCTGCTACCGTCAATGTTGGTGTTGATGTCGTTGTCTGCTTTAATTTAGACGTTTTGTCCGTTTCCAGTGATTCTTTTAAACATATTAAAACTAATATTTAGTCTACTTGATGTATATTTGGATTTTTCAAATATATTGCCTACTAAATATTAGCATTTCTCTTCTCTTCCTCTAGCTAATTGATATCACTAGCATTATGACTCCTATTTTGCTGGGAGAGAGCATAAAACAAAATGTTACCTTAAATCTAAGTATTGAAGAGGCCGGTGGGCTTAAAATCATAAAAGAACAAACGTTTTTGCAATCCTATAAGTTGAAGATGGATGATGATAGTATACATAACCTTATATAAGAAAAACGAAATGAGTTCCCTGTTGATAATATTCAAACGTTTATAGAAAAAAATGTCATATGGTGCATCATGGTGGGTATGTTGATAATTCTTGAAAGTTAATACAATGAAATAAAGCTGTTAAAAATTCACATCCAAACGTATATAAATAGGAGCGTTGCAAGCGCAAAGAACGTAATGGTTAAAATATACTAGCGTTTGATAAATATAAAAAACATACAAATGAGGATATTATGACACCATGTTTAAAAGTTGTAGGATGAAGAGAAAACTAAAATTTTAAAAAATTGATGACTTGTATATTTGAGTTTTAACCATGATTTATATGTTTTGTGTTGTAATAATTGTACATTATAATAACTGTTTTAGATAAAATATATATCAAAATGTATAATAAAAAGCATGTCACAATGGCATATTCAAAAAATTTTAAAATTAAATGTTAAAACTTATAAAGTAAACATAAAACAATAAAAAAATTGTAAATAGCTAAAACATATAACTAAACTTGAAGCAATGATTTTTAGCTCATAGTGATTTACCTCAAGACTTAGATAAAATAGGTGCAGATTTTGGTTTCAAATTTCACCTGTATAAAAAAAGGTTTCAAGTTGAACCAGCTGGTTTTCTCATCTACAAGAGGTTTCCACCCGTGGCTCAAGTTCGGGGCTAATGGAGGCGACCTGATGTATGAGTTTTCTTTTAAAGACGTGCTAGTCTAGTGCCCCAAGGCTTAGTACTTAAGTAATGAACATAATCGGGTGATCTAATCTACTAGCTTGTAATATAATTAGCCGTTTAAAAAAAAAATTAAACTTGAGAGCTATTATGAAAAATCAAAATCTATAAATATTAATAAAAGAATGTTTTTTTGTCACTTGTTATATTCTTAAACCATCTTTTTTATATTTGTCATTTTTAAGCATTTTTATTTTATTTTCTTTCCGAAAGGGTATTAAAGTAATTCTAAAACTCAAACAATTTCTCTCTCTTTATAAAAACTGATTTGATCAATTGATATATATTTTTCTCTCATTTATATTTTTTAAAATCAAACTACGTTTTTAAAAATAAAATTTATTAAGAAAATTTTGATTCATATACTTTCTAAAACAATGAACCTTTTAAAACAAAATATTTTAAATTAGTCATTTTTAAAATAATTATAAAAATATGGAATTTATTAAAAGTAGTTTTATTAAATTAACCAGAATAAATGGAAACTTGATTTTTAATATAATTTTTAATAAACAATAATTTTTATAATAAAATCTTAAAACAAATATTTAAAAATGATACTATTTGAATAAAAGATTTAAAAATAATACGATTGTTTTATCTCTTGAACAAGTATATATATATATATAGTTTATACATATCTTATATTAAAAATATCATACTTTAATTTTTCGTGTTAATTGTAACTATAATCTGTTTAATTAAACTATCTATTTATCTTATATTTACTGTCTATAACCTATGTGTTATTTATTTACTTGAATAATTATTCATATGCAATTATAATAATATTTTATCTTCAAACATGATTTTTTAATTCATAAATTTTTATTACTCATTATTTATTAATTTATTTATTCAACCCGTGTAATACACGAGATACTAACCTAATCATACTATAAGGTAAGAAACATATGTTTTAAAATGTGATATATCAAATTTGAACTATTTAAATCTCTCTTATTTTAAATAAAAATTTTCGTCTTTAAAAATTATTATGAAAAAACAAAAATTTGAAGAAAAAAAAGTGACATAAAACATAAGTTCTCACAAACAACTACAAATAGTCTCTTCTATACAAACCCTAGCAGCACACCATACTTCAATTTACAAACCCCTTCTCCCAATCGGCACCTACTCACCCACCGGCGGCCGTCGTACTCTCTCCGGCCACCCTGACGCCGTCGCTCAAGCATTCAATCGTTAACTGATGCTTCAAATCGTCCCTCAATCGTCATGTTCGCTGATGTAATTTTCTTTCGACCTTCAACTGCTAGATGTGTTTGTAAATTCTCATTATCATTTCATGCTTCATAAAAAGTCTTTTGCTATATGCGTTATTTATATGTAATCATTTGGTTTGATTGTACCATTTATAAGATCTCACGGTTTTTGGTTTAAGATTTTTTTTTTGATTTAAGATTGTTTTTTGGTTTAAAGAATTTGTTTTATATTTGGTTTCAACAAAACTGATTGAGTGATTTCCATGTGTTTGATTAAAGAATTCCAGTTTGTTTTTTTGTAAAATAGTTCAATATGGGCTCGATTTTGGTATGTAGTTAAAAAACTGAACAATTCTGGATTATAACAATTGTTAATAGCAAAAATTTTGTTATATTAAGCAGGTTTGAGTTTTGAAATAAGCCCCAGACCCACAGTTAACTTGGGTTGCACATTTTTGACCAAGTTAAACTTTTATACACCCAAACTGTAATTTGAGTTTGTAAACATGTATGCAAGTGTCATCAGCTAATATTCTGTTATCCTTAATAAATTTAATGCAGATCTCATCATCTCATTCTACAACTAAAGTATTGAAGAAGAACCAATGTTGGAAAAAGAAAGGGGGATTTAGCGAAGTGTACAGAGCGTATATCACATCAAATTGGATATATCTACTAAAGAAAGGAATGAATGGAACAAGTGGACTAGACTACTTTCATAATAGTGATACAGGTTATTCTTTACTCTATAATTAGTCATTATGATAATTATTTTATCAGAGAGAAATATTTTTTGTTAACTAATAATCTTATGAAAAGATAATGAATAAATAAACTTGGACCTAGTTGTTCTATGATTTTTTATTTATTTATAAGCTAAGAGTAACCTATTATTGGAATAATATAATTGGACATATGTAGGCTTTACAATAAACTATTCATATTCCAAATGTGATAAGACGTTACCCATGACAAGTATATCTGAACATATATATTTCAATGAACTTCAACTCCAACAAAAAATGGTGTGCTCATATCTTACTTGTTGGAACATAGATGCACTACAAAAATTTGACCTTATTCCGACTAGACCTATGTCGACGATATGATGTCCTCGTTATATGTCGTCGTTATAGTGTAGATTTGGTTTTTGGCTATCAAAACTCTATCACGACGACATGTCGTCGCCTTAGGTGCCACCTATCGCGTCGACACAAAAGTCGTTGCTGCATTTAGTCATCATAGGTAATTTTATCATCATTTCAATTATATTTCAGATGGCACAAGACTTTTCTTTTACTTATGGCGACGACATGTCATCGTTATAGGTAAAACCAAATTTTTTTTTCTCTAAATAAATCAGCGGCAAAAATGCCCGCCTTTCACGACGATATATTGTCGTCATAATTAATTTTTTTCTTTTTTTCTTCTAAATAAATTAAAGGGAAAAAACCTCGTCTTTTGTGAAACATCTATGACGACGACATGTTGTCGCCATAGGGTGTATTTTGTATAAAAATAGTAATATTAACAATAATACACTGTGGACTTTTTTATAAAAATAATATTATATTTATTATAATTATAAATCATAATAATAATATTAACAAATCTTATATTTATAAAATAATACTTATAAAATAATAATTATATTAATTATAATTATAAGATATATATAATATATTTATTAATTATAATTATAGATAACATATATTAGTTAATTTCAATTATTATTATCAGGCAAAACAACTCTATCCAAGTGTCACATCCGGTAATTTTACGTTACAAAACTCCGTTAGTTTCGTCACGTCTTGCATACACGTGTCATGAGCACACACTAGTTGTCGTTTAACGTTGGTGACCCGATAATAGTTAATAATGTTAAATTAATGATAATTTAACTGATTATGTGATTGTTGTGTTATGCTTATGTGTTTACGTGATTTAAATGTTAACGGTGAGTTTTATCGCGTAATGTGAAAACGTGTGTATTAATTCGTATGTTTTGTGTTTAGTAAAAATAAACCATGTAATTATTATTATTAGTCTATGTTTATTAATCTAGTTAGAAACACTTTTAAAAAGAGTTTAAAGCTTAATCTTTATAAAAAATATAAATGCAAGGGTTAAAGGGTAATTATTGTAAATTAATTAAAACAAAATCACAACCCTAATTTCTACCCCCCATTCAGCCGCGACTTCATCCCCATACCCCCTCGCTCACGGAATTCAGCTAAAAGCAAGCAAAGAAACCTCGGATTGGATTGATTTCAAGCATTAGAAGGCAATAGAAGCATCAAATCTTGTTCCTTTGCAAGCATTAAAGTTAGTTTTGATGTTTATGTCGGGGTTTTCAAGTTGGCCGAAACCCTTGATTCGAAAATCTGATATTTGATGTTGATTGTTGTTGTTTGATGATATTATCATGTTAGTTAGATTGTATATATGTTAGTGATGTGTTGTTTATAGGTTACTAAGAATAGTAACTTTATTTTTCATGATATGATGATTTGATGATGAATTGACGTAGTTGAAGGGTTTATGATGATGTATGTATGATAGATTGATGATATGGATACTAGAAAACTAAGAATGAATGTTGTAGTTTATAGATTTCCAAAAGTAGAAACTTTTGATCATCAAGGTTAGTAAATTACGATGATTGGATGTTGTTGATCATGTTTGGATGTTGATATGAACTTGAATTGGTGTATTATTAATGAATTCATGAATACATTGGGTGTTTGATAGATTTTGGGATGTGCTTTCCCAAAAGAAAAACTTATTTGCACAAAGTTTAAAAGATGATAGTTTGAGCATATTTGGGATATTAGGAGCATGTTAGTATGTTCATGGATGATTTCTAATATGATAAAATATGTTAATTTAATTATATGGAATGCTTGGATGATCATGTATGATGTATGAACTTTGATGATCATGTATGATGTTGAAGGTTGATTAGTAATTAAGGCATCATGTTTGGGACTGAAAATTGATTATTGTAGTGTATGTTGAATGCAATGAACATCGTTAATGAATATGATTGTGATCATCATACACGCGTGCGAATTTGAGGCCCCTACTTAGTAGGATTGGTAGGGTTTAGGATGTGAAGTCGTGAGTGGCTTCACATGGCATGTAGTGCGTGATTTGATCTTTTTGTGGCGTGTTAGTTATGTTATAAGTAGTGGCATGTTAATGTTTTAGATTCATATGACTTGTATGATATTTAGTGGTATGATGATCTAAATAATGCATTGGGTAATGTACATCTCATGTGATCCATTTGAATGTTAACCATGTATGTTATATGTTCACGTTTGCTTAATTGAATTATAACTCATGATGTCACCAACGGGTCAAACGGGTCAACCGGGTCAAACGTGTTTGTTTTTTGAAACCTTGAGTCTTTGGTTGTGGTGTGTTTAGGGTTTCACATGTTTTCTGTTTACACGTACTTATGTATTTACATGATCTAGGTAACCGGTTGTCTGTCCATTCTTTCTTCCAAGTAACCCTAAGTATTTGTTATGCATATCAAGTGAGTTCATGCCCCACTCTTTACTTAATTTCTTTTGATGGAGATAACATACTGGTAATTTACAAACGCTTTATATATTTAAGCTGTGTATAATATTAATATAGTGTTGTTTATCATGGAAAAGTTCTCACACTTTTGAATTGTTAATATTGAATAGCGGGGAAACTTGGGTAGTACTACTAGGTCTGACGAGCCCCACCTGTGTGACTCGAGGTCAACCGGGTGCAATTTGTCATAATGAACATTGTCACGACCTAATAAGTCGTGACAAGAGGCAACAAACTTATCACAGTCAGCTTCAATTGCGAAAATACTATGAATTAATATTTTTTGTTAATAGATTAACTATCTGTTACAATACACTACTTATATATCACAACTGTTAAATTGTTTATATTTGAACGTCAACTCTTGAACTTACCAACCATTGTGTTGATATTTTTAGTATGCTATTCTTAGATCGCTAACTCTACTTGTTATTAGGAGCACAACACGGGTCCAGCATGCATTCTAAGGCTTTAATTCGTAGATACATTTGTTGTCTTTTATTCATGGGTTTTAAATATTGGGATGGCGCGTGTTTTGTCATATTATGCATTTTTTTATACTTTAGATTTGACGCTTCCGCATATTTTTCAAGTTTGAACTTTGGTTGATTTTATTCTAACGTTGGCATATAGAGTCGTTCCGGGTAACTATTGACTGTGATCCTGGTTTGTTCACACGTCTCGCGGTAAAACTCCACACGTGGATTCTGCGGGTGTGACAGATTGATATCAGAGCCATTGGTTATAGAGAACTAGGTTACATACATACTAGACTATACCACACACACAGTTTGTTAATTACATGTTTCTTATTTCCTCTACTGCATACTCATTGGCATACACATCACACCCTTTACAGCATGGCATCGTCATCAAGAACTCCGGGTAAGCGACCGACATCACCTACACGATCTGAGTTCCCACCTCCCGCACCTATACCTGACCGGCCCCGTGTAGCTTCTCATCGAGGGGAAATTGACTGGGATCAAACTTTTACATTGATGGAGTGTGACCCCCCACGAGACTGGAGTTTCTACCCCAAGTTTGTTGATCACATAATGCATAGGGAGCATGTACCTAACCTGAGGCCCAGGACTAGGAGCAACGCTGATCAGCTAATGCCTTCACTCTCACGGATGGTGCAGTCCAATGAGCAAATGATTGCTGCATTGGTGGCTGCACTGGATACTGAGCAACAACGAGTCAGGCGACTCACGAGTGATGTTTGTACATTGCAGCACGAGGTGTACAAACTACGACATCAAATGGATGAACTCGAGGAGCGACACGGGAAGACCCTAAATGGGTGTCACCACATGGAAGATGGTTTTATAACACTTAGAGGACGCATAACTGCTCGTGAACAGCGGGATACAATAGCCGATAACAGAATTGCTACCTTAGAAGCCCAATTGACAGCGCTTCAAATTGCCATAGCTCCTGAACGTCGTTATAGTGTAGATTTGGTTTTTGGCTACCAAAACTCTATCACGACGACATGTCGTCACCTTAGGTGTCACTTATCGCGACGAAACAAAAGTCGTTGCTGCATTTAGTCGCCATAGGTAATTTTATCATAATTTCAATTATATTTCAGATGACACCAAAGACTTTTTTTTAACTATGGCGACGACATGTCGTTGCCATAGGTAAAAACCAATTTTTTTTCCTCTAAATAAATCGGTAGCAAAAATGCCCGCTTTTTCTGAAATATCTATCACGATGATATGTTGTCGCCATAACTAATTTTTTTCCCTTTTCCCTCTAAATAAATTCAAGGGAAATAACCTCACCTTTTGTGAAACATCTATGACGACAACATGTCGTCGCCATAGAGTGTATTTTGTATAAAAATAATAATATTAACAATAATACATTATGTACTTCTTTATAAATTAATATTATATTTATTATAATTATAAGTCATAATAATAATATAACAAATCTTTATTTATAAAAATAGTACTTATAAAATAATATTTTATTAATTACAATTATAAGTCATAATAATACTATATTATTAATTATAATTATAGATAACATATATTATTAAATAAAATTATAATCATCAGGCAAAACAACTCTATCCAAGTCTGCATGGTAGTCGATCGTATGCTCAAAGGCGATATCTTCAGGTAAGAAAACATATATCATTTAATTATGTCTTATTTATTCTTTTCTACTATTATGAATATTGTTTTAATAGGAGCAACAAATCAGGACCTCACGTTATATCGAAACGTGAAGGAGGTTGCATTATAGAAAAGGATTAGGATGGGTCAACTAAAGGCAGAGAAGATTGGGTAAGCTTAATATGTATTTAATATATATTGTGTTCGGTGATTTTGACCCAATATGATCCGTATGTTATACATATTTGAGAATTGTTTGGTTTTGATAAGTTGTGTTTATATTTTGAAAGTTGAGAATTTTATGTTATATTTACTTATGATTTAGCATGTTTTTTTTATTTTGTTACATTTATGTTGTTGAAATTTTATAAAAATCTTAACTTTTCATTTTGATTCTTTAAAATTGCAGGCAAAAACTGAAAATTAATACAGCCAAATGCAAATGGAGGAAGGAGAGTCGTCCGTTAATGAGATGCAATGTTTAGATTTTGACTAAGACGTATTCATACGAGAAGTGTTAGGACGAAAAGTAAAAAATATCTCTCGTTATAAACAATTAAGAGGGTCATCATCATATCGGAATTAAGAAATGGAAGCAATAAGACAATAAATACGAGAAATGCAAGAAATGATGAATGAATTTGAAAGAAGAAAACTTAACCCCAATAACGACAAAGATGATGAAGATGACGACAATTAGGAAGTTTATTTGTTTGGGTTTTAAAAACTTAAGATATGTATAGTTTGATACTTTTGTTCTGTTTCGTATGTAATTAACTAGAATTGTTTGATCTTTGTTTAAGTATTGGTAATATTTAGTTTTTATTTCTGCATATTTGATTTGTGTTAAATTTTAGATGTAAAAACCTGGAAAAAAATAAAATTTAAAAAAATAACTTATTTAACTAGGGACTTTATGGCGACAACTTGTTATCGCTGTAGATAAAATTAGAAAATAATTTATTAAATTAATATATTTTTCATTTTTATCATTTATTATATTAAAATACCTATGGCGAAAACATGTCGTTGTTATAAAGTTTCTGGTTAGATATTTTATTTTTAATTTTGAATTAAAAAAACTAAAAAAAATAATAGCGACAGCGACATGTCGTCGCGATAAGTGGCAATAGCGATAACTTTACTGCGATGACTTTTTTAACCAATTGCGACGAAGTTTTGACTACTAACTTATAACGACGACATGTCATCGCGATAGGCTATAGCGACGACATAGGGCACCTATGGCGACGACATTTGTCGTCGTGACAGGGTCAAAATCTTGTAGTGATGTTTGGTTAACAAAAACTTCAACAACAAAATAGGTAAACTTTATGGTCAATTGCAAAATGATTTGTAGTTTTAAATAAGCTTACATTACAAGAATTTGAGGCCTATAGCGACAAAACCTATGACGATCACAAGGTCTAGTTGTTATAGGTTACCCTAAGGCGATGGAATGTTTTCGCCATACGACCAATTAGGTTTTTGGCTATTTAAGACCTAAGGTGACGGCAAGTTGTTGCCTCAGGGGAATCTATCACGAAAACACGAAGTCGTCATCAACAATGGTTGACATAGATATACGTTCCTAACAGTTTGATTTATTTTTAACGATATTGCAATTTTTAAAATTATATACCCCTATGGACACGACATAGTGTTACCATAGGTTAATTTTTTTTCCCTTTCTTTCCTCTAAAATAGTTTGGAGGAAAAGATCTCGTCGTTGTGAAACATGTATGATGACTAACGATGGTTATTGTAGGTGGAAAAGTTGTAATATTTATTATTTTTATTTATTTATTTAGTTATTATTATTATTATTATTATTAATTTACATACATATTTTTGTTATTATTATCATAAGCATTATTATTCCAAGTAATAATATTAATATTATAAAAATATAATGTCTACCATTAATAATTATAGACATATAATTTGAAATTAGGGTCAAATATGATCGATTATGGTAGTTGAGGTTAAATATATACGTCAAAGGTTATATATATGATCTAATTATGATTCTCGGTGTAACAACCCAACATTAGGTTATATTTTCAACTTTGAATCTCATGCATTATTACCGTTACCGCTACTGGAATTGCTTTATTCTTTCTTTGATTATAATTATTATTGCATGTTCTATCCTTGGATAATTCCTTTAAGTCTAGCCTTAGAGTAGAATAATTAAATGTTTCTAAAAAATATAATTAGACACCTTAAAATTTTAGAACTTAATTGAAAGCAAATTAATTATGTGTACACACAATTCATGCATATGATAGATAACACTTAAAAACACCTAATTAGAAATTACAATTAATAATACTATGTTATACAACAAAACTACACTATATAATATTAACTTAAAAAAAGAAATTTAAACCCCACTACCCTCCAAATTGGCCGCTCCCACTCACCCACTCACACATTCCTTTGATCTCCTCTAACACTCCATTCCATCTTTCCCTTTTCAATACATGCAAACTTTATTTTTTTAATTAGAATTATGTTTTGTAACTGTTACGTCGTTTGGTGTAATTAATGACAAAAATCCGGGTACGTGACGCACCTAACAGTATTACCCCGTTTGAGGAAATTAAGGGTGTGACAGATTGGTATCATAGCCAATGGTTATAACGAACTAAATTAAATTTGCATTACATTTAGACTATAGCCGGATGCCTTAGTTACATGTATATAAACACGATTAGTTTTGTTGTTAGCCTTGTTTGCTTTGTTTGTTGGATTGTTTGGCATTGCTTATTTCCTGTGAGCGGTTCTTTGCAAGAATGCCATCATCATCCTAAGGGCCTTCATCTCTTCTTCTTGAGGCAAGAGGACTATTTACTGCGATCATATACCTTCCTCTAAGGGTCCATGCGTTTGGCCACTACGTTATAATAATAATGAGAGATTTAATTACGATCAGTCCATTGCTTTACCAAATTACCCACCGGTTCAGAGGTGGGAGTGTTACCCTTAGTACATGACCGACCTCATTTTAGAAAAGAATGTTCTCTCACCTTCGAGAACCAACCTCGCACTAGGTCTACCCCTGGTAGGGACTCTGATGCTCCTATGTTACTACCACTTTCTTTCCCTCCAGAGCAAGCCATAGATGCTTTGGCAGCCATCGCACATTTGGAGCGTAAGCGTGTGGCTGAACTTGAGCAGGAAAACAGGGAGCTGAAGAAGACATTAAGCAATACTACTGAAGAACTCAAACAACTCAAGATTCGGTTCGATAACTTCATGGAACATTACAACGACCTGGTGGATCGTGTTAATGGACTGCTCGGGCGGATCGATAGCGTGACTAACGACTAGAAAACCTGGAATCCCGTGTATTTGTTTAGAACGCAGTGCTAGAACTAGAAAAAAATACCCCGAGGAGGAACCGAAAGTGACACCTGAAAAAGAAGAAGATCCCGAAGAAGAACTGAAAGAAGCACCAGAGGAGGAAGATCCAGAGGAGGAACCAAAAGAAGAGCCGAGAAACAGCCCGCGACGAACTGTAGAACAGCGACAAATCCATTTGATTCCCACTAATTTCCTTGCCTATTCATTTCCTTTTATTTATTTTATTTCATTGGACTTTGTTCTTTCTCACACATAGATGGGAAGGGTTGTTTCCCATCCGACTGATGTTTTGGGTTTTAGTATTTGGCTTAATACATTGTAGACGTATTTACAATTTGTTTAATCGAAATTATTATTTGAACTCATTAGTTGTGTGTGTGCTAAATTTTTTAAAATACTTGTACTTAAATGATATATATTGGATATTATATATTTTTGTATGTTGTAATTGTTAAGAACTAGTAATTTTCCCCGTGCTTCGCGACATGTTTTTCGTGAATGTCTAACTTACACTAGATAGCAACGTATATAAACCATCTGTCACACCCCCGCTAAGAGCGGAAACATGGGGATGTAACGGGACGGGATCGTCATAACACATGGTAAGCAATAGAGATGCAATATAGTAAATGATGACAAGCGTGTCATGACGACACCCGACAACAAGGGGACTTGTATCATGTTTAGTCAATATTCACGACAACATAGCCATAAGCATAAACATGTTACATGAATCACATAGACAAGGAGATAATATTATAATGTATTTCCCACAACCCGGGAACAAGTATCAAAAGTATAAAGTTGTTTTAAACAGTCTACAACAATGATTTCCAAAATGTATGATTGTTAAGTTTGTGTAGTCTCAAAAATGCATCCTAGGGTCCCCACTAAGGCAACACACCTAGAGCTTCAATTAGCGCTGTCACCTGAAAATATATGCTCAAAATGGTCAAGAAAATTGTTGGTGAGCTCTTAGGTTTAAATAGTAAATATGTAATTGACGCTGTATAATAGTTGTTGTGGAATACCGTGAATACAGTTACAAGTAAGCAAAATCACATGACATGAGCTTTACACCAAACCTAACGACGTACACAAAGAATCTTGTCAGAATATATTCACCCAAGGCCCGTTCCTTGCTAGGGTTGGTACTATCTAGTATACCAACCAACAAGGGTGGGGGTGTCAACCCAGTAGTACTACCAATACCTATCCGTCGGTTCTCACACTAGAATTAAATGGTGTAAAGAAAGAACTACACAGCAGACCCAAGCATGTATCATATAAGTACTCACAAAACAGTATCACGTTGATTCCAAGTATGTAAATTGAATGTAAGTTGTAAAACATAGAAAACGGGTGAGCATACTTTTCCCCCATGTTTGTAAATGATTAAAAAGTTGTATAAGCATAAAAAGGGGCCACGAACTCACTTGTTAAGTGGTAAGTATGAATGATCAAAGTTCCCAACAGTTGTATGCGATGAACGGCCAAACACCTATTGACAGTTATCGCTAAGCATTATTGATACGTATAAAACAAATAGTAACGTTCGGTCAGTTCGGGTTGTATTAGTTGGGTTGTGTGTAACACACACAAGCAGACACACGTATTAGATCTTATGTAGATCCAAGTACTAGAAGTCGTTGCTATTGCCGGTGATATTGTGTTAAAGTTCCATTGTTATAAGATAAGTATTTGTTAAATATTAGTAATCACAAATGGGTTGTTGATAATTGTAAAATTTCAGGTTGATTTGATTTGGAATAGTATTTGTAGCCTTGATAGCGTTGATTTTAATCTTTGTGATCAAGCAATGACAACTGTGTTAATGTTACCTCAACATCACACGACATCCAAGAAAGAATTCACACACACAGCAGCTTCAGTCACACAACATGATCAGACGCACAAATCAATACTCCATTCGCACGAATCAACCCTCATTCGTACGAATCAGCTTCATTCGTACGATTGAACCTTCATTCGTGCTACTGACATTCATTCGTACCACACAACATTCACTCGCACGACTCAACTGTCACACCCCAACCTTGACGGCGGAAACGTCGAGATGTGAGGGTTACGATTGTTCACAGCCACATAACGCTATTTATTAAATCCAAATATATTAATCATAAGATTCAATTGTAACATTACAAGCAAAAGTTTCAACAAAGAACACATCATGTACAAATGCTACAAATAACATTATCATCCATTTTATCTCTAGGTCCAATCCTAAATGTGATAAGCTTCAAAGAGTAGAACACATACTTGGGGTATTCCTGAAACATGTTAAAAATAAAAGGTCAACATAAAAATGTTGGTGAGCGTTCTATAGTTTTCAATACATAAGCATATAAAATATGGCAATTCAAGTCATAAGTTAGCGAATAAAGTGATTAGGGATGTTATGAACAATGCAACAATCAAACCTCGACAAAGTTTTACAAGTCTCAAACGTTTACAAGATTATACGATCAGCTAAGTGTACTTGGATCAACAAAGCAGGCTTGTCTGGCCCATAGATCTATGACTTCGCTGGGCTAGCAATAGTTAATGATTGTACATATAACGCCATAACATGGTAACCACGAAAGTTCAACTAACCACAACTTTACAAGATGAATTGCCATAGGTTTACAAGTCTCAAATAAGTTTACAAGTGCAATAGTATAAGTTAACATGTTTCACCCCAAAGTGTGAAAATAAGAAAAAGGGGTATAGAATACTCACATGGATATATGCATCACAAGATGATATAAAAGATTAACGTAAGATTCAAAAGATAAATCCAAAGTATCCATTAAGCACCTAAATATATAATTTACAAGATAAAGATTAAGGTTAACAATACGATTAACGTTCACAAGAATTAGGGTGTTAATATTTTTAAGATTTTTGCTAAGCAATAAGTTTATAATGTAGTTATTTACATTTTGATTCCATTAGAAGGAATTATATAGGTTTATATGATTAAGTATTTTAGAAATGAAATTAGATAAAAATGATGTAATTAAATCTTAATAATTTTCTAAGAATAGTATATAATTTCCCAAATTTTAGAGATTAATAAAGATAATATTATGTCCATTATTATTTTAATAATTTTTAAAATTATTGTATCAAGTCCATAAGCATATAAATAATTATTTAATTATTTTTAACAGAAAACATTTGTAATCAAGGTTTAAATTTAAATAAACATTTTAAGATAACCATGATTTTAAAGGAATAACGTTTGAACCGAAACTAATTTATTAGTTGAGACCCACTTTTAATAGGATTTAACCAAAAATAATGTTTGTTAAAATGTTTTTAAAACAAGTTATTTAATTTTTTAAAATTACTATAAAAATTAGAATATTATTTGGTGTACATGGAAAATTTTAAGGTTTGCAAAAACTATTTTTATATTTTTTAAAAATTTTCTACAATTATTTGAGGGCTAAAAAGGCCAAAAAAAATGTTTGAGGGTGCCCGGTTCGAACCCGGGACCTCAAGGTTAGCATGTGGATGGGGAACCAATGAACCAAGGCTCTAAGCCGCGGTTTATGTTGGTTCCATAATCATTTAAACACACTTAAAAACTTTCCCCAAAACCCGAAGAACCCTAAAACAAAGTAGATCAAATTGAAGCATCAAATGATGTTTATTCACAAATTAAACATAGGGCTTTTGATCCTTGATTAAAACCGAGCATAATGGGTGTGTGTATTTACCAGAAAGATGCTCGAATCAATGTTGTAATGAGAAGAGACGGTCGCGACTATTTGGGTGTTGATTCAAGTCGAAAACGTTGATGTTAATCAAATTAAGTTTGCAGATAGATCTTAGGATCGATTTTTAGCAAAAGCCCTCTGTTAATTCTGTGTAATAGAACTTTGAACATGGATCTCCATTAAGTTGTAGGTCACGATAAAGGTGGTGATCAATTGCAAAGAAAATGTGTTTATTAGGTGAAATTGGATGTGATAATCGTTTAGAGATAGATAAAAGATCGTTTTGGTTCGATTAATTGGATTGTTATTAGCCTTAATTGTTTGAACGGCTCAATGATTTAAAGTCGACGGTTATTCGACTTGTTTAGGATCCATAATCGCTAATTAACTCAATTAAAAATCGCCATTGAATTCGAATCACGTTCTTGAACCGGTTGGGATCGTTTGGGTACCAAAATTTAAGGATTTCGGGTAGATTTGGGGGTTGCCGGCGCCGCGCCGGACTTGGCCGGCCGGCGGCCGGAATTACGGGGAGAGAGAAAGGGGTGGGGGGTTAGGTTTGATAATTTACACAAATGGTCCCCGTGGTTTCAACAATTAACAACAAGAACTTAAAGTTTTGTTTTTAGTTTTAGCTAATTTACACTTTAGACCCTGAATTTTTAAATGTTATTTTATGCTAAAGCTAGTTAAATACAAGTTTTAAAATAATAACACTTATATTGTTTCTATTTTTTTTACAAGATTACTTTTAATAATATATTATTAATCTTATTATTATGATTATTATTGTTATTAATATTATTATCATTAATATTATTATTATCAGTGTCATTATTATAATAATAATAATAATAATTATTTTATTTAAGCTTATTAACATCTTAAATTTTATAATAATAAGCAAACATTATAACACTTATAATGTGATTATTATATTAATTTGTTAATCACCAAATTAATTATTAAGTATAACAAACCCCAAAGTTTCAAAATGACATAAAAGGCCCTTTTAGATTTAAGAAAGTTAACTTCTAAGTTAACAAAATTAAGAGATGTCACAGTCTCCTCAACTTAAAAGAATTTCGTCCCGAAATAAAAATGAACTTAGATGAACAAAGGAATCATAATGAAAGGTAAGTGTACAACGGCTAGTGATAGACGTTTGATTACAGATGAGATGTTCCATTTCATGGAATCTTACAAGTCTTTTGATATAATGCATGCCAATTTGAATTCTTCCAGTGAAATATGAGACGCCTTGAAATTTGGCATATGAAACGTTAGAAAACGATGACGAGTTACCCGTGGTATGTTAAACTTATAAGCCATAACGTGTAGAATGTAGTGATGTTTTCGAAATCAATAAAAGACCATCAATTGTAGGAAAATTCGACCAATAGAGTTTAAGAGTCCCAAACGTCGCTATATATAACGAAACGATCTTAACGCACATCTTGTGAATATGTATTGCTCTTTTGACCAAACCGTCGGAGTAAGGATAATGCGAGGATTTTGGGATGAGTTCACAACGTTGGTTAGAAACATTGCTAATAGCAGAAAATGAATTGATCATCCATATTAATGATCGATGTTTTAACAACATAGCACGGTATACGACTATATGAGATAGATACAAGCCAATTTCTCGACCCGTTAACCCACATGAGTCAATATGAAATTTGTTAATCGTCAATCATGCACCAAATGACAACGAGAAATACAAGGCAATTTGAACATATACCAAGTTATGTCTTTTCTTTTATGCCAAACCTATGACTACAAATTATGAAAATTTATGAATCTCCATATCCGCGTCACTATAATGAGTCTCGTAGATCGAAATCAAGATAGTGTAGCGGAAAGATTTTTTTAAGAAGGCTACCATCGCGCAATCAGGTTTGATGATAACTCAAAATGAAAGTCGATAAGTAAAGAATAAATGGTTCCATATAGCTAGATCAAATCAAAAAATGAGGATAAAGGGGAATGAAGTCGATTTAAGAATTTAAATGCTCCAAGCTCAGAATCAAAATTAACCTAGAGCAATCGGGTCTCCTTTCAAGTTCAGAGATCATGCTTTGGCTTGATAGGTCGAAACACTAACATTGTTTCACCCTGCAAGTTAGTACATGTTTCTCGTCACTTGATTACAAACTTGGTAAGTTCAAGATCAAGAAATGAGAATAGTCATCAAGGTGTGGTTTTCACTCCTAACTTGATGGTGTCTTCTCAAGGTATGACCTCTAACTTACCAATCAAAAAGCTCGATCCCAACTCATTGTTGAGGATCCATAGAAATAAAACGAGGTAACTCACCATTAAGGTAAGGGACATCACTCCTATCTTAACGGTGAAGTTTTACAAAAACAAAATATAACAAGATGAACTTCTTTATCAAAATCCAGATTCACTCCTACTTTGATGAAATGTCTCATTTGAACAATACAATTCATAAAGATGATATTATCATCAAGGTATGGAATTCACGCCTATCTTAATGATTGAATTTCATAATAGCAAGAAAACAATCGAAGATTGACATTTGTCACCAAAGTACGGGTTTCAATCCTGTTTTGGTGAGATCATGTCATTTGTGAAATGCCATTCCAAAGAAAATAATTGAAGTCAATCCTCAAGATAAGGTAATCACCCCAATCCAGAGGATGAAATTTCATAAAACACGCGATTGGAAACCATTTATCGAAACGAATAGAGAATCATCAAAGTAAGGGAATCATCCCTGTTTTGATGAGTTAGAATCATTTATGAGATACAAATGTTCTTAGTTATAGGTTGACTTACAAACTCTTGCATCTCTCATGGTGCAAACGGTATGAAGTTTGACATATCGGCGAAAAGAAAAAGAATATCATTAGAAATCTGGAAAATTTCAAGTTACATCAATGTAACAAAGGAAAAAAATCATGCTTACAAGCTTAAGATCAAAGTTCGAGATAGCAGAATTTGTTATGATGGTGTTCAAATCTTGAATAATTTAAATCAGGAAGGCAAAATCAATGACAAGAATGATTCAACACCACGACGAGATGTGAACATTCGATTCACAATCGAAGGAAATACATGAACTCCTCAAGACATGAGGTCAACCATAACCTTATTGAAGACACGCGTACTTATAAGTGATCACTCATCTCAAGGGTTTCGAGTCAAGTAAATGGATTCAATGATCGAGTCAAATCACCATTTACACTTTGCCTAGACAAAGTATCCCGAGATGTAGGAATTCCACTTACAGCATTTCATGTTCTTAGTTATGGGACACATCCTTAAGAAGACTTGAGAACCATAAGTAATGATTTAAATTTTTGAAGACCATTCGATTTAGATTCCCAATATCTTTGGATATATTAGAGTCATGCACACGTTGGTCAAGGTATAGAAATAGATACATGAAACGCCCAACGTGTAGCAATGTTTAATGTAAGAGTTGAAATGTAGAATGGGTTCAATATTAACAGGAACATTATATTTGTTAAAAATGAGAAGATATTGAAACTTTGGTGATAAACCAGTTCAAGAAAATCAAGGATTTTTAAGATACAAAGAGGATGGTTCCATTTGGTAATGCATTACCATTTGGAATCGTTGATACGCCAGGTAAATTACCCATTTGCCTTAGAGATTTGTGTATATTGACCATAGTTTATCACTCATCCCAGAAATCCCCAGGTAAGCATAACTGGTCTCACAATGAGATTTATACCATATGCTTGCCTTAGCCCGAAGGCCTTTTGCCAGGAAATCTAGAATACAGGTGTCTATGTGTCACACAATTTCTTTGGTTCATGGAATCAAAACCTTGATGGGATTTTCATAGATTAGACATAATGTCTAAGGAATTGAACCCAGATGATAAGTGTAGATTCCACATGTCGTTGAGAATAGGTTTAGGAAGTTCATTTGTCGGGGAGGGTCAAAGAGTCAAAGTTAAGTTTAGGGAGACATATAACAAAGTTTAAACATTACAAAGCAAACCTATGCTAAGGCATCAAGTTGCACATAAGTATGGCATAGCATTATGTAGCATGCAAACAATATATATAATTCCAAGAATATAAGTATTATTCTATGAGGTTCATGCATGAGCTATAGTCTAGGTCACCATTTCTAATAACCTAAATCCCTATAGTTATGGGCTCTGATACCAATCTGTCACACCCCAACCTTGACGGCGGAAACGTCGAGATGTGAGGGGTACGATTGTTCACAGCCACATAACGCTATTTATTAAATCCAAATATATTAATCATAAGATTCAATTGTAACATTATAAGCAAAAGTTTCAACAAAGAATACATCATGTACAAATGCTACAAATAACATGATCATCCATTTTATCTCTAGGTCCAATCCTAAATGTGATAAGCTTCAAAGAGTAGAACACATACTTGGGGTATTCCTGAAACATGTTAAAAATAAAAGGTCAACATAAAAATGTTGGTGAGCATTCTATAGTTTTCAATACATAGCATATAAAAGATGGCAATTCAAGTCATAAGTTAGCGAATAAAGTGATTAGGGATGTTATGAACAATGCAACAATCAAACCTCGACAAATTTTTACAAGTCTCAAACGTTTACAAGATTATACGATCAGCTAAGTGTACTTGGATCAACCAAAGCAGGCTTGTCTGGCCCATAGATCTATGACTTCGCTGGGCTAGCAATAGTTAATGATTGTACATATAACGCCATAACATGGTAACCACGAAAGTTCAACTAACCACAACTTTACAAGATGAATTGCCATAGGTTTACAAGTCTCAAATAAGTTTACAAGTGCAATAGTATAAGTTAACATGTTTCACCCCAAAGTGTGAAAATAAGAAAAAGGGGTATAGAATACTCACATGGATATATGCATCACAAGATGATATAAAAGATTAACGTAAGATTCAAAAGATAAATCCAAAGTATCCATTAAGCACCTAAATATAATTTACAAGATAAAGATTAAGGTTAACAATACGATTAACGTTCACAAGAATTAGGGTGTTAATATTTTTAAGTTTTTGCTAAGCAATAAGTTTATAATGTAGTTATTTACATTTTGATTCCATTAGAAGGAATTATATAGGTTTATATGATTAAGTATTTTAGAAATGAAATTAGATAAAAATGATGTAATTAAATCTTAATAATTTTCTAAGAATAGTATATAATTTCCCAAATTTTAGAGATTAATAAAGATAATATTATGTCCATTATTATTTTAAATAATTTTTAAAATTATTGTATCAAGTCCATAAGCATATAAATAATTATTTAATTATTTTTAACAGAAAACATTTGTAATCAAGGTTTAAATTTAAATAAACATTTTAAGATAACCATGATTTTAAAGGAATAACGTTTGAACCGAAACTAATTTATTAGTTGAGACCCACTTTTAATAGGATTTAACCAAAAATAATGTTTGTTAAAATGTTTTTAAAACAAGTTATTAATTTTTTAAAATTACTATAAAAATTTAGAATATTATTTGGTGTACATGGAAAATTTTAAGGTTTGCAAAAACTATTTTTATATTTTTTAAAAATTTCTACAATTAATTTGAGGGCTAAAAGGCCCAAAAAAAATGTTTGAGGGTGCCCGGGTTCGAACCCGGGACCTCAAGGTTAGCATGTGGATGGGGAACCAATGAACCAAGGCTCTAAGCCGCGGTTTATGTTGGTTCCATAATCATTTAAACACACTTAAAAACTTTCCCCAAAACCCGAAGAACCCTAAAACAAAGTAGATCAAATTGAAGCATCAAACGATGTTTATTCACAAATTAAACATAGGGCTTTTGATCCTTGATTAAAACCGAGCATAATGGGTGTGTGTATTTAACAGAAAGATGCTCGAATCAATGTTGCAATGAGAAGAGACGGTCGCGACTATTTGGGTGTTGATTCAAGTCGAAAACGTTGATGTTAATCAAATTAAGTTTGCAGATAGATCTTAGGATCGATTTTTAGCAAAAGCCTTCTGTTAATTCTGTGTAATAGAACTTTGAACATGGATCTCCATTAAGTTGTAGGTCACGATGAAGGTGGTGATCAATTGCAAAGAAATGTGTTTATTAGGTGAAATTGGATGTGATAATCGTTTACAGATAGATAAACGATCGTTTTGGTTCGATTAATTGGATTGTTATTAGCCTTAATTGTTTGAACGGCCCAATGATTTAAAGTCGACGGTTATTCGACTTGTTTAGGATCCATAATCTCTAATTAACTCAATAAAAATCGCCATTGAATTCGAATCACGTTCTTGAACCGGTTGGGATCGTTTGGGTACCAAAATTTAAGGATTTCGGGTAGATTTGGGGGTTGCCGGCGCCGCGCCGGACTTGGCCGGCCGGCGGCCGGAATTACGGGGAGAGAGAAGGGGTGGGGGGTTGGGTTGATAATTTACACAAATGGTCCCTGTGGTTTCAACAATTAACAACAAGAACTTAAAGTTTTGTTTTTAGTTTTAGCTAATTTACACTTTAGACCCTAAATTTTTAAAATGTTATTATTTTATGCTAAAGCTAGTTAAATACAAGTTTTAAAATAATAACACTTATATTGTTTCTATTTTTTTTACAATATTACTTTTAATATTATTATTATTAATCTTTTATTATGATTTTATTGTATTACTATTATTATCATTAATATTATTATTATCAATGTCATTATAATAAAATAATAATTATTATTATTTATTTAAGCTTATTAACATCTTAATTTTATAATAATAAGCAAACATTATAACACTTATAATGTTATTATTATATTATTTGTTAATCACAAAATTAATTATTAAGTATAACAAACCGCAAAGTTTCAAAATGGCATAAAAGGCCCTTTTAAGATTTAGCAAAGTTAACTTCTAAGTTAACAAAATTAAGAGATGTCACATCAACCTCCATACGCACGAATCACCTTCATTCGTACAAATTAGCTTCATTCGTACGACTGAACCTTCATTCGTATGATTGCCTTCAGTCGTGCGATACATGCACAATCGCATACATTCATGCGGTCGCATGACTCAATCACACACAACATTCATCCGCATTGACTCAATCACACGCATTCATTCAATTGCCCAACTCAGTCGCATGACATACCCAGTTGCACAACTTAGTCGCCCGTAAGACTCAGTCGCACGACTCACCCAGTCGCAGGGCTTAGTCGCATGATAGACCCAGTCGCCCAAACAGCAGAATCGCGACTGCAGAATGTAAAGCAGCCTTCGGCTGCTTTGAGCACGAGTTTTACACAACAAGAACTTCCTGAAACACACTACATACACACACAAACAAGAGCACACACACAGAAAGACATCACACGCATCCACACGACCTCTTGTGTTCGGGTTGACCTGAATACCCGAAACCCTAGAAATGGACAACAGTAAAATGAGCAAGAAAGGGACAACCAAAGTTGTCTACCTGCAAGGATGGAGTAGACTAGGTTGTAACTGAAGTCTTGATGACGAAAACGAGACGAAATGGGGCAGTTTGGTGCAAAGAAGGAGATGTAAAGTGAAGAAGAGTGAAGAAGAAGAAGTGAAGAAGGTGAAGAAGAATGGCTGGGAAATGGGGTTTTTATACCCATCCCAAGTTTGCAAAATGTCAATTTTAGTCCCTGCACTTAGTCCCCGAGTTCCCAAAGTTTGTTTCGGTTGAAAACAACTTTAAAACTGTTTGTTATATTAATGTTAAAAATGTATTTAATGATACACGTGATGAAATTTGTAAAAGTTTTAAGCATAGCACACGTTCACGATGAAAGCACAAGCATAAAGAAAATGAAGCAAGTATGATATCCACACAAGGAGTTAATAAAGATGAGGAATGAATAATCAAAGAAAAGTTAACGGAGAATCACGTTAATTGACGGACCTTAAGGTGACGGATGTCACAGTATCCCCCAGTTGAGAGAATTTCGTCCCGAAATTCAGCTGGAGTTAGGTCCAGAGTGTCATCCTCGAATAGGTGTGGATACTTGAGTTTCATCTGATCTTCCCCCGTTCCCATGTAAACTCCGACCCTCATTTTGAATTCCATCTCACGCGAAATTGGTATTCTACTGTGCTTCAATTGCTTGACCTTTAGATCTATGATCTCAATGGGTTCTTCAACAAAATGAAGCTTTTCGTCAATCTTGATGTCCTCAATTGGACGTGAAGTGATTCATCAGCCAAACTTCTTGAGGTTCGACATGTGGAAGTATCATGCACGCCGCTGAGTTCTTGTTGTAACCTTAATCGGTAAGCCACTGGACCAATTCTTTCTGTAATCTCTAATGGTCCGACGTATCTTGGGGATAACTTCCCTTTCTTTCCAAACCGAACAATTCCTTTCCAAGGAGAGACTTTGAGTAAAACTTGATCTCCAATGTTAAATTCTAGAGGCTTCCGACGGTTGTCGTCATAACTCTTTTGGCGATCTCTAGCAGCAGGTTCAGTTTGTGTGAAGGGAGCTGAAGTGAATGAAAGTCAAAAAGACTTTCATGTCACATATCAAAAGAGAAAAGGAGAGTCTGAGAAGGAAAGGAGCTGAAGGATATGGTGAAAGAGCTGACGCCAACCATAACCGTTCAATGCAAATCATTGAGCAGTTGTATGGCAGGGTTTTGACATCAAACACTAGACTCCGAGATCAGAAGGATGGAAAAGAGGAATCAATTCAGATGGGCTAGCTATGATGCCTTAGAAAGAGAAAGGCTGGAGATAATGACAGATTCATAGCTAAATACTTGGAAGATCTCTAATGGAAATAAGGGCTGGACCAGGGACAACATCTTGGCAATAACCACCAAGATTTGTTCGTCTGAAGAATACTCCAAAGGTTTAGTGATTGAGTTATTGAATGAGCTGGGGTTGGGATTCGAAAAGAATCTGACAAAATTTACCAAAGCCTCCCTTACAGCCAAAATGCTAAACATCTGAAAAGCCTCAATCCTCAAAATCACTATCTCCCAACCCACTAAAACAACTCCTTTACCCTCTAACCAACCATCCAACCCCCAAAACCATCTTTACCTCAAAACCCTTGCCTAGTGATGTCCTAGCCAAAAGAAAACAGGTACGAGGCCTGATGAAGATGAAGAGGAGGATGAAGACAGACTGCACTCTTCTGCAGTCATTACTTTGCCTAAGGCTAAACCAATGTCCACACTCCTGCTCTCAAATGCATGATGATGGATAAAGTTGAAGAGGAACAGTAGCCAAAACATGATGGGAAATGCTGAAAATTTGACAAAGCCTATGCTAACATCCTCCTTCAATGATCAGCATGAAAAGAAGTATTAGATTTTACAAACCCTTGCTAATACCTTTCAATACCAAGGGAAATAGTAAGGTTATGTGCCTGATCCATGGTGGCCCACCGATTGTCACTAAAGAATCCTTCAAGATACAAGTGCCAAGTGAAGAGAGTTGTCGACGAAGACACACGTTGTGCTTGTAGTGTCCCCTTGGCAAATTGTTGAAGAGTCCAAGAAAGCTAGGAAGCCAAACAACCACCTCAAAAGATGTTAGAGAACAAAATTATAAAGAAGGGATGGTTTACAAACGACTTGAAAACTTCACACAAGAAGAGCTCAACCTGCTCTTAGAAGGAACTCATCAATGAGTTTGCTTATAGACAAATAACCACGGTTGAGCTCCGATGGAAAACAGGCCAAGTACCTATCTTGCAGTGTATGGCCGAGAAGGATTATTGGATGGTGTGCCCGAGGTGCTGACAATGGATTGGCAAATCATGGTTTTAAGGGCTTACACCAGGGAATCATATAGGCTGATACACGGGAAGTAGATCCATGGTTGTGGCACAGCTTCGTGTCCCAGTCCCATACAGAGCTCCACCATATCATGCCAACAGATCATCAGAGACTTCTTCCCAGGCCGGTGCTGAAACAGGGTCATCTCATCTGGATCAAGAGGATTAAGAGACCAATCTATCTGCCAAAATAAGTGGGACTCGTAATAACTTTAGGTTTTGGTTGGCTGCCCTGGTTTCAGGGGGAGTTTGTTGGACCAAAAGAACCAATGAGCCTGATCAGAGAAACCTCTAAGTCCCACAGACATCACAACAGCTGAAGAAGACCTGATCAGCTGTTCTACAAAGTCTGAAGAATACAACTGCTGAAGTACGTCTGAAGTACTGAAGACAAAGACTGAGACAACAGCTGAAGATCTAAAGTCTGAAGACTTCAACAAGTACTGAAGACAAAGACTGAAGATCAAGCTGAAAGACAAAGTCTGATGTTCAAGTACTGAAGACATCAGCTGATGTTAACAGCTGATGACAACAGCTGAAGAGGGCTTCTTCAGTTGTTGTGATGGTTTTTCTTCTTCAGTAGTTTTCTTTTCCTTTCAGTTTTTGTTTATTTTTCTTTTCAGTACTTGTAAACAACTGAAGAGGTTGTTCTTCAGTTGTTGTAGTTCAGTAGTTTTATGTTTTTCAGTAGTTGTAAATGAGATGTTTAACACTTAGGAACATTTGTAAGAAGATGTCAGTTGTTGACATCTTCAGTAGTTGTTAAACATCAGTAGTTATAAAACGGTTACATGTCACTTTCAGGTGACATCAGCTACGTCATTCTTTCCTTTATAAGGAAAGATGACTCACCTGTAATCGTGCCTTTGAGGCCGACAATCTTAATGCAATATTCCTTTTGTCGGATATTTCTCTCTCTATAACAAAATTCTTTTATCGTTTTATATCAATTGTTCTTGTTTGAATTTGTCTAATTCTGAGCTATTCCGCTGCTATATCTGTTCAATCGATTAAACCAAGGGCTGAGATCCTAACAAATGGTATCAGAGCAGGTTAATCATTGATCGATCTAACAATTGATCATTGAAACTGTTCAATCGCTCTAAGTTTAATCGAATTAGCAAAATTCGCAAGGATCTGTTATAGAGATTGAGAGTGTATCGCTTCTGGCCGTTTTATTTGAGGTTCTGTGTGGTTTTGAGCTAAATTTATGTGATTTTACTTGAATCTGTCTGATTTTCCACAATGACTACTTCTTCGAATGATCCTTTCAATACTGGATCCTCTACCAAGCCTCCGATCTTGGTGAGGAATGAGTATAACATTTGGCAGAGAAGATTGCTCCATCACCTGTCTGTCAATAGCTCAGGTTGTTGGACATCTGTGGTACATGGACCACATAAGCCAATGGTGAATGATCCGGAAACAAACCAGTTGGTTCCAAAGAAGAAGGAGCAATACTCCGATGAGGACAAGAAGTTGTTTGAAATCGATGCAAAAGCCCATGGAATTTTGGCTATGGCTATTCCTAATGAGATTTACTCTGGGCTTCTGCATTGTGAGTCTGCTCATGACCTCTGGAATGCCATCAAAGAACAATTTGGTGGTACTGATGAGGTTTTAGCAAACAACAGGGAAATCCTCGCCCAACAATATGAGACTTTCTCTCATAGAAAGGGTGAGACTCTGACTCAACAATTTGAGCGGTTTTCATGTTTAATCTCTGAATTGAAAATGGTTAAACATGAATATACCAGGAGTCAGATGAACCATAGATTTTTAAGATCACTGCCTGAGAGATGGAACACATATACCATTGTTCTACGCTCAAATGCTGATGTTGATCGCCTATCTCTCACCCAACTTCATGGGAAACTGCTTACATTCGAGAGAGAGATAGAGCAGAAAAGGAAATTGGTTTCATCTGGCAAGCTCACTGAGGATTTTGTCCAAGGGAACACTGCCCTGATTGGACATCAAGAGTCAGAATATGCGTCATCTGAAAGCCAGTATGATGAGCATATTGATTTCTCTACAAACACTTCTGAGCCTGCCTTTGTGAGTGTTGATAGTTATTCTGCTGGTAGTAATAGTGACAATCTATGTTTCATCATGGATGATCTCAAGGGGATTGCTGATGATGACTTAGAAGAGATGGATATTTTGAGCCAAATGGCCTTGATAAATATCAGATCTCAGAAGTTCTACAAAAGAACTGGAAGGAAATTCCCAGGACTCTCTGGCAAAACCAAAGTTGGTTTTGACAAGAGTAAGTTGAAGTGCCATAAATGCCACAGGCTTGGGCACTTTGCAAGAGAATGTAGATCATCTGGATCTAACTCTCCTGCACCCTTTGTGACTTTCCCTGGCAATAGTCAACAAAACAGAGGGCAACAACCTGTCAATTCTGGTTATCATCATCAACCACAATCTCCTGCATATTTTGTTCCACAGGGGCCAATGCCATATCCATACCCCTGCTATTACATGCCACAACCAGGCCAGGTTCAAGCACCCACTGCTCAGCAACCACATGCACTCCCTGAGCCTCAACCATCCCAATCTCATCAACCTAATCAACTTCAACAACACAGCTTCTTCACACCAGGAGTTGTTGACTGGAGCAGTTTACCAGATGATGTGTCTGGTAATGAACAACTGTTCTCAGGTGCTGGTCAACATGGTGGTGAGCATCCTTTTGGAAATCTAGCTCTCATGGCTTTGGAATCCTCTGATGGATCATCCTCAATACCTCTTCACACAGGTATCACAGGTATCCTCTGAGGCTAAGGCCAAATTATGTTCTGAAACTTGCATAGCAGCATTTGCCTCTATTAGAGAAGCAAATGTGGCTTTAATCAATAAAAATGTAGAGCTAGAACAAACAATTTCCAAAAATAAAGCTGAGTTTGAGTCTGTGCTAAAAGAGAAAACTGATGAGATTTACAAATTAAAATGCCAATTTCTGATGATAAGGCTAGGGAGGATGTACTCTTAGAGAAGTACAAAGACCTCAAAGATACTCTTGCTGTCACCCAGGTAGAGTGTGATCGATGGGTACAATCTTGCAAGGGCTTTGAAATGCTTCTTAGTAAGCAAACAGCTTCCAATGTGAAGTTTGGAATTGGTTATAATCACACTGCTCCTCCTACATTTTTGCTTCAAGAGCAGGAGCGGATTCTGATGGAGAAAGTAATGACCAATCCACCTCATCATGTGATTCACTACTTGATAAAGCACCATCAGTAGTTGAAGTCAGTAGTAATCCCTCTGTGAACCTATCAGCTGATATTGATGGTTCAACTGCTGACACTCACATGATCAATGAGTTGATCAACCCAAGTGTTATCCCTAGAAGTACTGAGGGTACTGGAGAGCAGGGGATAACATCTGGAGTTCAAATCCTAATGACTGACAGCACTGAAGAGAAGAAAACTGTCAGTAGGAAGGATTTGAAGCCTACTAAGGAGTTGACAAGAAGGCAAAAAGTGCTTCTAAACTGCTGAAGAGCAAGTCTTCAGTAGTTTCATCTTCTTTAGTTGATGATCAACAGAAGATGAAGAAGAAACCATGTGAAATATGTGGTCTATTCAATCATCTCACAGATGATTGTTGGTACAAAAAGGGATCCAAACTCAAACAAAAAGAGAAAATTAAAGAAAATTTGGCTAAAATGAAAACTGAGTTTGAGTCCAAGTTTGTACCAGCAGCATCAAATCCTGTTACTCCTATGACCAAAAAGAAATCTAAAAGGAAGGAGTGCAACAGGCAATAGCTGAGGTTGCTCAAAAGAAGATGGTGCAACACAAGAACTCATCATCAAACACCAATACCAATGTGTCTGAAGAGCTGAAAGCTCTCTCCCAGAATCAGACACAGCTGGTAATGATGGTTCAACATCTGTTGGGAAGAGTTAACCAACTTGATGGCCCTGTGTTGAAACCCCAGAAAAGGAGATCCAAGCCGAAGGATTCCTCTTCTACACCATCTCCTTCACCTCAAGCTATTGTGTCCAATAAACCTGTTAGTTTACCATCTGTTGATGAGACCAGGCCCAAAACCAAAAAGGTTTGGGTCTCCAAAACTAACTGATTGTTTATTTATGCAGGTTTCTTCAACATGCCAAAGTAGCATCTGGTATGTAGACAGTGGGGGATCTATGCATATGACTGGGAACAACTCACTTCTTAATGACTACTCTCCAGGAAGGAAGGGATTTGTTTCCTTTGGCAATGATGCAAGAGGTTACATCATCGGGAAGGGCTTTGTTTCCAATGGGGAAATAAAGTTTGATGATGTCAACCATGTGGAAAATCTCAAGTATAATCTTTTGAGTGTCAGTCAATTGTGTGACAAAGGCCATGTTGCCCTTTTCACAAGCCAGAACTGCAGGATTCTGTCATCCAAAGTTCTGAGTTTGATTGACAAGGTATTGGATGCTCACACTCTCCTGAAGGCCAACAGGACAGGAAGAGTGTATGCCTTAGATCTTTCCAAGAAAATTGATCTCAAAGGCCATCCTTGCCTATTTTCCAAGGCCTCTCCTCAAGAATCTAATCTATGGCATAGAAGGCTGGGACATGTTAATTTCAAGAACATGAATCAGCTGATACACCATAGTTTAGTAAGGGGAATGCCTATGAAGGAGTTCAAGTGTGAAAACAACTGCACTGCTTGTTTGAAAGGAAAACAGCACAAGGTTTCATTTCCACCTATTGAAGAACCAAAGTCCACTGCCTGCTTACAACTTCTTCACATGGATCTCTTTGGTCCTGTGAGAGTGATGAGCATGGCACAGAAAAAATACTGTCTGGTAATTGTGGATGATTACTCCAGATTTGTATGGACTTTCTTTCTACATTCAAAGGATGAAGCTGCACAGAAGATCATAAACTTTGTGTTGTATGCTGAGAAGCAGTATTCCCTCTCAGTCAAGTGTATTAGAAGTGATAATGGAACAGAATTCAGGAACAATACACTTGATGAGTTCTACCTTTCCAAGGGAATAAAGAGACAGTTTAGTATTCCAAGAACTCCTGAACAGAATGGAGTTGTGGAGAGAAAGAACAGGACCCTCATTGAAGCTGCAAGGTCTATGTTGGCTGATTCTGGACTGCCATTGACCTTTTGGGCTGAAGCTGTCAACACAGCATGCTATGTGCAGAATAGAGTGCTAATAAATCAGAGGTTGATGAAGACTCCATATGAAGTTCTACATCATTTGGCCCCTCTCATTTCATTTTTAGAGCATTTGGGTGTCCCTGTTTCATTCTCAACACAAAGGATCAGCTCCAGAAATTTGATCCTAAGGTGGATGCAGGGTACTTTGTTGGTTATTCATCAACTTGCAAGGCATACAGAGTCTTCAACTGCAGAACAAAGATGGTTGAAGAGACTTTACATGTCAAGTTCAATGAATCTCCAAAGGACAAGATTCCACAAAGCCCTGTGGAGCTCTTTGATTTGGACATACTGCAATATGTTCCTTATCAATCTCCTGCTGTTGCTCCTGTCAACAGTTCACCACCTGGTGTTACTACTGAAGATGATGATGATAGTAGTAATCACCTCTTCAGGTTTAGTGATCAACTGCCTGAGTCCTCTAAACCTGATGCTCCTGTAGCTCCAGCCGCACCATCCACAACAAATGCTGATGAGATTTCTGCATCCTCAACTTCATTTGAGTTGCCACCATCTTCATGGTTTCAAGAATCTGCATCAACATCTGCTGCTGCTGAAGACCCTACAAACACTTGCACAGATTTGATTGTTTACCAAGAGCTGAAAAATCACCCAATATCTCAAATCCTTGGTGATATCAATGCTGGTGTCTCAACCAGAAGCCAGTTGTCCAATTTCTGCTTCTATGCTCTCTTCATCAGTCAGCTAGAGCCGAAGAACTATCATGTTGCTTTGAGGGACAATGGATGGGTTGAAGCCATGCAGCTTGAGCTTCTTCAGTTCAAGAAACAGCAAGTGTGGGAGCTTGTTCCTCTACCCCCAGGTAAGTGTGCAATAGGCACTAAATGGGTGTTTAGGAATAAAACTGATGAAAATGGGCTAATTGTTAAGAACAAGGCCAGACTGGTTGTGCAGGGGTTTGCACAAGAAGAAGGTATTGATTATGATGAAACCTTTGCCCCTGTAGCCAGACTGGAGGCAATTAGATTGTTTTTAGCCTATGCTGCACTCCACAATCTTAAAGTTTTCCAAATGGATGTCAAAAGTGCTTTTCTATATGGTACAATAAAAGAAGAAGTTTATGTGTGTCAACCACCAGGCTTTGAGGATAATAAGCACCCAGAATGGTATATAAGCTTGATAAAGCTCTTTATGGGTTGAAACAAGCACCTAGAGCTTGGTATGAGACCTTATCAAACTTTCTTCTACAGAATAATTTCACTAGAGGCTCCATAGATAAAACTTTATTTATTAAGAAGGTGGATCAGCATAAGCTACTTGTTCAAATTTATGTTGATGATATTATATTTGCATCCTCTGATCCCCAATTGTGTGAGGATTTCCAAACCTTAATGCAACAGAAGTTTGAAATGAGTGCAATGGGAGAATTACAGTTCTTTCTAGGTTTGCAAATCAAACAAAAAGCTGATGGAATTTTCATTCATCAGTCTAAATACACAAAAGATCTTTTGAATAAGTTTGATTTACAAAACTGTAAATCTTGTTCTACTCCCATGTGCAACACCACACAATTGGATGTTGATCAGAAAGGTAAAGGTGTTGATGAAACCCTTTACAGATGTATGATTGGTTCCTTGATGTATTTAACAGCTTCTAGACCAGATATTATGTTTGCTACATGTGTTTGTGCTAGATTTCAGGCTGCACCTAAGGTCTCATCTGATTGCAGTCAAGAGGATCTTTAGATATCTGCAAGGCACACAATCTCTAGGCTTATGGTATTCCACTGGACATTCTTGCAAATTAGTTGCTTTCTCTGATAGTGACTATGCAGGATGTAAGTTGACCAGGAAATCAACTTCTGGTGGATGCCAATTCCTAGGCAACTGTTTGATTTCTTGGCAGAGTAAGAAACAAACATCTGTTGCTACATCCACTGCTGAAGCCGAGTACATTGCTGCTGCAAGTTGTACATCCCAAATACTCTGGCTTCAGAATCAACTTTTGGATTATGGCATTACAGAGACTAAGACTCCATTATTAATGGATAGTGCTTCAGCTCTTTGCATTGTCAAAAATCCTGTCCAGCACTCTAGGACCAAACATATAGAAATTAGACATCATTTTATAAGAGATTGTTTTGAAAAGGGTCTAATTAATCCTATGTTTGTGCCTAGTGCTGATGAGCTTGCAGACATTTTTACTAAGCCTTTGGATAGTTCAACTTTCCACAACCTGGTGTTAAGGCTTGGTATGCTGCAGCTAGAATAAGTGACAACTACTGATGATCTCAGTAATTACTGATGATCATTGGTAACCATGTCACATATAAGTACTGATGAGTTATTTTACCCTCAGTAGTTTTTATAACTACTGAAGGCTAAATGCTTTAAGTACTGTACTTTATCTGTTCTACACTACTGATGTAGTTACAACTACTGAAATCAGTAGAAACAGATAAGTACTGATGTCCTATGAAACAACTGAAAACAGCTAAAAGCTGATGAGTAAGTGTTGAGGACAGTATGAAACAGCTGAAAGGCTATGAATTGACGACAACTACTGATGAGTACTCTCTCTTCAGTAGTTCACAAACTGCTGTTTCTTTATAAACAACTGAAGCAATACCATGTCTTCAGTAGTTTCACAACTACTGATGACTAACACCAAGTCTTCAGTTGTTTACAACAACTGATGGCAAAACCACGGTCTTCAGTAGTTTCACAACTACTGATGACTAATACCAAGTCCTCAGTTGTTTCAACATCTGAAGTCCAACTTGTCTTCAGTAGTTTTTAAAACTACTGATGCCTAAATCAGAGACTTCAGTTGTTTCAACGTCTGATAGTAAACACCATGTCTTCAGTTGTTTTATAACTGCTGACCACACCAATACCATCAGTCGTTTCAAACGTCTGAAAGTTAATACCACGTCATCAGTAGCTTCAAATACTGATGACTAACACCAAAACCTTCAGTCGTTTCATAACCCGTACCCTATATATACCTGATCCCTCTTTCAGAGTTTTTCATTCTTTCACGACCTAACTTTTCAAAAGCTCTGAAAACCTTTCACCTTCATTAATGGCGACCATGCAACTCAAACCTCGACACAACTGTGTCGCGTACCTACAAAATCGCCCTTCTGGACCAAATTTGAAAATGCTATAGATCTTATGGTCCAATCCCCACTAAAAACGGCTTTCCTTTAAATCCAATCATTTATGCCGATTCGCTACGTCAGTTCTGGATGAATGCGACCGTTAATGGAGAATCTATCCATTCATCTATCAACTCGCATAAGGTGGTCATCTCTACTGCTACCATCCGCCAATATTACTGTTAGATGATGCTGCCTACCCTGTTGGATATCCTAAGCGCCAACTTGATCTTTCCTTTGGACAACATGGATATCAGGGTGATCTTAGTGCTTCAACAATCCTGAAGAAACATTTTCCAGATGCTGAACGATTATTATTTCATATGGTAAATGTTTGCCTGGCTCCGAAGACTTCCTCTTGGGATCAACTGTCTTCCAGATGGCAACAGGTATTGTTCTCTATCCTTGAACAAGAACCACTAAACTTTTCTGAAATAATTTTTCTTGAACTCAAGGATATGGCCACAAAACCACTTTCTAACCGTTGGATACTATATCCTCGGTTTATAATGGCCATAATAGAGAATCAGCTTTCTGCTGAGGGACTAGTTGGTCTGGGAGTCCCTGCTTTGGCTGTATTGCCGGAGGTATACTCCCGACACAACACTGACCAAACTCTCAAACAGGCTGCCAAGCTGCGCAAACCCACGCAGCTGGAACCCACAGCCTCCACCTCCACATCCAAAGTCCCCTCCAAACCCACAAAGAAGAAGCCTAAGAAAGCTACTCAGGGAATTGAGTCCCCTGTGGATGCTCCTGCTGCACCAACGCAGGTTATCTCTGCTGGAAATAACCCCCCAGTAGAGACTGTGACTCCACCAACTGAAGCCGCTCAGGTTTCCTCTCAAAAGGAACCTGAAGCAACCACTCAAAGGGAGCCACAATGCTGGGATCCTCCTCACTTGAGGGGATTACCATTGAAGAGCACCACCTGTCCCGGGTGCACACTGCTTCCACACCCTCTCCTGATGCAACCGCCCCTCAAAGCCCTACTATCATTGTTGCAAAAGTGCTGACGCAGTTGCATTCCTCACCCCCCACCCAGACACCAATTACTACTGGGATAACCTCAACACCTGAGGGGGAGGATCACAATGCTTCTGTCAACCCACAGCACAGGGGTTATCATGTTCCATCTTCTAGTGTAGATAAGGAGGTGCGAACTTCTGGTGAGGCTGCCACTGCTCCTGACTCAGCAAATGACCAGGATGCAGTTGGTAACATCTCTAAGTCCTCACCAGTGGCAACAGCTGATGAAGGACATAGTCCTGAGGCTGGAAGTCCCCAGAACCGAGAACAAGGGGCACATGCTACAATTGATCTACACTCAAGGCATGTTCATTCTGACTTTGTCAGGAGGTCAGGTGATTCAGTCACAACTGATGATGACCTGAGCTTCTTCTATGATGTAGTTGCTCAAAACACCATTCTAGAGGATGAGGTTAGCAGACTCAAAGAGCTGCTGGCCAAGATGTCTCAGGATGCAAGTCCATCTGCCACCACAATACACCCACAGATGGCACCTTCTTCTGAAGGTCCCCTACACACTGAGCCAGTATATACTTCCAAGCCACCAGCCTCTGCTTTCGGCACTGATTCTCAGGAACAGAACCATCCTGATCAATCAGTTGCTACCTTTCAAAATTCCTACCTCTCATCACTCCCATGATCACAGATATAGTGATCAAAGCCATTGATGAGAGGCTTCCTACAATAATACAACCCTGGTGGAGGAGTTGGTGACTAAATCTCTTTCTACTGCTCAAACCCTTGCACCAATGCAACAAAAAGGGGGAGAGTCAGTTAGTTAAAGGAAAAAGGAAGAGGATAGATGGGGAGAAGGCGAAAGAATCTGAGGTTGTAAATGAGAAGGAAAGGAGAGTGTGAAGGGAGCTGAAGTGATGAAAGTCAAAATCAGACTTTCATGTCACATATCAAAAGAGAAAAGGAGAGTCTGAGAAGGAGAAGGAGCTGAAGGATATGGTGAAAGAAGCTGACGCCAACCATAACCGTTCAATGGATAAAATCATTGAGCAGTTGTATAGGCAGGGTTTTGACATCAAACAACTAGACTCCGAGATCAGAAGGATGGAAACAGAGGAGATCAATTCAAGATGGGCTAGCTATGATGCCTTAGAAAGAGAAAGGCTGGAGATAATGATCAGATTTATAGCTAAATACTTGGGAAGATCTCTAATGGAAATAAGGGCCTGGACCAGGGACAACATCTTGGCAATAACCACCAAGATTTGTTCGTCTGAAGAATACTCCAAAGGTTTAGTGATTGAGGTATTGAATGAAGCTGGGGTTGGGAATCGAAAAGAACTGACAAAATTTACCAAAGCCTCCCTTACAGCCAAAATGCTAAAACAGTCTGAAAAGCCTCAATCCTCAAAATCACTATCTCCACAACCCACTAAAACAACTCCTTTACCCTCTAAACCAACCATCCAACCCACAAAACCAAATCCTTTACCTCAAAACCCTTGCCAGTGATGTACCTAGCCAAAAGAAAAGAAAGGTACTGAGGCCTGATGAAGATGAAGAGGAGGATGAAGACAGACTGCCACTCTCTGCAGTCATTACTTTGCCTAAGGCTAAACCAATGTCCATCACTCCTGCTTCTCAAATGCATGATGTAATGATAAAGATTGAAGAGGAACAGATGCAAAAACATGATGAGGAAATGCTGAAAAGCATTGACAAAGCATATGCTACATCCTCTTCAATGATCAGCATGAAGAAAGAAGTATTAAGATTGTACACCCTTGCTAATACCTTTCAATACCAAAGGGAAAGAGTAAGGATATGGCCTGATCCTAGGGTGGCACACCGGATTGTCAAGAAAGAAATTCCTTCAAGATACAAGGGCCAAGTGAAGAGAGTTGTCGACGAAGACATCACTGTGGTGCTTGTAGTGTCCCCTTGGGAAATTGTTGAAGAGTTCAAGAAAGCCTATGAAGCCAAACAACCACCTCAAAAGATGTTAGAGAACAAAATTATAAAGAAGGGATTGGTTTACAAACGACTTGAAAACTTCAAACAAGAAGAGCTCAACCTGCTCTTAGAAGGAACTCATCCAGATGAGTTTGCTTATAGACAACCACGGTTGAGCTCAAGAATGGAAAACAGGCCAAGTACATATCTGAAGTGTATGGCCGAGAAGGATTATTTGATGGTGTGCCCGAGGTGCTGACAATGGATGAGCAAATCATGTTTTTAAGGGCTTACACCAGGGAATCATATAGGCTGATACACGGGAAGTAGATCTCATGGTTGGGGCAACAGCTCGGTGTCCAAGTCCCCAATACAGAGCTCCCAACCATATCATGCCAAACAGATCATCAGAGACTTCTTCCCAGGCCGGTGCTGAAAAAGGGTCACTTCTCATCTGATCAAGAGGATAAAGAGACCAATCTATCTGCCAAAATAAGTGGGACTCGTCAATAACTTAGAGGTTTTGGCTGCATTGGTTCAGGGGGAGTTTGTTGGACCAAAAGAACCAATGAGCCTGATCAGAGAAACCTCTAAGTCCCACAAGACATCACAACAGCTGAAGAAGACCTGATCAGCTGTTCTACAAAGTCTGAAGAATACAACTGCTGAAGTACGTCTGAAGTACTGAAGACAAAGACTGAGACAACAGCTGAAGATCTAAAGTCTGAAGACTTCAACAAGTACTGAAGACAAAGACTGAAGATCAACAGCTGAAAGACAAAGTCTGATGTTCAAGTACTGAAGACATCAGCTGATGTTAACAGCTGATGACAACAGCTGAAGAGGGCTTCTTCAGTTGTTGTGATGGTTTTTCTTCTTCAGTAGTTTTCTTTTCCTTTCAGTAGTTTGTTTATTTTTCTTTTCAGTACTTGTAAACAACTGAAGAGGTTGTTCTTCAGTTGTTGTAGTTTCAGTAGTTTTATGTTTTTCAGTAGTTGTAAATGAATGTTTAACACTTAGGAACATTTGTAAGAAGATGTCAGTTGTTGACATCTTCAGTAGTTGTTAAACATCAGTAGTTATAAAACGGTTACATGTCACTTTCAGGTGACATCAGCTACGTCATTCTTTCCTTTATAAGGAAAGATGACTCACCTGTAATCGTGCCTTTGAGGCCGACAATCTTAATGCAATATTCCTTTTGTCGGATATTTCTCTCTCTATAACAAAATTCTTTTATCGTTTTATATCAATTGTTCTTGTTTGAATTTGTCTAATTCTGAGCTATTCCGCTGCTATATCTGTTCAATCGATTAAACCAAGGGCTGAGATCCTAACAATGTTGGACCAAATAACCAATGAGCCTGATCAGAGAAACCTCTAGTCCCCCAAGACATCACAACACTTAAGAAGACCTGATCAGCTGTTCTACAAAGTCCTCATAATACAACTGCGGAAGTACTCTGAAGTACTCAGACAAAGACTGAGACAACAGCTGAATATTCTAAAGTCTGAGACTTCCAACAGTACTGAAGACAAAGAATTGAAGATCAACAGCTGAAAGACCCAAGTCTGTGTTTCAAGTCTGCAGACCTCAGCTGATGTTAACATCTGATGACAACACTGAAGAGGGCTTCTTCAGTTGTTGTGATGGTTTTTCTTCTTCAGTATTTTTCTTTTCCTTTCAGTAGTTTGTTTATTTTGTCTTTTCAGTACTTGTAAACAACTGAAGAGGTTGTTCTTCATTTGTTGTATTTCAGTAGTTTTATGTTTTTCAGTAGTTGTAAATGATATGTTATAACCTTAGGAAACATTTTTTGTAAGCAGATGTCAATTGTTGACATCTTCAGTAGTTGTTAAACATCAGTAGTTAAAAAAACGGTTACATGTCCCTTTCAGGTGACATCAGTCTACGTCCTGTCTTTCCTTTTGAAGGAAAGATGACTCCCATGTAATCGGCCTTTTGAGGCCGACAATTTAAATGCAATCTTCCTTGTCGTCTATTTCTCTCCTATAAACAAAATTCTTTGTAATCGTTTATATCAATTGTTCTTGTTTGATTTGTCCTAATCTGATCTATTTCCCTGCTATTCTGTTCATCGATTAACCAAGGGCTGAGATCCTAACATTTGTCCTTGATTGGAAATCTTGTCGGTTTGTTTCTTAATGATCTCTGGGCCTGTTAACTGATTTTCACCTCTCATCCCAACAACATGTGATCTACATTTCTTCCATACAACGCTTCAAATGGAGCACAACTAATGCTGCTATGGTAGCTGTTGTTGTAGAGAACTCACTCAGCGGTAGATGAGTGTCCCAACACCACCAAAGTCGATTACCGCCCTCAGTATGTCTTCTAGCATTTGTATAGTTCGTTCACTTAAGTGGCCATCTGTCTGAGGGTGATAGGTGGTACTCATGTCTAATCGAGTGCCATCGCTTTCTGTAGTGTCTGCCAAAATCGTGGAGTAATCGACTGTCATGGTCGATATGATCGACACCGCACTTCGTGTCTTCGCGACTCTTTTATGTACAGTCTCGACAACTTAATCCTTTGTAGTCTTCTTGGATCGGTAAGAAAGAGCTGACATCGTCATTTGATCCACTACAACCCATATCGAGTCATGCCTGCTGCTTGTTTTAGGGAGTTTGGTAATAAAATCCTGGCTATGTCTCCCATTCCACTCGGGAATCTCAGGTTGCTGTATAATCCCAATGTTTCTGATGTTCAGCTTTAACTTTCGAGCATATTAAGCATCTGCTGACGTACATAGCAATTTCTTTCTTCATGCCTGACCACCAGTACAGATCTTTGAGATCGTGGTACATCTTGTCTGCACCAGGATGAATAGAATATCGTGTCTTGTGCGCTTCACTCATGACCAAGGTACGTACACCCCCCATCTGGTACCCATATATGATCCATGAAGTACTGTATACCATCATCTTTGCAACTCATCTGTTTATCCAACCCTTAGAATTCTTCTCCCGTAAGGTTTTCTTCTTTCAACGCCTCACTTTGTGCAATTTGGATATGAGCTTTCAAATTCGTTTGAATAGTCAACCCCAACGCTCGAGCACGTAATGGTTTCACGCATTCTTTGCGGCTTAAAGCTCAGCCACACGTTACCTTTCCCCGGATGATACCGCATTTCATAGTCGTAGTCACTAAGAAGCTCTACCCAACGTCGCTGACGCATATTAAGTTCTTTTTGATCCACGATATGTTGCAGGCTCTTATGATCAGTGTAGATGATGCATTTGGTTCCATACAAGTAATCCTCCATATCTTAAGTGCAAATACTACAACGCCCACCCAAATCATGGGTTGTATAGTTCTTTCCGTGCACCTTAAGTTGTCGCGAAGCGTAGGCAATCACCTTATCCTTCTGCATAGTACGCATCCCAATCTTGAGTGTAAGCATCGTAGTATACACAAAATCATCAGTCCTATCTAGGAGGGACATATAGGTGCGTTGCACAACTTCTCTTTCAACGTTTGGAAAGCTTGTTCTTGTGACCCTAATCAAACTTCTTGTCTTTCTGAGTCAACAGTGTTAGGGATCGTGTACTGAACGATGTACTAACTGATTAACGTGTATACCAAACCAAATAGTGCGGAATCCTATTTGATTGGTGATCCATCAGTGAGAACGCACGTAGAAACAATTATGTATTGAATCTAATGTTAAGAATCGATTAGGAATCGATCTACTACATATATGAACTTGGAGTATGATCTTAGAGGTCTTTGGATGGCTAGGGTACGTCTGGAGTCGTAGGGTTTCGAATGCTTACATTTTTCCACAAATTAGGTGGTATTTATAGGTTAGGGTTGCTTATTCAGGTGACTGAACCATTAGCATGGTTCAGTCGTGCGATTGAGCCATGCAATTGATCCATTCGCACGACTGAGTGTTCAGTCATGCGACTGAGTCAGTCGCATGAAGTTGTTTAGGAGCGTATGGACTATTTAGGCGCATGGGCACTTAGTCGCATGGCCATTTGGACGCATGACCACTGTTGAGGCGCATGGTCCAGTCGAACGCATGAGGCCTTCACTTAACCAAGTTTGAATGTATTCATCATTATAACATTATGCATATCAATTCAAACAATCAAACCTATATAATCTAATCAATATACGTTACACAACTCATTAATGAAATATTAACATTATAAATCACAACCAAACATTCTCATTTCATTAAGTAGCCAAACATTACATAAGTGTAAGACATTCAAGACATGTTACATTAAGATCAGAATCTAGGTACATATGTATCAACAAACTCCCCCTTGGACCTAGATCTATCTATTGTCTTACATCTTTCATAACCTCTTCATACTTCTTGTACTTCTCTTCTCTTGTGACTCCTGTGTGTATCTCAAACGCAAAGCAGAGTCGTATAACGTTTCGAAACTGTAGAGCCTGTACAATATCTTGAGAGTCAAAGAACAGTGGCCACTTGTATAATGTGTAGACATCATTAGCAGACAAGTTTGTAAGCCACATTGGGTCAAATACCCTGATAGTATCCATTTTGCCCTCTTTGTTCAGAACTATGACTTCCTCTCCTATCCTTCAATCATAGTACCACCATTTGAAGTGTGGAGTAAAGTCCTGTGGCATCTCCCGTAGAGGGATCTTACACATGGTGCGCAGTGGACTCCACTTCAGCACTATTTTAGGCTTTCCAGTAATGGCATCAACCTCAGACCTTCTGATGTACCTCGTTGGTTGTTGAGGTTTGAAGTTGACCCATATGGTGTGGTGCTCTCTCTTCAGAGCTACTTCAAACCAGCCTGACATTTTGCGTGGATCAGCGTATAGCAATTTCAACTTCGCTAACTGGTTCAGCTCAAATCCAGGAAGAGTTTTCAGGTCAGAGGGAACCTAAAGTACTCAATCCCTTTCTCACGTTTAACTGCATAATGTTGAGATCTTCAAATTATGCCCATGATATGATTCTACCCGACACCTTTTGGTGTTTCTTCACTCTGTACAGTTTGGTGTAGGCAGTTGACGTTGAAGCACTGCGTTGGGCTCGTAGGTCGTCAAAGCAAGCAACCCACTCAGCGTTTCTGTTATTGACTTTAGCATTCCTTGCTTGGGCTGTATCTTCGTTCTTGTCTGACACATCTTCCATTCTATCCAGAGTCTCGAAGGTTTCACTGACAAGGTTGTCACCCAGATTGGGAACCACATTACCTTCAATGTCAGTGTACTCTGGATACTCTTGGTCTGTGACATCTTCTATCTCTATCTCATCGATGTCATTGATCTCTTCGTCACTTTCACCTTGGACTGTTGGAGCGTCTTTCACGATCTCGTTAGCATTGAGTTTGAACATTTCGGCCAACTGCTCGTCTGTGAAAGCATGAATTATTTACCCTTCTTCTGGAGTATAACTCACTGATCTCCTTACGATCCCTTGCAGATCAAGAATCATAGTTAATTGAGTCTTGACCTGCTGAATGGGATCTACATCATATTCATCCCTCTGAAAGTTTGGATCTGCTTGATTTACACATTCAACACAACAATCATTAGTTAATAATCAAAACAGAAACATTAACATAAGATATAAACATTCATTATATTAATTTTGATACAAGATTCAAATACATATGATTTAAATAACATGAACAACTAAGTATTACTCTTATCCTGGATCATATGCTCTTCTGCTACCGGGGAGGATGTGGAGGCACCCTGATCTTGAGTCCTTTTGGTCCTCCGTTCGCTTGCAGACATGTCACCCGCAACAGATGAATCTTCTTCATCATCATCACCATCTGCATCTGTATCACTCTCGTGATCATCACCATCATTATCATCATCATCACTCTCATCATCATCATCAGCATCATCGTCTCCATCTCCCTCTCTAATCTTCAAGGGATCTTCTTGGATCCTTTGAGCTTTAGCAGGATAGTCTTGTTTGCAGCCTCCAGCTCCTTAATCTTCTTGGCATGTTGCTCTTGGAGCTGAGACATCTGTTGAGCCTGCTGATCAATCAATCGAGCCTGCTGAGAAATCTACTGAGATTATGCAGCAGTAAGATCTACCAACTGACGAATCTATGCAGTTTTCTCATCATCGGCCGCTAACAGACGCATCACCGTATGGTTCAGCGCTGATAGTTGTTCCTCACCCCAATGGAAGGTAGAGGTGATCCAGATGGATATGGAGAGAAAGATGATGGTGCAGCTGGATGGCTAGTGGTGGTGGTGGTGGTGGTGGTAGTGGTGGATGGTCACTCACGACTTCACATCCTAAACCCTGCCAATCCTACGAAGTAGGGGCCTCAGATTCGCACGCGTGTATGATGATCACAATCATATTCATTAACCATATTTATTGCATTCAACATACACCACAACAATCAATTTCCAGTCCCAAACATGATGTCTTAACTACTAACCTACATCAACATCATACATGATCATCAAAGTCCAAACATCACCCATGATTATCCAAACATCTCATACAACTAAATTAACATGTTCTACCACATTAGAATTCATCCATGAACATACTAACATGTTCCTAATATCCCAAAAATGTTCAAACTATCATCTTTCAAACTTTGTGCAAATAAAGTTTCCCTTTTGGGAAAGTACATTCCAACATCTATCAAACACTAAATGTATTCATGAATTCATTACAATTATACCATCTCAAGCTCATAACAACATCTAGACATGATTGTAGAGATTAATGAAGAGGCTGATACAACCTAAACATCTTAAGTCTTTCCTGGATGCTGCACAAGTGCATTAAAGAAGAAGCTTAGGAAGTTTCACATGTGAAACAGAAAATCACTCTAAGTGTGAAATCTTCCGAAGCCAAGACCAATATCTTCCAAAGCCAAACATGAAGTCTTTCGAAGCCTCAGAGACAAAGTCTTCTGAAGCTTCAACTCATGAAGACAGATTTCTTTCGAAGACTTTTAGTAACATGCTTTATTTGATGTACTGTTCCATAAAGCTGGACACCTTTCTGCTGCACCTCTACAAGTCACTAACTACATGAGTTGGTGAAAAGGTCCATGCTTTTGGTAACTGTACATTGAGGTCTTGAGTCTGTAACTTTCTACTTTATGTACTTTATCCTTTTTGTAATAGATAAGGATGTGAGCTATGGCATGTCATAGTCACAAGTCAAAAGGCAATCTGCCTTTTGACTCTACAATTGATTTTGTTTGTGTCTAGTCAATTGTATCCAGCTGGCTTTCAAAGTATAGCCGGCTGTAGGATGTAGTATAAGTATCTCATGTTCTTGTATCTTTCTAATATGATTTGTAACACTTGTTATAGAATATAGAGAAGGCAATATACTGCATTCTTGAAAACCAAATACTTGTGTTCTTGTGTTCTGTCTCTTGCATTACTTGTGTTCTTAGTATCTTATCTTGGTTAATCCAGTTTACTGTTTGATTAAAGTTTAGTTAATCTCCTCTTTGTGTTTTTGTGTTGTAACTATAACTTTCAACGATCCTGCATTTGGTATCAGAGCATTTTAGGCTCTTGATATAAGATCTCACCATCTTACGATCCCTCACACACACAAATACTAAACTTTTCAAATGGCAATCATTTCCAAAACTGACATGGAAACTGGAACCATGAACAAGTCCCCACTGATCACTCTTGATGAGTTTGATGCCTGGTGTTTAAGAATGGAAGGTTTCATCAGGTGTCTTGATTCAAGAATGTGGGAGTCTATTGAGAATGGACCTTTCATAACCAGCACCCCTTCTGCTACTGCTGCTGGTATGATTCCCAAAGATGTGGCTAACTACTCTGATAAATATAGGAAGAGAGTAGAGATTGATAGAAAAGCCATGACAACTTTTCAAACTGCCCTTCCAAACTCTGTATACAGAGGTTTCAAGAAGTCCAAAACATCCAAACAGTTGTGGGATGCACTAAAACTGATGTATGAGGGTTCTTCTGAAGCCAAGGAAAACAAGAAGGATCTCCCGAAACAGCAGTTTGAAAACTTCACCTTCAAAACAGGTGAAACCATGACTCAGCAGTACTTCAGATATGTTGAGATTGTGGATACCCTAGTGGATGGAGGAGTTCCTCTTGATAACAGAGATATTGTAAGGAAGTTCATGTCCTCACTTCATAGGAAATGGACACACTACTGTGTGGTGATCAAGAGAGCTGAAAATCTCAAAAATCTTACTCTAACAGAGTTATATGGGATTCTCAGTGGCTACCAGATGAAGGTGAACATGCAAGGTTCATCTGGCAACTCCAACAATCAAATGGGTTCAGCCCTACATGTGGTTGAAAGGGATAGAATAGAACCCAAACATCATCTCATATGCTACCCTGACAACTCACCCAAGGGTCCTTTCATCACCTTCCTAGAGACACCAAGGAGAACTACACTCAAGGAAGCCCATTCCAAGAGAAAAGCTCTTCTCAAGATTTGTGTCTTCTGATGAAAGTTGTGGGAACTCTCTTTTTACTCTTGAAGACCTGGACTGTATCCATCCAGATGATCTGGAGTACATGGAATAGTCCAGCAGATGGCTCTTCTCACTCACAGAGCCAAAAAGTTCTACAAGAGGACTGGAAGGAAGTTTCTAGGCAATGCAACCAGTGTAAAGTTTGGACTGGACAAGGCAAAGTCAAGTGTTACAACTGTAACTTGATAGGCCACTTTGCCAGAGAGTGTAAGGCACCTAGAACAAATGGTGGCCAAACACAATCCAGACCAAACTACACTGACAAAGCTCTCCAGAATGAGAAGTCAAAGCAGCAAGCTGCTATTGCTGTTGAAGAAGGAGACTTTGACTGGAGCTTTCAGGTGGAAGATGCTTCTCCAAACCAAGCACGAATGGCAGATCATGATGAACCCAAGGTATTGGAACATCTCTGTACTCTTGAATGCATTGCTAAAGTTAATAGATACAGGTCCTACAACTTGGAAATGAGATCTGATCTTATGTCCTTAAACATTTTAAAATCTGATTTTAGAAAGTCTGAAAATGATTATAAGCTGAAAATAGAGGACTTAGATAAAACCATTTCAGTTCTAAAACATGAACACACAGATTTTAGGACTCAAATCAAAGATATCATAACTAAGTTAACTGAGTGCCAGGCTAAGCTTGTGATCAGCAAAGCCAGGGCAGAAAAGAGTGTTCTTAAAGAAGAGACCTTCAAGAACATGATATCCTCATCCTGCATAACAAAGTGTGCTATCAAAACAGGCAGGGACTAGGATCCAATGAGATAGCTCCTCCCACACAATCTGTTAGTAAGATCTCCTGGGTGTGGAACTTGTGAAGATGAGCTTCCTCTCATAGATCCTATGAGTGAAGAGGATGAAGAAGAGATAATGAAGAATCCCTTTGAGAAGAGTGAAGAGGAGGATTCCAAGAAGGGCCATTATCCTTCTGAGGAGAAAGTGAAGACTGTGATGACGAAGTCCATGAGAAAGAACTTGATCAGAAATAGCAAAAGAAAGGCAAGGAAGGCTCAAGAGATCAAGGCTACTTTTGACTCTAAGCAGAAACAAGTTTTTATCTCTGCAGGGTTTAAAGTGGTAGGGACTGAAGACATCAACCAAAACTCTGCTGCTAAGAGTTCTGGTTCTTGTTCAACTCATCTCAGTAGCAGAAGAAGACTGATCTGCTGTGTACCACTACTGCACAGCCTGGACCATCAAACTCCAAGCACAGTCCTCAGCCCAAGAGGATTGTCTCAGCATCTGCAAAGATGAAGGTGGAGAAGGGATGTGATCAAAGACAATCCTATTCCAAGGAAAGGCTCTTGTGAAGAAGAAGATAAATTGTGTCATGTGTGAAAGTACCACTCATATTGCCAAGGATTGTCCCTTCAATCCTAAAGGTACTGTCCATATGACCAAAAAAGACTTCAAAGAGTATGAAGAAGATTCAAGCTTCAGAAGGAAAACCTGTTTCTTTGGAAGCTCATATCTAAAAGAAGGGAAGTGGAAAATTCCCTTCGGAAGAAAGTTTGGTCTCGGAAGAAAGGAGTTCTTTCGAAGCACCGAAGTCTGTTGCAATGTCTGCAGAATCTTCCGAAGGTTCAGTCATCAAAACTTTCGAAGTTCCTAAAACATCCAAAGTTTTGAAGGTCAAGTCCAAGACTCCAAAGGTGGTGTGGATGTCTAAGAAAGACCAAGTGACTGAGATTTCTCCATCAACAACAGCTGAAGATCCTCTTAGTACAACCATAGGATCTATTACTGTTGAATTACCTTCTAAAAATGAGCCCAAGACAAGCAAGGCTTGGGTTTCAAAGTGTAACTAATCATTTTCTTTGTGCAGGGACAGCTAAAGACAGACAAAAATGTCTGGATCATAGACAGGCAATAGATCACTACTCCAGAACTTTGAAAGGATTGATGGAGGACCAGTTGCTTTTGGAGGAGATGAAGGTGGTTACATTTCTGGAAGGGGCAAGGTCACAAATGGTAAGCTCAGCATAGAAAAGGTAAACTTTGTAGGAGCTTGGATAGAACCTTCTGAGTGTATCTCAATTTTGTGATCAGAGTCATAACATGCTCTTTACTGAGCATGAGTGCATTGTTCTTAAGCCTGGTGTGTCATTCCTCATGAGCATATCCTGCTTAGAGCCCCAGGAAAGGAAACATGTACAAGATGGATATGCAAGAAACCTCTCCCTTGGAGAAGTTTCATGCTTTCTGTCTAAAGCCAATAGTGATGAGTCTTTCCTATGGCATAAAAGAATGTGCCATGTAAACTTTAAGAACATGAATAAGTTAATTAAGCATGACTTGGTAACTGGAATGCCAAAGAAAGAGTTTACAAGTGATGATCACTGTGTTGCATGCCTGAAAGGGAAGCAACATAAGGTATCCCACAAGCCTAAGGAAAGAACTCCATCACTACACCCCTACACTTGTTACATATGGATCTCTTTGGCCCCACCAGTGTAATGAGTTTAGGAAGGACCTTATACTGTCTAGTGATCACAGATGACTTTACAAGTTTCACGTGGGTTTTCTTCCTTAGAACTAAGGATGAGACTCCTGAGATTCTGAAGAATTTCATCTTAAAGATTGAGAATCAGTCTGATCACAAGTCAAGATCATAAGATGTGATCAAGGAACCGAATTTAAGAACCAAATCCTTGATACATTTTGTGATGAAAATGGTATTACAAGACAATTCAGTGCTCCCGGGACTCCTCAGCAAAATGGTGTTGCTGAGAGGAGAAACAGGACACTATTGAAGCTGCAAGAACCATGTTGTCTGACTCTAAGCTGCCCATCACCTTCTGGTAGAGGAAGTCAACACTGCCTGCTATGTGCATATAGAGTTTTAGTGGTTAAGACTCATGGCAAGACTCCTTATGAACTTTGGCACAAGAGGAAACCTTTCATTGGTTTTCTCAGGTCGTTTGGATGTCCTTGCACCATCTTGAATACCAAAGATCAAATTGCCAAGTTTGCTGAGAAATCAGATGATGGACACTTTATTGGATACTCTTCCCAAGCTAAGGCTTATAGAGTATACAATCTTAGAACTAGAATTGTTGAGGAGTCAGCAAATGTGACTTTCAATGAACACACACCATGTGTTGCTGGTTCTGGTCCGGATTGGTTATTTGATCTTGATTTGGTTACCAACTGTTTTAACAAATCTTGTGAGAATGTTTCAGGATCTGCAGAAAATTTAAATACAGATGATCCTGATCCAATATTTGAGCTAGGAAGATCTTCAGGTCATACATCTTCAGCTCTACTTGGAACCACTTCTGCAATGAGGTTTCTATCAGCACAACAATGACAAACTTAGATGATACATCTGGTATGCTTTCAAATTCCAGCTCAGAGGCTCCACAACAGATAAGGACACCTCAATTGTGGAAGACAACAATGGTGGTGGTGACAGTGACCAAGAATTTCTTGATGCCACTAACCACACCATAGATGAGAACATCAATGATGTCACACACTGCTTGGATCAAGTTTCACTTGAAAAGTGTGCTGATGTGGTGGGAGAAACATCTTTGCCAGATCTAAATTTCTCAAATTTAGATCTTTCATAACAACTTGTTGTGATCCCTCAGCTTAGGATCAACAAGTCTCATCCTACCACAACATCATTGGAGATGTTGTCTTAGGGGTAAAGACAAGAGGACAAACCATGAAGCAAATGTTTGTCTTCACTCTTTTTTTCTATCCCAGATAGAGCCAAAGAAAGTTGATGAAGCTCTAAAGGATGGAAGTTGGGTGAAGCTATGCAACAAGAGCTGCTTCAATTCAAAAGGCAGAAAGTTTGGAACCTTTGTCCTCTTCCTTCTGGGAAGACTACCATTGGAACCAAATGGGTGTTTAGGAACAAGAAGGATGAAAGAGGCATCATCATCAAGAACAAAGCTAGTCTGGTTGTTCAAGGATACACACAAGAAGAAGGGATTGACTACACTGATGTCTTTGCTCCAGTGGCAAGATTAGAAGCTGTTAGGATATTCCTGGCATTTGCTGCATCCAAGAACTTAAAGGTCTTTCAACTTGATGTGAAGTGTGCCTTTTTATACGGAGTGATAGATGAAGAGGTTTATGTCAAAAACCACCTCGTTTTGTAGATCCTGATCATCCTGATTATGTCTGCAAGCTTGACAAAGCTCTATGGGCTGCATCAGGCACCAGGAAATGGTATGAGACACTGTCTGAGTATCTCAGTAAACATGGATACAGGAGAGGTACTATAGATGGAACTCTCTTCATCAAAGGACAAGGAAAAGACATACTGCTAGTTCAAGTATATGTGGATGACATCATCTTTGGTTCAACTAATCCAAAGCTCTGCAAAGACTTTGAGAAGCTGATGAAAGACAGATTTGAAATGAGTGCCATGGGGGAACTCAATTTCTTTCTGGGAATTCAAGTGAAGCAAGTTGAAGATGGCATCTTTATAAGTCAGTCAAAGTATGTTCAGGACATACTCAAGAGGTTCAATATGATTGACTGTAAGATTGCTAAGACACCCATAGCCAGAAATCACTCCCTTAGTCCTGATCTTGAGGGGGAGTGTGTAGATGAGCACTTATACAGGGCTATGATTGGGTCTCTTATGTATCTTACTTCTAGCAGGCCTGATATGATGTTTGATACATGCATTTGTGCAAGATATCAAGCCAAACCTAAGATGTCTCACCTTATCACTGTCAAGAGGATTCTAAGATACCTCGAAGGTGCATCAACACTTGGCCTATGGTATCCCAAGAATTCTGATTTCAATCTGTATGCCTATACAAATAGTGATTATGGTGGTTGCAACATGACTGCAAAGTCTACATCTGGGGGATGTCAATTTCTTGGTGGAAGGGTTGTCTCATGACAATGGAAGAAACAATCCTGTGTCTCTGCATCAACTGCTGAAGCTGAATACATTGCTGCTGCTAGCTGCTATGCTCAAGTGCTTTGGATTCAAAATCAAATGCTATACTATGGATTAAACTTCAAGGAGACTCCCATTCACATAGACAACAACAGTGCTATCTCAATCACAAAGAACCCTGTGCAGCACTCAAGGACAAAGCACATCAATATCAGGTATCATTTAAAAAGAGAGATAACTATGAAAAGGGATTAATTAAACTAGTCAAGGTTCACACAGATGAACAATATGCTGATTTGTTTACAAAGGCCTTTGATGAACAGAGATTTAATATCACAATATTAGCTATTGGGATCATAAACTTGAGTAAGCTTTTCTTAAAACTAATTCTTATTATTTCTTAAAATATGTGTGTCCTAAGTTGTCTAGTTCATCACTTTCATAAGCTCATGTTTTCTTTAGATGAAAATTTCTTTTTGAAGACTTTCCTTAGACTTTTGAAAAATTTCTGATACTTTGGAAGTTATGCTTTTAACTTCGGAAGTAAATCATTCCTTCAAAATAAATAACTTTCTAAGAAATTTACCTTCGGACGAGCTTTCAAATTTATCTTCCGAAGCTTAAATACTTGTCTTAGACACTTACTTATTTTGAAGGACCATTTACTTCCGAAGCAAAATTAACTCTCGGAAGCTTTGTTGGTTATATACAAAGCACTCAAGTTTTAAATTTTCTTCCGAAGCAAAATTTTCAAAACTCTCAGGAAATTCTTCCGAAGTCATTTTAGCTTCGGAAGCTTTTTAATTAAAACTTCCGAAGATAATTAACCTTCGGAAGCTTTTTTACTTCCAAGAAAACTACTTTTTGAGCAAAAGTAAACTACTTTTTCAAAGGTGGGACCTACATCCGGATTTCAAAGTTTATCCTCTTTCATTAAACTTTATCTGAAATCCTTTTCAAATATATACTCAACGGTTTCCCTCTCTTTCTATCATTTGTTCTTCCTCCATACCAAAAAACCAAATTTCTCTCTGAAATTTCTTTCTTTCCTATTTCTTCGTCCTTAAGCTACTTCAAAATGGCCAACCTTGCTCACAGAAATGATCCCAACTTTACCATGCAGCTACACAGATAACATAATCAGATTGCTCTGTTAAGCTTTGAGAAAGATCCTCATTTCTCAGAGGTCTGCCGTTTCTTGTCTCTGTCAAACTACTTCACCTCCCTAACCATGATCCTCCACTCTATGAGGATCAGTTGCTTGAATTCTGGAAGACCTGCCAAGAGGTCATTATGGACGGGGAGAAGGCACTGTCTGCCACAGTGCAGGGGAGAACAATCTTCATCACTCTGGCCATCATCAATAGACATCTTCAGCTGGATGATGAAGAAGGTGAGGTGTTCTTCCCAAAGGAAGCTGTCAATCATTCTTTTGAGCAGATGGGATATGAGGGAGATTTCTCTATAAAGACCTTTAGGAAAGGGAAGGTCTCATCCCAATGGAGATTCCTGCTCTATGTGGTCATCCACAGCTTATCAAACAAGCATGGTGGATGGGACCAGATTCCTGAGGATCTCTCCTTCATAATCCATGGAATGGTTCAAGGGGTCAAATTCAGGTATTCTCAATTTGTCTACACTAATTTACTTGCAAATTTAAACTCCTTAGAATATTACATGTTTCCTAGATATGTCTAGTACATTCTTAACTGTGAACTGGGCTCACAGTTGAGGGAAACAGGTAACATTCTTAAATTGGGACAGATGAAGCCCAGCATCTTTAAAATACTGAGAAAGCCCACTATTGGATTCTCTGGGGTAGAAACAGCCCTAGTCCCAAAAATGTTAGAGCTCATTGCTCAAGGTGACAACCTAGCAGCACAAGCTAGTGTTGAACCCATACCTGATACTTCCCAACCACCCACACAGCCTCAAATCTCCATCACCTACCAAAGAAAATCCAAACGAACCCCTGCTCAGGCTATTCAGTCTGTGGAGGCCCCCATATACTCAACCATACAGGAAGAAGTGGACACTAGAGCTCCCACTTCTCCTGAGGAGCAAACCACTCCCATCTCTTCAAGAATCAGTGCTGAGGTTCCTCATGCTCAGCCTGATGAGCTCATTACCCAAACTGCCTTAAGCCATCACTCCGAGTCTCAACACTCAAGTGATCAACCTTCAGGGGACAGTTACCATCCCTAGCCTATAGATCTCAACCAACCAATTCCTACCTTGACTTTATACTGATGAAGATATAGGTTTCAGTGAGTATAATGAATCTCTCTTCTTTCCCCTACTCAAAGAGAGATGAGTACTCCTGAGTCTCCTACATCTATCCTATATCAGTCACCTACAACTGAGGTGGACACTCCTCAACCTGTTCAGGATGTCTATATGGAAGAGGCTCTCGCTTCTGAAAGTGATTACATCATTAAGACCTCAACCATGGCAACTCAGCCACTGACATCTCAACTGAGATTGCCAGTGAGCAGAGGAAAACCAGCAGCCAAGAACCTCAAGCTGGTGGTGAGAGAGAGGACTCTGGTCCAATCATCTCATCCCCCAATGAATCTTCCGATGGAGATGAGGGGAATCTGATACTACTGGTGCAAAAACTGTCTAAAACATGCACTTACCTAGTCTCAAAGGTCAATCACCTTGAATCTCAGGTGGCTACCTTACATAACAGGATCAATGATCAGCAACTTGAGATTGCATATCTTAAGGAAAAACTAACTGGGAGACCCTTAAGAAGAGCTCAACCAGGAACACAAGAACCTGTGGATGTGATTGACCTATCTTCCAGCTCACCTATGCAAGTGGGTGATGCTACCATAAGGGGGAGAAAGTCATAACAATCACAGAACCTGGGAGTTCTTCAGAGAGAATGGACATTGAGGACTCACCATCCTCACTTGCAATTGTGCATTCTTAGCAACCTCCCCTAGTTTACATTGATGTGGACTACACAGACTCCTTCATACAGAGTCTGTTTGAGGATGGGATACCAAGGGCTATGTCACCTTCACCATCTTCCAATCACATCATTGGGTGGAGGTATGACAACAACATGAAGGCCCTAATCATCATAAGATTTCAAGGACAACAAGAAGTCTTCAATTTTCAAACCTTGGACTACTATGAAGGTCTGGATCTAGTCAACATGCCACTTGTCAACCAAGCCAATCAAGACAAGCTGACAGATTGGCTAAAAGAATCCAAGACAGGATCACTGCAGAGTTCAGCTTAAGAAGGAGACTTAGGCAATCAGGCAATGTCATTGGTCAACTAGATGTTGTGGCAGACCCTAAGATTAGCTTCATAGGGGAAACCTTGACCGAAGGCCCAGTGACAGAACCTGAGAGCCCTGTCTTATCATCTCCAACTGCTGCAGAGATCCACATTCCTTCTGAGACACCTGGTGGTGAAGATGCTTCTCAACCTCTCTCTGGCCTGAGCTCAGATGCTACAACAAGCAATGAAGGCCAAAGCTCTCTCCACCCTGAGTCACAAAGGTTTGTGAGTGACAAAGGGAAAATAAAGATGACATCTGAGGAGATTGAGGAGGAGGAGAGAGAGAGAAAAAGGAGGCTAAGGGGAGAAAGTTCCTCTGCTGAGTCTTCAAGACTCATGGAGTCTGCAATCAGGGCTGCCCCTAGACTAGATACTCATAATGATGAGTTAAGGGCAGTCAGGATTAACTATCTACAGACTAGGAACTATGACATAGATAGTGTCATTTCTCTTCCCTTGGATGAGTTGAATGAACTGGTTGACCTAGAAAGGTCAAGAGAGAAGAAGGAGGTAGGAGATGCAGAACTCCTAGTACAAGTCAAAGAAGAGAGAAGAAGAAAAATACTATACAAAGGTATGCCTACCCTCTCCCCAGTTCAAGAAAGTCCTGAACAAGAGGATGTGGTTAACAAGAACCTCAGGTAGATAAAGAAGAAGACAGAATCAAGATGATTAACTACCTGAGTGCCACAGGCCTCTATAAGGCAGATGCACTCCTTCCCTTGCCTTATGACTATATTGAGTTTGAGTACTTAAAACAAATTAAGCTTGAGTTAGTCAAGGAAAGAAAGACAACAAAGAGGAAGCTAAGGGAAGAAGCTGCAAAGTTAAGAGTCATCATCCATAAGAGCATGAAGAAGTCTGTTGATAGGCAGAGGATGATGAGCTTCTTGAAGCTATATGGATTCTCCGGAAGGAGACTTGGACCCATGTCTCTATCCACTATGGATGAGCATATCAGGGTAATCAAGCAGAAGATTAAGAGTGGAGAGCTCATTGACTTAAACTCCACTCCAAGTCAAGCCCCACCTAAAGTGGAGGTTAAGGTTGAACAACTAGAGACAACACAACCTGGACCTCCTGTTGAAACTCAGCAAGCTTCATCTTCTGATCCGTAGCAGGGTCAACCTCCCTCTCCTTCTGAACCTGAGAGAGAGGAAGTCCCAACTGAGAGAGACAAAAGAGATCAATCTGGTACTGTAAGCCAGTCTTCTCAGTTAAAATTTGGAAAGAGAAAGAAGAGGATGGCTTCTAGACCAAAGCCTAAGATGAAGAAGAAGCCTGCACCCTCTTCAAAACCTCAGGATGAATCAGAACAGGCCTAAGGATATGCAGCCAGAGGAAGCTACACCAACTCCAATTCAAACAGCTTCTCTAGCAACAGGAAGACCCATCTTGTCTTGGACATACACCACAAATCCAGAAAGATGGCATGTTATTAGAGATCAAGGCATTAAAGACATTTATACATGGAAAGATATGTTTCAGTTGCCTCTGCATGACCTCTTTGACATGAGAAGACACTTTGACAGCCTGAAGGATCCTGATCATCTTATGAAGAAAGGAATGGTGATCATCCTAATGAGGACTGTTAATATCTGAAGTTTTCAAAGTGTTTTGGTAGCATCAGCCTAGGGGGAGTTTGTAGAGATTAATGAAGAGGCTGATGCAACCTAAACATCTTAAGTCTTTCCTATATGCTGCACAAGTGCATTAAAGAAGAAGCTTAGGAAGTTTCACAAATGAAACAGAAAATCACTCTAAGTGTGAAATCTTCCAAAGCCAAGACCAATATCTTTTGAATCCAAACATGAAGTCTTCCGAAGCCTCAGAGACAAAGTCTTCCGAAGCTTCAACTCATGAAGACAGATTTCTTCCGAAGACTTTAGTAACATGCTTTATCTGATGTACTTTTCTATAAAGCTGGACACCTTTCCGCTGCACCTCTGCAAGTCACCAACTTACATGAGTTGGTGAAAAGGTCCATGCTTTTGGTAACTGTACATTAAGGTCTTGAGTCTGTAACTTTCTACTTGATGTACTTTATCCTTTTTGTAATAGATAAGGATGTGAGCTATGGCATGTCATAGTCACAAGTCAAAAGGCAATATGCCTTTTGACTCTACAATTGATTTTGTTTGTGTCTAGTCAATTGTATCCAGCTGGCTTTCAAAGTATAGCCGGTTGTAGGATGTAGTATAAGTATCTCATGTTCTTGTATCTTTCTAATATGCTTTGTAACACTTGTAATAGAACATAGAGAAGGCAATATACTACATTCTTGAAAACCAAATACTTGTGTTCTTTGTGTTCTGTCTCTTGCATTACTTGTGTTCTTAGTATCTTATCTTGGTTAATCCAGTTTACTATTTGATTAAAGTTTAGTTAATCTCCTCTTTGTGTTGTTGTGTTGTAACTATAACCCTTCAACGATCCTGCAATGATCAACAATACCTAATCATCATAATCCACTAATCATCATGAACAAAAGTTTCCACTTTTGCAAGATATGAACAACAACATCTATTCCAAGGTTTCTTGCATTCATATCAACAATCTAACACCCAATCATCATCCTAAACACATCAACAACATCAATCCATCATCAAATCATCATGTCATGAAAATAAAGTTACTATTATTAGTAACCTATGAACACCTACATCAATTCATCAATTCTTTGCAAGATCAACATATCCTAGCATTCATACAACTTACTAACCATCACACATTCATCAAACAATCATCAATCATAATAATCTCATCAATTTCAAATTAGGGTTTGCCTAGAATCAAAGGTCATGATCAATCCATTAAAAACATACAATTCATGCACAATCAACTTTAAACAACATGTATTCAATCCAACTAACATACTAACATCATCTATTAACATCAATTTCGAACACATGAAGATCCATAAATGAATTAGGGTTCGGCCACCATGAAAATCCCACAAAACTTGTAAAGTTCTAACCTTTAAACGTGTAATGGCTTGTAATTGATGATTCCAACATGTAGTAATCCTTGAAATCGAACAAATCCGAGGCTTTGATGCTTGTTCTTGGTCAAAATCGTAAAGAGGGAGGGAGTTGGATGATGGTTGCGGCCGATTTGGGGTGGGGGCTAGGGTTTGGGGTGTTTTGTTTAATTTTAATTTGTATATTTACCATTTAAACCCTTGTGTTTTGTATTTTATAGAAATTAGACTTTAAACTCCTTTTAAAGTGTTTTTAACTTAATAATATAAAGATATAAAATAATAATAATCATATATATTTTATCTTTATAAAAACACAAGACATAGGCACGTTTCCACGTTACGTGATTAATTTCCTAATTAACATTTAAAACATGCAAACACATAAACATAATACCATAATCACATTGTCAATTAGATTATCATTAATTTAAGATTTTTAATTATTATTAGGTCACCAACGTTAAACGACAACTAGTGTGTGCTTACGACACGTGTATGCAAGACTCAACGGAACTAACGGAGTTTGATAACGGAAATTTACCGGATGTCACATTATCCCCATGTTGAAAGAATTTTCGTCCCGAAAATTGTGTTACATGGTGAGAGTGTTTCATCACTGGTCTACTGCATTGGGGTCTACTGCATTGACACACAGAAATCGAAATCGAATGAGTTTTGGATGAGTTGTCACAACGGCTTGGCTGATCGGGAGCATAAGTGGGATCGATGTCAGCCTCTCCCGATCCGCCAGGGCGTTCACCAACCGCCCGGAGCCCTCGCTCGGTGGCAACAACCTTGCTGCCCACCGTTCGAGTCAAAGGCTCCTCGTCCGACTCTTCCTCCTCATCCACGAACGAAGGTCCCGATGGAACCCTGTAGTCTCTGCTCCATCATGGGTGGATGCCGAAGATGCTATATCAGCAGTGGGGGCCCTTGGTTGAGTGGGCCCTGCATCTCTACCATCACCGCTGTCGTCGTCGTGGGAGTCAACCTTCGGGAGCTGTAACTGCTCAACCTCCGAATCAATGTCATCGTGGCGCCACTTTCTTTGTGACGGCACCACATAGTCTTCACGGGCCAGGTGCCCAAACAGTCGCCTCACAGGGGGTTTCACCTGCTTCCCCCTGTAAACTTTCATCCGAACCAAGGTGGTATCATCCAACCCAAGGTGGTATCATCCATCACCTCGAGTGCTACCACATCCTCCTTCTCCTTTGGCAACGGAGGGAGCTTTTGGTCTATGATCATCTGTATGAATCGAGGGTACATACAAAATCCTTCCTTGCCCTTTCCCTCTATATTCTCCACCAGGTAGGTGAAGATCATCCTGGAGAAGCTGAACGGGTGGTTCAGCACCAACGTTGCATAAGCGTTCTGAATCTGATCTGAGAGCTCATCGAACCCTCCCTTCCGAGAAGCTATGTAACATCCTGTATTTTTACGTTAATTAAAATTAATGTCATTTAATCTTGTAAGGACTATTGTTGCCTAAATATAGAACTCGTGGGTTACTTATGCTCAATACTTTAATTTCCTTAAACTCGAAAGATTATAATGATAATTGTTATAATAATAATAATAATAATTTTATCAGTTAGGAAGTTAATGTATAAAACTTAAAGTTTGATTAAATTTAAGGGGCCATTTTGTTAATTTAGAAACTTTAACACTTAAGTTTGTGCATAAAATAATAACAAAACAAACTTCAAGGGGTCAAAGTGTAACATTGTCAAACCATCCTTTATCCCCGTAATTCCGGCGTGGACTCCGGCCACGCTCCGGCCGAAGTCCGGCGAGCCCCAAAACGCCTGGAAACGATCAATTTCACCACTCAAACCATCCCAAATCGCTTCATCTACCTGACTCGAACATGGATGCACATTCAATGGCGCTTACAAGTCGGTTATGAACCTCAAACAAACTAGTAACCGATGGCATTAAACTTCATAGCCGTTTGAGCAGTGAATCATATTAATAATCAAATTAACTTCACATAATCAACCATCTAACAATCTATAATCAATTTCAACCTTCAATTTCACTTGGTACACACTCAAACTTCGAACTCGAACAATCACCTGCATCGCGACCTGCTCCACACTCGCAAACCACCATCCAACCCTCAAATTCTGAAATTGATAAAGGGCTTTCAACCATTGAGTCTCGTGGAAGTTTCCTGCGCAACTAATTAGATTAATATCATCATTTGCATCTCGAAGACTACAGCATTCGGGTCGCGATTGTTCTTCATTCAATCTTGTTGTGTTAAACTTCAATTCGGGTAATTAAAACCATCTGTACATTCGATTATACATGGGGAACAAAAGCCCTATGATTACAGGCTCCTACATAATCGAATTAAGGTTCAATTTCGGAATTTTCAAATTAGGGTTCATATGGTTAGGGGAAAACCTTGGGAATGTGTTTAAAAATAAAAGAGACCAAATGATACCGTGGCTGGATGCCTTGGTTCACTGGTTCCCCACACACATTCTAACTTGGAGGTCCCGGGTTCGACCCCGGGCACCCCCATATTTTTTTTAAAATGGTTTTTAAGCCTTAAATCAGCTTTAGAAAATTTCTAATAAATATAAAAAAATATTTTATAACCTTTAAATGTATATTAAGTTGTCAAATAATTTTCAGTGATATTTTAAAATATTAAACAATTAAAAAAAAACCTTTGTAATAAAACATTTTAAAGGTTATTTTTGAATTATTAACATAGATTTTAAATAATTAACAAAATAGTAGTGATCCGAACTTTCCTTAGATTTTATCGTTTAAATCACGATATTTTAAATGGAATTTTATTTTAAAAGTTATAAATTCTTTTGTGGAATAAAACTTATTATGGTTCAAATTTTATTAAAACATTATAAATCTAAATGATAAATAATTATTCAAGTAGTTGTTAAAATGACTATTTGAATAATTTATTATTCATCAAATCATTTGAGCATGTTATACCATTTAATGAATTTAATCGTTAACTTTTGTTTACATTCTTGAAAATTATAAAACAATATAATTTGCTTTATTTTAAGGTTTAAAAAAAATAACTTTATAATAAATCATTTTAATAAGTTTAAAACTTTACAATATGATTTTAATATGTAATATCCTTATCAACTTTTAAATAGTTAATTTTTAAATTAATTATTTCTTTTCACATATTATTGGTTTAGTTGATTTAAATCATCTTTATTAAACCTAATCTTGAAATCTATACGTTTAGATAACTTGTAAAAGAAATCATTTTGAACCTCGTTTAAATTATTATCATCATTATAAACTTAAAGCTACCCCAAATCCTAATTATTAATAGAACTTAATTGTATTATCAACCTTAATCTTTAACTTGTAATGCATATTTTAGGTGCCTTGTAATGAATGCTTTGGGAGTATCTTTTGGTTCATCCTTTAATCTTTTATATCATCTTGTAATGCCTTTATCCATGTGAGTTTTCCTTGTCCCCTTTTTATAATTTCACACTTATTTGGGGTGAAACATGATGCTTATTCTACTTACACGTATAATCATTTGAGACTTGTAATGCACATGCAATTCATCTTATTATTTGTCATGGTTATTTGTGTGTTGTAAGTGTTTTATATGAGATACATAGTTTGTTTACAATCATTAACTATTGCTAGCCTGGCGACGTCTTAGATCTTTGGGCCTGACAAGCCTATTTGGTGCTAAAGTCGAGGTATTGCCGACTCCTAGGGGCCGTACGCTTGTGCACTAGGGAACCAAATACCCTTAGCCAATCTTTTATACTTGTAATCAAGTCGAGGTTTGGTTGTAACGATATGTGTTCTATGACCTTACTAGCTTATACCTATGACATGATTTGCTACTTGTAATCTTATTATGTATGGAAACTTGGAAACTCACCAACTATTTATAGTTGACCCTTATTTTCATCATGTTTCAGGAAATCCCCAAGTTTAAAGAGGACTTTTGAAGCTTACAATAAAACTAGGACTTGGACCTAGTTAATTAATTAAAATGTTTATGTAATGTTTTATTTGTTTGGAATTTATTTCATGTATGAGACTTACGTTTGTTATGCCTTTTGAAACTTATAAACTTAATATTTACATTTTAACATAGCGTTATGTGGTTGTAAACAATCTTAACCCTCACATCTCGACGTTTCCGCCGTCAAGGTTGGGGTATGACAAGCTATGCACTTCAGCAACACATGAGCGAGGTACTTGAACTGGGAGCACAGGTTGCTCTTGTTGAGCACCCCTGCATTGATGTCCCTAGAGTACTTAGCTCGCATAAAACATCCTCGAACAGTAAGAGGGTGTAATCGGGTGGGATAATCAGCATCATCCCCAAACTTGAGAACTGTTCAAAGATCATCCTCAGTGATCTCAATAGCCTCTCCAAATATCAAGCTCCTAATGCGATGGGGCTCTGAGGATCTGTCCACCATATCGCTTTCCCAGAAAGCCTGTTGGACTGAGCGATAGGGAGTGCAGGGAGTAGAGATGGCCTGGAAGATCCTCGATCTCCGTAGAAAGGTGATAATACCCGAGAAGTCAGCTGCATTCCTAGATGTCAGATCCAGATGAGCACAAATGTTGTGCTTGGTGCTCATAGTCCAGCAACTAGCCATCTGTTACAAAATGAATATAAACGTTAGTGTTAGTCAATAAGTAATGTACTTAATCAACTGAACAAGAATTCTCTGTTCTGTCGTGCGAATGACAATGTGCGACTGAGATCAAGTCGTGAGAATGACCTCATACGTATGACTTAACATGCGACTAAGCTCATACGTTTACACTAGTCGTGCGACTGAACTCATACGCATGGCTTAGCTGTGCGATTTGGCCATTCGCCCCTTTCAGTTGTGCGACTGAAGTTCATCAGATTGTCCATTTGCATGACAGATTAACTGTTCAATTCAAAATCAAATTTTGAGCAATCTTTAATGTTAGACAATGTGGTTAGGCTCATTAAACTCGCAATTCACTTACAAAACCCATTATAACATTTAATTGCACAAAGGACTTAGTTTTATTAGTTTCTTTGTCAATGTAAGTCTCGATTTCTTGTAGGGTTCATTATAGTAAATTTTGGGCTTAAATTGATGGATATTGTCATGGATTGCACCGCATTATACCTATATAGTCAATAGAAAACATCAATACACAACAAACAATAGTCTTGAAGGCTCAAATGAAAATCGGGCAGAGTCACGGTATGTTCGTGCGATGTAGAGGCGATTTGCGAGTGATGACCAACTGCGACCGACTCACCCTCTATTTATACTAGGGTTTACTTTCAGTCGCGCGACTGAGCCCAATCGCATAGTTGATTCATGAGACTGAAGATTAGTCGCGCGACTAGCACAGTCGGTCACCTTCAGTTGTGCGACTTGAAGTCAGTCGTGCGACTGGTTCATTCGGTCACCTTTATTCATGCAGTTAGCACATTTTAGTCATCCTGATAGTTCAATCGCACATATGTCCCATACGTGTGGGTTAATAGTGCGATTGGCCACCTTTGTATCCTCCAATCATACGACTGGTCCATGCTCATGGTCCAGTCGTGTGAATGAATCATACTTATGGTTTTTGACTTAATGATCATTTCACCTTTTACACCCTTTTAAACTGTTGATTTAACATTATGAACCTTTGATCATCTCAGACATGATCATTTTAATTTGAAAAGCTTTTGACCACCTCAGACGTGTCCTTTTAAAATACTTTGTCACCTCAAATGTGACCTATTTTTATTTGAAAGCAAGTGTGGTCACCTCAGACATGATCGTTTAGATAATAAGGTTCCCTATAAACTTCCATGACATAGTCCGATATTGAACAAACTGGAATTGACAACCTTTATACACAAATAAAAGAAATGAAACTAAAACTTAAAACTAAGACATGTTTTTGTGTTTTTGTGAGGGTTAAATTCTGAGATGTAAATCTAAAGAATTACTTTTGTGAAAAGGCAGCTTCAATTTATTTAAACCATACATGGACCAATTCAATTTTGGAATCATACAGGATATTCAAATCATTCGGGACAAGTTATCTAAAACCTTTGATGCTATATTCTTGTTTTTCATCTAGAGTCATTTAGCAAATTTAGGAAATCATACTAGTACTATTAGGTCCCCATAATGATTTGAACTTTCAAGAATTGTAGCCACAATGATTGTCAGTATACTTGTCCTCTTAAATCCATACACAGACTTTCAACACAGATTGGTGATGGTTTAAGGTTTGTTTATTTCAACAAGCATTTGTGGATCCCACACGTATACGGTAATCAACATTCCTCAAGAGATTTTTGAGCGGTCTTAGGGTAGTATTTAAGAAGAAACTATTCATAGAACTTTCAAAGAGAAGCCAAGCCTCAGGTCAGTGCCACCGCATAGCAGAGAGGCGGCAAACAACAATGAATTCTACAATATATAGGTTATGCTTATCCTTAGGTCAGTACCACTACACAGCAGAGAGACACGTAACCTATCTTCTTGTTTGAGCAATTTCATTCTTTTTGCACAGATCTCACCAACAACATAGGTTATCAGTTTGATTTTATTTGCATTTTTTATGTGCTTTTGATCATGCTTTGGTCTTACGCACACATTCATGGCGTTTATTTTGCTCGTCACCCCTTATTAGAATCTTGGTGATTGTGTTAACCAGGGATAAGGTGTTACCCACAACTAGTCAAACATTTTAGTTTAATCTTGAAATCACCAAAAAGGTCTAGTCATCTATTGTGTTGAATCTACCGACATATTATCTATGGTCTAGCAACCTCTAGGTCTACTTTCTTTGTGTTACCTTAGTAGTAGCTAGTTTGTCTATCATATTTCCTTTTATATTGCTCAGACTACATAGACTTATACTTGAGCTTTGCATCTTTTTCAATTTTAAAATTTTAAAGTCCCAAATGGTTTGCTTCTATGTACTATCATATTCCAAAGATTGAATCGGTATCACACAAACGATCTTATTTCCTATCAGCTTGCCTATCCTCCTCCCTCGATTTTTTTATACTGTCTAAACCTATTCTCCCCCTAAAATTGTAAAACCATAATGGATTAGTGTTTAAGGATTTTAATAGGCAAAGAAATAAGACCAATTTTAATTAAACTACTTAAAATTAAGCAAATAAAATAAAAGATTGAAAAATAAAAGAAAATTTACAAGACGCATCGGACTACACATGATCATCTTGAGGTCAGCGCATATAGAGGTCAGCGCGTTGAAAATCTGTGTTTATTTTTACCACATCAGTTAAGTTCTTTTCAAAGCAATCACGTATAAAGTGATATTTAATTCCGATATGTTTGGTCTTAGGAAGTTGGACCGGGTTTTTAGTGACTGCAATTACAGCAGAGTTATCAACAAAGATAGGAGTAGAAGAGAATTTCAAACCGTAATTCCGCATTTGCTGTTGAATCCATATGATTTGTGAGCAGCAACTTGCAGCAGCAATGTATTCGGCTTCACAGGTTGACAACGCAACCGAGGTCTGCTTGTTACACTGCCAGGTTACTAATCTTCTCCCAAAGAACGGACACCCTCCTGAGGTAGACTTGTAGTTCATGTTGCAGCCGTCGTAATCCGAGTCGCTATACGCTGTAAGCTCAAAGTCATCATCATGAGGATACCACAACCCAAGTGTGGGTGTACCCTTCAGATAACGAAAAATCCTTTTGACCCCAATAAGGTGGTTCACCTTAGGCTTTGCTTGATATTATGAACATAAACATGTAGCATACATGATATCAGGTCATGAGGTAGTGAGATACATGAGAGATCCAATCATCCCTTGGTACATAGTGGCATCTACCAGATCACCATTCTCGTCGGGTGCTACATCATGGTTTTTAGCAAGTGGAATTCCAGCTGTTGAAGCATTCTCCATGTCAAACCGACTAAGAATATCACCTACATACTTGGTCTGATGTAGGAAAATCCCATTTGGTGTCTGATCCACCTGTAACTCGAGAAATAACTTCATCTCTCCCATTGCACTCATCTCAAACTCCGCCTTCATTACTGCTTCAAACTCTTTACATAATTCTTCATTCTTGGAACCGAAGATTATGTCATCGACATAGAGTTATACTAGCAGTAAATCCCCATCGTTTTCTTTGATAAACAATGTACAGTCAATGACTCCCCTACGAAAACCATGTTTCACAAGATGAGTCGCGAGTTTCTCATACCAGGCCCTCGGAGCTTGATGAAGCCCGTATAGCGCCTTGTCGAGTTTGTAAACACTATCCTGATGATATGGATCCTCAAATCCCTTGGGTTGACTGACATACATTGTCTCTCGGATCTCACCATGAAGGAAAGCACTCTTCACATCTAGTTGATAAACTTTGATCTTCATATAAGATGCATAGGCAAGGAAGATGCGGATTGCTTCCATCCTTGCTACGGGTGCAAACACTTCATTGTAGTCAATACCCTCAACTTGTCAAAACCCTGAACAACAAGCCGAGCCTTGTTTCTGATGATCACTCCTTGATCATCTTTCTTGCATTTCAAGACCCATTTGGTGCCAATGACCTTAGCACCTTTTGGTCTATCCACTAGAGTCCATACACCCAACTTCTTAACTGAAGAAGTTCTTCTTGCATGGCACTCACCCATGCCTTATCATTCAGGGCTTCACCAACATACTTTGGCTTAAACTAAGACACAAAGCACCGATAGACACCGTCGTGAAGGTATCCCTTTTCCATCACAAAGGCATAGTCAGCTGAGTACAACTGATTTCTAGTCTGAACTCCTGATCTCACATCTCATATGACATTATCCAAAGGATGATAGACGTTTAGACGTGAGCTGGGAGTTGTTGGAACAACCACCTCAGAATCAAGATTATGAACATTTGGTTCTGGATCTGAGGCAATAGGAGTCTGAGGATCAAAAGGCACAGAAACATTACTGTCAGATGCTTGTGGGCTTGTGGTGGTCGAAACCTATTCATCCTGGTTGTTATGATCATTCTCCACGTCTTCTTCATCAGAGGAAAAGTCACTCACATCAAGTGCTCCCCCTGAATTGGTAGATGATTGACTTTGTGAACCGGATGATGTTGAATCTTGAGACGGTGTGTTCAAGACATCGTACATCATCTTGTTTGCTAACTCGTCTTTGGAAGTGGAGAAAGGTGTGTTGAAGGACTTGAAGAATCCATCATAGTCAAAGAAGTAAGCAGGCCCTTTTCCAGCAGGTGGTGTGGTGTATCTCTGAACATCAACATTACACCACACCTCTACTTGTCCCGTTGAGTTGTTGTAAACTCTCTTGTTCAGTATGTTGTGTCCTAGAAAGATCCCTTCATCAACCTTCTTGCTGAATTTTCCCTCCCGAGTCTTCTTTAGCAGGGTGCACGGAGCGCCAAACGGCTCGAGATACTCTAAGTTAGGTTTACGTCGTTGTAGTAACTCGTAGCATGTTTTTTCCATGGAATTTAACTACCAGAACTCGATTGAGCGTATAACATGCATTTGCAACTTCCTCATTCTAGAATTGAATAGGCAGTTTCGAGTCTGCTAGCATAGTCTGTGCGGTCTCTATCAAACTGCGATTCTTCCGTTCAGCAACATCGTTCATCTGAGGAGTGTAGGCAGAGGTAAATTGATGCACAATTCCCTTGTCCTTGCAGTAGGCCTCCATCCACTGATTCTTGAACTCAGTTCCGTTGTCTGAGCGCACTCGTCGTACTTTCAGCTTGTATAGGGATTCCAGTTTAGTTACTAATTCCTTGAAGAATTCAAATGTTTCTGATTTGGACTTCAGAAACATTACCCAAGAGAATCTTGAGTAGTCATCTGTAACTACGTAGCAGTACAAGTCGCCTGTGATGCTTCTTGTACTGACTGGACCGAACAGATCCATGTGAAGAAGCTCAAGAGGTAGTTCTATGGAATGAACTTTCTTTTCCTTGTGAGACTTCTTCGTCTGTTTGCCCTTCTTGCACGCAACACAGAAATCTGGAAGTTGGAAGTTTTTGACGTTTACTCCCCTCACTAGATCATTCTGGATCAAGTGATTCATCTTCCTAGGATTTATGTGTCCCATTCTCCTATGCCAGGAGATTGAATCCTTCTCAGTAGCTTTGGACAAGAAGCATTGAACTTCATGATCCGTTGTGGAGGCCTTTAAAAGATCCAAGACATAAACATCATTATATCTTGAAGCTGGCATTAGCACTTGGTCCTTTGGGATCACATAGTCCTTCTTTAGAACGTAGCACTTCTTGTTGTCAAAGACTACTTTGAAGCCTTTATCACATATTTAAGAAACAGAAAGTAAGTTATTTTGTAATTGTTGGACATATTTTACCTTGTCAAACTTAACTCTCTGATTTCCCACTTCCCCTTGGGCTGTGATGTACCCGCCTTTGTTTCCAGCAAATGAAACATGCCCTCCTTTGATTTGTCTTACGTTAGATAAGAAGCCCTATTCCCCGTCATGTACCTAGATGCTCCGCTATCTACAATCCACGTGTTAGTATCAGCACTATAGCGAACACCCTGCACATTCAATAAAAACATTAGTTCATGTTAGGAACCCAAGCCTTCACTGGCTTGGGTTTCCCCGAGGCATCACACATCATAAACTCAACCATTGACCATTCAATGTTGAGGGAAGCTCAGATGTCTGTTTGTTCTCATTTTCAGACGCTGAGGCGGATTTTTCTTTCCATAGGCCAGCTTTGTGTAAGGCCTGTTTATGATAAACAGACGACTGGCTGATGGGTTGAACTTTGGGCTCACTATCCCTTTTAGGAGGCGTCATTGAGTTCCTCTTAAAAGAGCTAGTTTTAGATACAGGAAGTTTAACTTTCCTCCTCGGTGTCTGATAATAAGGACAATGAGACGCAATGTGACCGTACTCTCCACAGTTGTAGCAGGATCTGCTTTCAACATTACGGTTTATTGGTTTTTGTGGAGATGTAGGTGTCACGCAGATTTTGTTTAGATTGAGACACTTTTTTGTTAGATGTATGGTCGGGTTTTACAAACTTAATTGACTTACCTGGTTTTACATCTTTTATTTCTTGTTTACCCGGACTTTGACATGATACTCGTGATTGATTAGGTTTAATAGTCTTTTTGGGTTCTGGTTTGACTTCGTTTGAACCTGACTTTAAATTATCCTTTTCAAACTCTTTTTCCAGGTTAAGACAAGGCATCTTTCCTTTTGCCTTTGAAGTGGCCTCCTTTTGTTTAGTGCCAGATTCAATTGATTGACTTGTGGAATCTGGGTCACTAACAAGAGGAGTGGTCACCACATGATCCTTGATGGGATTATTATTAATGGATATACTTTTGGTGTTCATCAAGGTCTCAGGTGGTGGTGGAACCACTTTGTATCCCAATCCCTCCCCGTTGTTTCTCTCACTCACTAAGTGTTGGACAATATGAGATGAGCTCGTCCAACTGTGCAGTTTTTGTTTTAAGAAGGTAACTTCTACTTCTAAAACTGCTTTCTGCTTCTTAGTGTCCTCTAGGGAGTTAAGATAGTACCTGATGTCATTTGCTTGGTTAAAGGCATCTACTTCTGTTTCCCTAAGCTGTTTGTTCAAAAGGTCTATCTTTTCCTTGTAACTGTGCTCATTTTGTTTTAAAACTCTATTAGCTTCAGTGCATTGTTCCAAATCCTTTACTAAGTTATCATTGTGATCTATTAACCTAGGAAATTTTAAATCTATGCTTTCCCTAAATTTATTACAATAAGAACAAGCATGATTATTAAACAACTTGTCAGTAGTACTTACCTGTGAAGTTGAAGAGGAATCAACCATGTGCGCATAATCTATTGTTTCCGGTTCCGGTGATTCTGACATTGATGTAGATTTCTCTTCTTCAGGCAGGTGTTTGACCACAGGTGTAGTATCTTCAGAATTGGACATCGCGAGCTCTACTGCTATGTCTCCCTCACTGGCGGAATCGTCATTGATGTCTTCCACATTCGCTATATTGGACTCTCCTGGTGAGACGAACCGGAAGCTCCAGTCTTGTCCTTCATCATCGTTAGCAGTCAAGGCTTTAGGGTCCTTGCTTAATGAAGTAGAACTGCTAGATATGGCTTTGTCCTGATGATTAAAGGACGAGAAAGGATTGCCATTACCAGTCTTCTTTGGCTTCACACACTCTTGTTTAAAGTGCCCCTTCTCACCACAGTTGAAACAGGTTACTTTTGACTTGTCGAAGCCAAAAGTTGTGTCCTTGGTTGCAACCAAGTTCCGTCCGGTCTTTTTGACAAACTTCTTAGCTCGTCGGATAGCACTTGCCAAGGCCTACATTATATCCATTTGTTCCAACTCCATCTCATCCACCTATTCATAATCCTCATCCTCCTGGTGGCAATTTCCTATCTTTCCAGCAATTAGTCGATCATAGGAGTGGACTACTACAGCTAAAAGGTCCATGTGTTCTCTGGCCACCTCTATGGTCACATTACCGAAGTTTTCCGTTTTCAGTTTTGCTGCATTTGCTTCAGGTATAATATATTGGGTTCCGGACAACCCAACGTTTCGGACCCTAAAGTAGATGTTTATGCTGGACTTGCTGAGCTTGAGACGAAGGCAGTCTGCAGTGGTGCTCGAGATGTCTTGGCCTGAGGAGTCGCGTTGTAAAGTGCCAGATTCTGATCATAGTTGGCCTTTTGGGCTCTTCATCCTCCGTTCATCCTCTCTCAGTTTCAGAATGAAGTCATTTATGTCTAACTTCGAGAGCATTCCATTCTGTCTGAGATTTGAAATGGAAGAAGCCTATTTCTCTGGTAATCCATCTGCAAAGTTGGATACCTTATCCTCCCTCGACGTAGTTACTCCATGACTGTGCATCTCACTCATCAAGTGGTAGAATCTGTCAATTACGTCATCCAGGCTTTCCTTTCCCATTGAAGAGAAGTTGTCAAACTCCTTCTTCAAAGCATTGGCCTTAATGGCCTTGAGTGAGGCATTTCTGTCATACCTCTTCTCCAACGCATCCCATAATTTCTTTGCTTGAGTATACTCCGAGTAATGATGGAAGATATCCTTCGGAATAGACTGGCTTAGCAAAGCATAGACTTTCTTCTCAGCATTGTGTTTCACCTTTTGTGCATAAGACATGCCACTTAACGTAAGTTTGACTCCATCAACTCCCACTGGCATGCTGTACCCCGACTTTATAGCCTCCCACAAATTTGTATCTATTCCATTTAAGTAGATTTCAAAATGTTGCTTCTATTGTGGGTAGTCGTCTAAAGTGATAAGCTTCGGGGGTTTATTGTGAATTCCTACTTCGTTCTCCAATAGCAGTAGATTCTGAATAAGAGTGTCTCTACTTGCTGTGTATGCTGAAAATTGGTTCTCCATTTCACTTAACTTTACTATTAAACAAACTGTTTATGTGTGTGAATGAAGGTATGCGATTGGGCTTATTCGGGCGATTGAACTAGGCGAATGGTTCAATCGTGCGACTGCACAGATGCAGATGAGTCAGTCGTCCGAATGAACTAATGCGGTTGAACAGTCCGAATAGGGTTCTCAGTCGTACGAATGAGGGTACGAATGAATCCAATTGTGCGATTGGGGAATGCTAATGAACTCAGTCGTGCGATTGAGCCAATCGTGCGACTGAACCTGCTGAAGTTTGAAAATTCGTAGGTTAAACATATTTTGGCCGCAAAAACTCAAATTTTCACAAACCTTAATTGCCGTATGCCAGAAAAACTAAATTTTATGGTCAGGAAACGTCTAAGACTCCGTTTGACACAAAAGGATTGCGTTTTTAGTGAAAAAGACAATTTTGTATCAAAAACGATTGAATCAACACATAATCAAGAGCCAACGCTCTGATACCACTTGTTAGGGATCGTGTACTGAACAATGTAATAACTGATTAACGTGTATACCGAACCAAATAGTGCAGAATCCTATTTGCTTGGTGATCCAATCAGTGAGAACACATGTAAAAACAACTATGTATTGAATCTAATGTTAAGAATCGATTAGGAATCTATCTATTGCGATCTATGAACTTGGAGCATGATCTTAGAGGTCTCTGGATGGCTAGGGTACGTCTGGAGTCTTAGGTTTCAAATGCTTATGTTTTTCCATGAATTAGGTGGTATTTATAGGTTAGGGTTGCTTATTCGGGCGACTGAACCATTAGCATGGTTCAGTCGTGTGATTGAGCCATGCGGTTGATCCATTCGCATGACTGAGTGTTCAGTCGTGCGACTGAGTCAGTTGCATGAAGTTGTTCAGGCGTATGGACTATTTAGGCGCATGGACACTTAGTCGCGTGGCCATTCGGACGCATGACTACTGTTGAGGCGCATGGTCCAGTCGGACGCATGAGGACTTCACTTAACCAAGTTTGAATGTATTCATCATTATAACATTATGCATATCAATTCAAACAATCACAAACCTATATAATCTAGTCAATATACGTTACACAACTCATTAATGAAATATTAAACATTATAAATCACAACCAAACATTCTCATTTCATTAAGTACCCAAACATTACATAAGTGTAAGACATTCAAGACATGTTACATTAAGATCAGAATCTAGGTACATATGTATCAACAAACAACGTTAACAGTTGAACGGTTGAGCGATCTTTGAAAAATTCGCGATGAAGCGACGATAGTACCCGACCAATCCTCAGAATTGCCGTATCTCTGAAGGTGTCTGGGGTGCATCCCATTTCTTCACCACTTCGATCTTGCCGGGATCTACATGAATCCCATCCTCGTTAACCACATGACCCAAAAACTTCACTTCTCGCAACCAGAATTCACACTTCGTGAATTTGGTGAAAAGTTTCTCTTCCCGTAACAGTTCCAGTATTGCCCGAAGGTGTTCTTCATGATCCTCTTTCGATCGGGAGTAGATAAGTATATCGTCTATGAACACGATCACAAACGTATCCAGGTAAGGTTTACACACCTGATTCATTAGGTCCATAAACAATGCTGGGTGTTAGTCAACCCAAATGGCATAACCAAGAACTCATAGGGCCCATAATGAGTTCTAAACACTGTCTTCGGTATGTCGTCCTCGAAAACCCTTAGTTGATGATATCCAGAATGAAGGTCGATCTTGGAGAAATACGAAGCTCCTTGCAACTAGTCAAACAGGTCGTCAATCCTGGGGAGAGGATACCGATTCTTCACAGTTAACTTGTTCAACTCACGGTAATCAATGCACATACGAAACGACCCATCCTTCTTTTTGACAAATAATACCGGTGCTCCCCATGGTGAGTGACTTGGCCGAATAAAACCTTCTCCAGCAGTTCCTGTAACTGACTAGATAATTCCTGCATTTCAGACGGTGCTAACCGGTATGGTGTCTTCGCTACCAGTGTAGCTCCAGGAACCAACTCTATACGAAATTCCACCTGTCGTGGAGGAGGCAAACCAGAAAAGTCATCAGGAAATACATCTGGGTATTCCCGTACCATTGGAATATCTACTAAGTTCCTCTTCTCTTCCTTCTTTTCTACCATATGAGCCAGAAAAGCGTAGCACGGTTTTCGTAAACTTTGGCGTGCTTTCATGCAGGAGATAAGCTTTAGATTCCTTCCCGGTCGTTCTCCTTGAATTCTGAGCACTTCCCCGTTTGGCATGGGGATTCGTACTACTTTGTCCGACAGAAAATCTCAGCTCCGTGTTTCGATAACCAGTCCATTCCTACAATCACGTCAAAACTTCCTAACTCAAAGGGTATCAAATCTATATCGAAGGCATGGCTCTCCAATATCATCGAGCACTTCCTAATAATCTCATCAGCCTGAACAACCCTAGCATTGGCCATTTCTATGGAGTAGCTAATTTCTAGCCTATTAGGACTCAAATCAAGCAATTGCACAAACTCAAAAGATATAAAGCTATTGTCTGCTCCGGTATCAAACAATATAGATGCGAAGTGGTTATTGAGTAAGTGCGTACCCATGACAACATTTGGGTCCTGACGGGCATCGTTGGCTCCAATGACAAATGCACGTCCCCGAGCTGTATTTCCTTGATTTGCCGGTCCTTGGTTTCTAACTATGGCCATCTCCGATTGCTGGTTGTTCCCTTGTTGACCATATGCCCGATTCAGTCTGGGGCACATGTTTCTGTAGTGATCAGGGCTTCCACACTCATAACAGCCTCTAGCATTTCCAGCGGGGTTAACCGCATTGACTGGTGCCACCAGATTCGACGCCGTTCTGCAATCTTTTGCTAGATGCCCCGGGCGTCTACAGTTCGCGCACACCCGACACAACATTGTTGGGGGATGATGGAAATTGCACCTATCACATTTGGGGTACGGCCCAACATACTCTCTCCTACCTTGTGTCATGGCCACAAAATTCCTGGTTGTCTTGGCCCTTTTATCAAATTTCCGGCACTCGACCAGCTCATTTCCCCAACATCTTTTCTCTTCTCTACTCCCCTTCCAAATAACCCTGTTCTCACCATCTCATCAGTTAGAGCGCCAACCTTCTGAATTGCGCTCTGAATCATAGGAGGAGCAGCTGCTGTTACCATTGCCCGGATTTGAGGCGCAAGTCCCCAAACGTCCCTCTCGATCCTCTTTGATTCCGGAGTGACCAGATGCGGAACCAGTCTTGCCAACTCGTGAAAACGGTCAGTGTAAGCGGCGTGCCCAGCCCCCACCATAGCATGATTCCAGAATTCATGCTCAAGTTTCTGCATCTCATTGAGGGGGCAGTATTGCTCGGTGATCAAGGCCTTAAACTCGACCCACGACATCTGCATTGCCGATTCTCTTCCCCTGGCCTAAACCTGGGTGTTCCACCAGGTTAGGGCTTTGCCCTGTAGTGAACATGTGGCGTACTTGATCTTTTGGTTGTCGAGGCATTCACTGATATCAATTACTGCCTCCATCTTCTCAAGCCATCTGGTCAGAGCTATCGCTCCACCTTTCCCATCAAACTCTTTTGGTTTGCAGGCCACAAATTCCTTGTATGAACATCCCCTTTGGTATTAACAACCCCAGTTTCATTACCGGTTGTTCCACCATTCCCAGTTTCCTGATTACTTTCGTTCCCAGTCGGGTTCCCATTACCCACTTCAGTTTCGATCCCACCTTGACCTCTTTCTCCACCATCCTCATTATCATTGCCACCATTCCCACGGGGGTGGTGTTTTTGAAGTCCATCGCTCACTTGGGCCACGATAATAGGAATCAGTGCGGCCAACTGTTGAGCAATCAGAGCTACCATATCAGAGTTTCCTATTCCCTGATTATTATTGGCAGGACCATCACTTGTTCTTGGTGCTATGCCTCTGCCTATGCCTTTGCCTCTCGGGGCTTCACTCCCGCTACTGTTGTTGCCGGTGACTCTTCGCGGCGGCATGTTCTAATCATAAAAGTAGTAATCACATAAGTTTTAACCATTTCAATGCATATTATCCATACCACTCATCAAAATCCAGCATTCCAAGTTAATATCACACTTGTTGTTACCACACATCACATACAAGTCGTGCAGTTCTCACACCATGTATAGGTAATGTTCCAACAGTAATCCATCATAATAATTGCAACCCATGCATATAAACACGTTAGTCTAGCGAAGGTTGTTTATCTCCTCCTCTTTCGAGGTTCAGACATAACCTCCTCAGGGTAAATCTCATGTCCAAGGTCAAGCACAATAGCATGATCTGTGAAGATCTCTTCGAGCTTAATTCTCGGGTTTGATAAAACAACTCGGCGCGCAGAGGGAACGAAAGATCCAATAGAAGCATCCCATAAGGAGTGAGCATAAGGGCTCCCTCACAGGGAGAAAAGATCACAAAACAGATAGAGAAACAAACAAGTAATGAGGAACACGTATGAGATATAAAATGCACACACCCTGGCATGCAAATCTACATGAAGGTTCCTAGGTTATAGTCTAGGTCAAGTGTATTGCCTAATTCTCTATAACCAATGGCTCTGATACCAGTCTGTCACACCCCCGCTAAGAGCGGAAACACGGGGATGTAACGGGACGGGATCATCATAAACATGGTAAGCAATAGAGATGCAATATAGTAAATGATGACAAGCGTGTCATGACGACACCCGACAACAAGGGGACTTGTTTCGTGTTTAGTCAATATTCACGACAACATAGCCATAAGCATAAACATGTTACATGAATCACATAGACAAGGAGATAACATTGTAATGTATTTCCCACAACCCGGGAACAAGTTTCAAAAGTATAAAGTTGTTTTAAACAGTCTACAACAATGATTTCCAAAATGTATGATTGTTAAGTTTGTGTAGTCTCAAAAATGCATCCTAGGGTCCCCACTAAGGCAACACACCTAGAGCTTCAATTAGCATTGTCACCTGAAAAGATATGCTCAAAATGGTAAATAAAATTGTTGGTGAGCTCGCAGGTTAAATAGTAAATATGTATTTGATGTTGTATAATAGTTGTTGCAGAATACCGTGAATACAGTTACAAGTAAGCAAAATCACATGACATGAGCTTTACAACCAAACCTAACGACGTACACAAAGAATCTTGTCGGAATATATTCACCCAAGGCCCGTTCCTGGCTAGGGTTGGTACGAACTAGTGTACCAACCAACAAGGGTGGGGGTGTCAACCCAGTAGTACTACCAATACCTATCCGTCGGTTCCCACACTGGAATTAAATGGTTGTAAAGAAAGAACCACACAACAGACCCAAGCATGTATAAGATAAGTACTCACAAAACAGTATCACGTTGATTCCAAGTATGGAAATTGTATGTAAGTTGTACAACATAGAAAACAGGTGAGCATACTTTTCCCCCATGTTTGTAAATGATTAAAAAGTTGTATAAGCATAAAAAGAGGCCACAAAACTCACTTGTTAAGTGGTAAGTATGATTGATCAAAGTTTCCAACAGTTGTATGCAATGAACGGCCAGACACCTATTGACAGTTATCTCTAAGCATTAATGATACGTTAAAAACAAATAGTAATGTTCGGTCGGTTCGGGTTGTATCAGTTGGGCCGTGTGTAACACATACAAGCAGACACACGTATTAGATCTTATGTATACCCAAGTACTAGAAGTCGTTGCCATTGCGGGTGATATTGTGTAAAAGTTCCATTGTTATAAGAGAAGTATTTGTTAAATATTAGTAATAAAAAATGGGTTGTTGATAATTGTAAAATGTCAGGTTGATTTGATTTGGAATAGTATTTGTAGCCTTGATAGCGTTGATTTTAATCTTTGTGGTCAAGCAATGACAACTGTGTTAATGTTACCTCAACATCACACGACATCCAAGAAAGAATTCACACACAGAGCAGCTTCAGTCACACAACAGGATCAGACGCACAACTCAATACTCCATTCGCACGAATCACTTCTCATTCGTACGAATCAACTTCATTCGTATGATTGAACCTTCATTCATGCGACTGGCATTCAGTCGTACCACACAGCACTCAGTCGCACGACTCAACCTCCATACGCACGAATCAACCTTCAATCGTATGAATCAGCTTCACTCGTACGACTAAACCTTCATTCGTACGATTGGCCTTCAGTCGTGCGATACACGCACAATCGCATACATTCATTCGGTCGCATGACTCAATCGCACACAACATTCATCCGTATTGACTAAATTGCACGCATTCATTCGATCGCACAACTCAGTCGCACGACATACCCAGTCGCACAACTCAGTCGCCCGTAAGACTCAGTCGCATGACTCACCCAGTCGCACGGCTCAGTCGCATAAAAGACCCAGTCGCCCAAACAACAGAATCGCGACTGCAGAAGTTAAGAGCAGCCTTCGGCTGCTCCGAGCACGAGTTTTACACAACAAGAACTTCCAGAAACACACTACATACACACACAAACAAGAAGCACACGCAGAAAGACATCACACGCACCCACACGACCTCTTGTGTTCGGGTTGACCTGAGCACCCGAAACCATAGAAATGGACAGCAGTAAAACAAGCAAGAAAGGGACAACCAAGGTCGTCTACCTGCAAGGATGGAGTAGAATAGGTTGTAGATGAAGTCTAGACGACGAAAACGAGACAAAACAGGGCGGTTTTGATGCAAAGAAGGAGATGTAAAGTGAAGAAGAGTGAAGAAGAAGAAGTGAAGAAGGTGAAGAGGAATGGCTGGGAAATGGGGTTTTTATACCCATCCCAAGTTTGCAAAATGTCAATTTTAGTCCCTGCACTTACCTCTCGAGTTCCCAAAGTTTGTTTCGGTTGAAAACGACTTTAAAAGTATTTGTTATACTAATCTTAAAAATGTATTTAATGATACACGTGATGAAATTTGTAAAAGTTTTAAGCATAGCACACATTCACGATGAAAACACAAGCATAAAGAAAATGAAGCAAGTATGATATCCACACAAGGAGTTAATAAAGATGAGGAATGAATAATCAAAGAAAAGTTAACAGAGAATCACGTTAATTAACGGACCTTAAGGTGACGGATGTCACACTATCCAACCTGGATGAGAAACTAAAGATCAGAGAGCAATTTAAAATTGCAAAATGGAAATTTAAAATTGCAAAACAATTTTGTCCTAACAGATATCGTAGTTGTTCTGACTATTGTGTTAATTTACTTTTTGTTCATAAATTGACGAGAGATAATAAGTTATAAGCCTTATTTAATAAAACTAACTGGTATGTTCAAGATTTGAGATCAAAGAAAGTTTTGGTGACTGGTAGTCAAAGTGAGGGTCTTTATTTCTTTGAAAAGGATGGGCATATAGTGAAGATGTGTTTCAATAGTTCAACTAATAATAAATCTATGGCATACTAGGTTAGGACATCCTTTAGATAATGTGCTTCATGTCTTCAAAGATACTTTATATATTGAAATCATAAAGGAGTCTTGACCTTGTGAAGTCTTTCGTAAAGCCAAGCAACATAGGATTCCTTTTTCTTTGAGTGATCATGTCTCAAATCATATTGGTGAACTTGTCTATTTAGATTTGTGGGGTTCGTACAAAGTTACTAGCAAAGTAGGTTTCAAATATTTATAACAATTGTTGATGATTTTTCACGAGCAGTCTGGGTTTACTTAATTAAAACCAAAGATGAAGTTTCGAGTGTATTGTCAAATTTAATGATCTTATTAAAAATCAATTTGCAAACAATGTTAAAATATTTCAAAGTGATAATGGAACAAAATTTGTGAATAATCAATTATCAACCTTTTTGAGTCGAAATGAATTTTGCATCAAACTTCATGTACTCATATAACTAAACGGAAACATATACATTTGTTGAATATGGCTAGGTCTTTACTATTTCAAGGGGGAGTTCCTTTTAATTTTTTGTTTGGATGCCTTCTACAACTACTTATTTGATAAAAAGGATCCCTTCATCTGTCCTTTTAGGTAAGAGTCCTTATGAGGTAATGTTTGGTTTCAAACCCTCTTTAAAACACTTAGGGAACGTTTGGTTGGAAGAATGGAATGGAATTGGGAAACTAATATAGTTTTCAAGTAAAATTATGTTCGAGTAGGTAATGAAATGTAAAACCCAAGGGGATGTTTCACCTCAATTTCCTTGGTGTGGGATTTCAAAATCCTTCCAGCTAGAGAGGGAATTTGAAATCCCACAACCAAGGGAATTGAGGTGAAACATTCCCTTGGGTTTTACATTTCATTACCCACTCAAACATAACTTTATTTGAAAACTATACTAGTTTCTCAATTCCATTTCATTCTTCTAACCAAACACTCCCTTAAGGAATTTTGGTTGTCTTTGTTTCAGCTTATTTTAAATTGTAAGGCCCCGTTCCCGGGAACCTCACAGTCGGACATTCACAGCAATTAAAAACATTAAACATTATAATTATACAATCTTAAGCAGTGGAAATAATTCATCAAAAACCATTCATTTCATTTAAACCACTGTGGTTGAGCAATACAGTACTGTTTAACTGATTACAAAAGAATTGTTTACTGTATTACAAAACAACAACAACATAAAGTACGAATGGATGTCAGTCTTTTCCTGCCGAGTAGCTTCACCCTCGTGCCATCCTCAGCAATAATTACCTGCCGACTAAAAATGTATAAAAGTCAGCGTTGCTGAGTGAGCTCTAGTTTTATAAGTAATAGAATACTTTCTGTCGGTATACATATAAAAATACTCTGTTCATGAAAACTTCATCTCTTTATACGTGAGCACGCATCAACTATACAATCAGGTAATACCTTATCTCTTTACTGTATGCCTTGTTTACTCTGTATTCTTTTATATTTATCTTTCACTATCTATGGGGACCAATGAGCAATACCCCAACTATGTGCGTGATGGAAAACGGGTGATGGGCCATCTATATCTCTTGAAAGGGTCAACTGTATCCTCCGAAAGGGTTCTGTGTACTGTGTATAAGGCCGACCCAAATACCCAGGGTACGCTACAAGGGTCCTGCCAATCTCAATTGATTGGCCCTGTGTACACAATAGGGTAGTTAACTCGCAGCACAGTTGAGCTAACGACAACACAGTCGTGTCCCTCCTATGAGCTTGCAAGACTTGTAAACATTTTCATTAATGTTCCTCTTCTTTTCTTTATTGCTCTTTCACTTTATTATTACTAGATACTTTACGTTACGATAATAACATACCACGTAAAGTCACATACTATAAGTATAATAATAATAATAATAATAATAACAATAATAATAATAATAATATAATAATAATAATAATAAGGAACATCATATGTAATCATAACATGCATGGAACATCATCATTAGTAAGCCCTAGTCAACTCTGGTCGAAACCCTAAAGCACAGACTCCTTCAAAACTCTGTAAAATTTACTAAATGTTGGGCGCATGGGAACTATTTAGACGCATGAGCCCTGTTTGGGCGTTTTACCACTATGCGGGCGCATCAGCCAACACTTAATCATTTTATCACTTAGACGCATGAACTATTCAGGCGCATGGGTACTATTTGTGCGTATAAACACTTAGACGCATGGGTAATTCGGACGCATGGGCACTTAGGCGCATGAGCCACTTGGGCACATGGGCACTATTGGGGCGCATGGCCCTACACTTAGTCGTCCGGCTAACATTTCTAGGCATATGGGCCACTGTTCAGGTGCATGGGCCACTGCTCAGTCGCATGGGCCACTGTACACTATTCATCAAAGAAAAAGGTGGCGACCTACTGCTCGTACAGATCTATGTCGATGACATAATATTCGGTTCAAAGAACGAAGAGTTATGCAAAGAATTTGAAGCAGTTATGAAGAAAGAATTTGAGATGAGTGCTATGGGGGAGATGAAGTTCTTTCTCGGGTTACAGGTGGATCAGAATCCAAATGGGATATTTCTACATCAGACCAAGTATGTAGGAGACATCCTCAGTCGTTTTGACATGGAGAATGCTTCTGCTACTGGGACTCCACTTGCAACAAATCATGATATAGCACCTGATGAAAATGGAGAGCTTGTAGATGCCACAATGTACTGAGGAATGATTGGATCCCTCATGTATCTCACTGCCTCAAGACCTGATATCATGTATGCTACATGTTTATGTTCTAGATATCAGGCTAAGCCTAAGGTCAACCATCTGATCAGGGTCAAGAGGATATTTCGTTATCTGAAGGGTACACCCACACTTGGGTTGTGGTATCCTCAAGATGATGACTTTGAGCTCACGGCGTATAGTGACTCGGATTACGGGGGCTGTAAGATGAATTACAAGTCTACATCAGCAGGGTGTCAATTCTTTGGGAGAAGATTAGTTACCTGGCAGTGTAAGAAGCAGACATCGGTTGCATTGTCAACCTGTGAAGCCGAATACGTTGCTGCTGCAAGTTGCTGTTCACAAATCATCTGGATTCAACAACAAATGCGGGATTATGGTTTAAAGTTCTCTTCTACTCCTATTTTTGTTGATAACTCTACTGCAATTGCAGTAACTAAAAATCCGGTCCAACATCCAAAGACCAAACATATCGGTATTAAATACCATTTCATAAGAGATTGTTTTGAAAAGAACTTAATTGATATGGTCAAAATTAATACTAATTTTCAACGCGCTGACCTCTATACTAAAGCCTTTGATAAACCACGTTTTCAATATCTGCTAGAGGTCAATGGCGTTAAAAAGCAAAGTGATGTTATTCCTGATGATGATCATGTGTAGTCCGATGTAGCTTAGTAATTCTTTCATTTTATTATACTTTATTTGATTAATTTAGTCCGTGTTACATTTAAACTCATGGTATTCTGATATTTATTAAAATCCTAAAATAATTAAACCAGTTATGATGTTAGTATTCTAGGGGGAGAATAAGTCAGCAAGTAACATTATTAAAAAAAAGAAGAGACGAGAGAGAAGGAGTGAAAAGCTGATATAAGGTAGATCGTATCTGTGATACCGATTCAAACCCTTTGGAATATGATAGTACACAGGAACAAATCAAGAGGGACTTTAAAATTTTAACTTAGAAAGATGCAAAAATTCAAAGTATAAGTCTGTGTAGTCTAAAGCAATACGAAAAAGGAAGATGATAGAAAAACTGGTAACTATGAAGGTAACACACAGAGAGTAGACCTAGAGGTTGCTAGATCACAAATGATATGTCGGTAGATTCAGCACAATAGATGAGAAGACCTGACTGGTGATTTCAAGATCAAACTAAGTTGTTCAACTGACTGTGGGCTTCCATCTTATCACTGGTTAACACAATCAACAATATTCCAATAAGGGGTAATGAGCAAGTAAATGCCACAAATGTATGCGGATGACCATAAATAGAGCAAAGCACGAAAAAAATGAAAGAAAATGCTATCAAGCTAATGACTTATGTTGTTGGTGCATTTTGTGCAAAATAAAATCAAGCTGCTCTAACAAGGAGATAGGTTGTGTGCCTCTCTGCTGTGCGATGGCACTGACCTGAGGATAAGCATAACCTAGATATTCTAGAATTCATTGTTGTTTGCCGCCTCTCTGTTGTGCGATGGCACTGACCTGAGGATTGGCTTCTCTTTGAAATCTCTAAGAATAGTCTCTTCTTGTAAAAATACCCGTAGACCGCTCAAAAGCTCCTGAGGAATGTTGATTACCATATAAGTGTGGGATCCATAAATGTTAGTTGAAATAATTAAACCTAAATCTATCGCCAGTCTGTCTCAAAAGTCTGTGTATGGATTTAAGAGGACAAATATACTGATAATTATTGTGGCTGCAATTCTTGAAAGTTCAAATCAATGTGGTAATCTAATAGTTCCAGTATGATTTCCTAAAAGTTGCTACCGACTCTGGATGAAAACCAAGAATAGAGCATCAAAAGATTTTGACAACAAGTCCCAAATGATTTGACTTGCCTGTATGATTCCAAAATTGAATTGGTCCAGGTGTGGAAATCTAAGTTGAAGCTGCCTATTCCAGAACCAAATCCCGTAGATTTCTATCTTAGGATTTATCTCTCACAAAAAGCCAAAATCAAGTCTTTATTTTTGGTACGTTAGTTTACTTTTTTATTATTATTCACTTAGTCTTTTGGTTTTGTTTGTTTGCCGGACTACATCATGAAAATCGATAAGGGATTAACTCAATAAAAGGTTCATGTCTGTGATGACCACATGAATTTTCAAGTTTAAAGCAGTCACGTCTGAGGTGACAAAGTGTTTAAAAGAGTCATGTCTGAGGTAACTAAATTGGTTAAAATGATCATGTCTGAGATGATCCAAAACTCATAATGTTTATTTCAAAAGTTAAGAGGGTCTTAAAAGCAAATGTTCAAAATGGCAGAACATTTACTAAGTGTGACCCATTTGCACGATTGGACCATGAATATGGACCAACCATGCGAATGGATCCCATTCGCATGACCGGACATGAAATTTAGTCATTCACCCGAATGGCGTATAAGAATGATCCATTCGACCGAATGACAGGGTGCGAATGAGTCAGTCGACCGACTGAGACTCAGTCGGTTAGCTAAGGGTGCGAATGAAAGGGCACGAATGAGTCAGTCGACCGACTGAGACTCAGTCGGCCGACTGACAGAGCCAATCGCACGACTGAACCTCAGTCGCCCGAATGAACTGAGCGAATGAGGGCAGTCGGCCGATTGAACTTCGGTTCAGTATTTAAAGGGCCTCAGCCGATCGCGTTGTACTCATTACTCTCAATCGCACCCAAATCGCATCCAAATCGCATCTCTTCCCGTTACTCTGCCAAAATCTCTAGAGATCTTGTGTTCACATTGCTGTTGATTCTCTGACGCTCGATTGACGATTATACAGGTACATTGCAGTTAAATCTTACCGAAATCAGAAGATCTTAAGTCCAAATATGTGATATTCGAATGAAACAAGAACCGGACTGAAAAATGCCAAAATAACCTCCATAAACTAAGCAAAATGTTAAAATTAAGTTTAATAGGTTATTAGTGACAAGATGGCGAGTCTAATGAACCATTAAACCGTGTTAAATTACTTTAATTGGTCAAGATTCGAACCATAGGCGACGGAACAGTGGGACAAGCGACTGGTCGTCCGGATGAACTCCAATCTCACGATTGAATCTTGCGATTGGGTCAATCGGCCGAATGAACCATGCGAATGAGTTCAGTCGGCCGACTGAACCAATCGTAGACTCAGTCAGCAGATTGAACTCAGTCGCATGTCTCATTCACCTGAACGAGCTCAGTCGCACGAAAGTACAAGCGACTGACTCCAGTCGCATGATTTATTCGCACGAATGAATCAAAATGAATTAGAATGAATTTCAACATTACACTTAGAACTGAATTTTGATGTATTATGTACTAATGATTCTGTGTCTTGTGGTTCAGAAAAATGGCTGATAGATGGTCCATTAACCCAAAGCACAACATATGTGCTCACTTGGATCATACTACTCCGAACGGGGCCGTGTTCACAGAGATTATAGCCTTCCTTAGACGCTCCCGGATACATGAGGCTATAGCTACACCGTGCGCGCCCTACAGATCATTACACCAGGAATTCTGGGAGAATGCCTCAGTTGATCGCTCTCGTGAGCCGTACAGTATACGGAGCTCCATTCTGGGTCAGGATATCGAGGTTACTGCTGCTGATTTCCAGAAAGTTCTTGAATTTGGGGACGATACGAATCACCCCACCAAATTACATCCACTGTTTGTGAGCGGCTGCTTCCTTAGAATCAAGTACGCAGGGGACATAAACTTGGGTGTGCTCAATAAGAGCAACCTGTGCCCTCAGTACAAATACTTGGCACATGTGATTCTCAAGTGCATTACTTCAAGGAGGGGTGGGTTCGATGATCTATCAGATCAGATTCAAAATGCCTTCGTGGCACTGGTGCTGAACCACCCTTTCAGCTTCTCGAGTATGATCTTTTCCTATCTGATAGAGAACCTGGAAGCAAAAGGGAAGGAAGGATTTTGTATGTACCCCAGGTTTCTACAGCTAATCTTCAACGACAAGCTGCCACTTCTCCTAAAGGAGAGTCATGATGCAGTTACTTTGGAAATTATGGATGACACGACCTTGGCTCGAATGAGGGTGTATAGGGGCAAACAAGTGAAGCCCCAAGTGAAGAGGTTGATTGGCCATTTGGCAAACGAGAACTATGTGGCGCCGAGAAGACGAAAATGGCGTCATGATGACAGTGACTATGATTTTGAGCCTATAGGTCTACAGGTTGATGACGACGATGATGACGACAGTGGTGATAGTGGAGATACAGGCCCCATTCCATCTAGGGCCACTACCACTGATATACCATCTCCACTAGCCACCCACGATGGAACTGAGTCTGCTGGTTTCCATCAGGATTTTGTTCCTGATGAGAGGGAAGAGGAGTCGGAAGAGGAGCCCTTAACATGGACTGTGGGAAGCAAGGTTGTTCCCACGGAACATGGGCTAAGGGTGGTTGGTGAACACCCACGAGACTCAGGAGAGACAGCCATGGATCCGAGTTATGTACCGGAGCCATCTAACAGGGTTGTAGGGGGAGCATCCACCTCAACAGGAACGTGGAGGAAAAGGATGGCTCAACCCCATGGCCAGAAGAAGAAGAAAAGACGTCTCACCTTCATTACCTCCACAACCGCATCTGCCACCACCACTACCACTTCCACAATCATACCATCCACCACCATAGCCACCACATCTACCACCACCATAACCACTTCCACAGCCACAGCCACACCCACCACAGCCACCACAGCTACTACTACCACCACCACACCTCCCACCACTGTACAAATTCCATCTACCACTATATCTTTCACTCCCACATCACCTCCACCACTTCACAGACCCATCTTCACTACAGCAACCACCACCACTGCTACCCACCAAGCTGGATCCTCAGCCCATCCATCTCATCCATATGTATCACCTCTACCTCCAATTGGGGTAGAGGAACAGCTGTCTGCGCTCAACAGGATGGTGATGCGCCTATTAGCAGCAGATGAGGAGAAGGCGGGTCAGATCTGTCAGCTTACTGATCTTACTGTTGCTCAGTCTCACCAGATCGAAGAGCAGGCTAGAGTGATAAAGGAGCAGGCCCAACAGATGGCTGCTCAGAGCCTTGCGATAGCCCAACTCCAAGCACATAGTGTCACATCAAACAGGAAAATAGAAGAGTTGGAGAAGCCGAAGAAGACATTCATGTTAAAGTTAAAGGGATCTAAGGAAGAGCCCTTGAAGATCAAAGAGGGAGACAGAGATGATGATGATGATGAAAGTGATGATGAGGATAATGAGGCAGAGGAGGATGAGGGGACTGAAGAAGAAAGGACAGAGGAGAAGGATGATGATGATACATCAGGAGGAGATGCAGCTACATCGGCCTCTGCTTCAGGTCAAGAAAGGAGGTCCAAGAACATACAAGAACAACCAGCTTCTTCCTTGGCTCCACCAAGTGACGAGACGATGATACATGACGAAAGTAAAGATTAGATGTTTTTGTACTAAATTACTTTTGTATTTGACTCATGTATTGTAATCTATGTATTTAATGTTTAAATTCAGTTTAATGTATTTATGTTTTGATGAATTACTAATGGTTGATATGTTGAATGTGCAAATCAAACAGATCCAAATTACCAAAGGGATGAGTTTGATGTTGCTCCCCTTCAGCAGGTCAAGACTCAGCTAACAATGATTCTTGATCTGCAAGGGATCGTAAGGAGATCAGTGAGTTATACCCCTGAAGAAGGGGAAATAATTCACGACCTATCAAACGAGCAACTCGCAGAAATTTTCAAGCTCAATCCAGATGAGATAGTGAAGAATGCTCCGACATGCGACTCGACTAGTGACGAAGAGCTCAACGATGTTGATGAAATCGAGATTGAAGATGTCACTGCCGAGCACTACCCTCAGTACGCTGACAATGAGGGAAATGTGGTCCCCAATCTGGGTGAATCCCTCGTCAGCAATACTTTTGAGGTGTTAGACAAGATGGAGCTAGAGTCGGAGAAAGTAGAGGAAACGGCCCAAGCCTCAATTGATGATGTAGATATTCGAAAGGCTGAGTGGGCTGCGTGTTTTGAAGAAGTTAGAGCCCAACGCACTGCACCGAAACAGGATACCTACACCAAACTCTACAGGGTCAAGAAACATCATAAGGTGACTGGCAGGATCATAGCGTGGGCGTATATTGAGGATCTTAACGTATATGCAGTTAAGAGAGAAAAGGGCATAGAGTACTTCAGATTCCCTCATGATCTGAAGACTCTACCAGGTTTTGAGCTCAACCAGCTGGCCAAACTAAAGCTTTTATATGCTGACCCGAGGAAGATGTCAGGCTGGTTCGAGGCTGCCCTAAAGAAGGAGTACCACACCAGGTGGGTTAACTTCAGACCCCAACAACCTACAAGGTATATCAGAAGGGCTGAGGTTGATGCCATTACTGGAAAGCCGAAGATAGTGTTGAAGTGGAGTCCTCTACGAACAATGTCAAGAATCCCACTCAGGGAAATGCCACAGGACTTCACTCCACACTTTAGGTGGTGGTACTATGATTGGAGAACAGCAGAAGCGGTCATAGTCCTAAACAAGGAGGGCCAAATGGATACGATCAGGGTATTCGACCCAATGTGGCTTACCAACTTGTCAGCAAATGATGTCTACATGCTATACAAGTGGCCATTGTTCTATGATACGCAAGATATTGTACAAGCCCTCCAGATCCAAAATGTCATAAGACTCTGCTTCGCGTTTGAGATTCACGCGAGAGTCACAAAAGAGGATAAGTACAAGAAATATGAGGAGGTGATGCAGAAAACAAGACATTAGAGAGATCTAGGTCCAAGGGGGAGTTTGTTGATACATGTATGTCCCTAGATCATGATATGAAATGTAATAGATCTTGTTTATCTGATTTTGAGGTAATTTGATATGTTTAATGAAATGATTTTGATTGTTTGTAATTTGTAATGACTAATATTTCATTAATGAGTCGATATGTTTGTAATTTGTAATGACTAATATTTCATTAATGAGTCGATATTGAATTGGTTAATTAGGATAGTAATTGTGTGAATGGTTACACATAATGTTTATTAATTAATACATTCATACTTAAAATAATGAGGTTCTGATGCGAATGGCCCATACGAATGGACCACACGAATGAATAACTTCATACGATTGACTCAGTCGCACGACTGAACCAGGAGACTGGATCAGTCGTATGATTGACACATAAGATTGGCTCAATCGCACGACTGAACACTCAGGCGTGCGGATGGATCAACCGCATGGTTCAATCGCACGACTGAATCATGCTTATGGTCCACTTGCCCAAATGAACAATACTAACCTATAAATACAATCTAATTCATGAAAAACACAGAGAATTCATTCATTACAATTCCAGATGTACCCTAGCCGTCCAAAAGCCTCCCAATTCGTTCTCCAAGTTCATAGAACACATTAGATCGATTTTCAATCGATTTCTAACGTTAGTTTCAATTCCTTATTGATTCTTCGTGTGTTCTCACTGATTGGATTGCCAATCAAATAGGATTCCGCACTATTTGATCTAGTCTACACGCTAATCATTAGGTATTTCGTTCAAATACCAGGTCCTAACACCACTATGTTGGCGCATCAACCAACACTTAATCATTTTATCACTTAAACGCATGAACTATTCAGGCACATGGGTCCTATTTGTGCGTATAAACACTTAGACGCATGGGTAATTCGGACGCATGGGTAATTCGGACGCATGGGCACTTAGGCGCATGAGCCACTTGGGCGCATGGGCACAATTGGGGCGCATGGCCCTACACTTAGTCATCCGGCTAACATTTCTAGGCGCATGGGCAACTGTTCAGGCGCATGGGTTGTACTTAAACATTTCTAAGGTAATCTTAGGCGCATGGGCTACTGTTTAGGTGCATAGACTACACTTAAATCTTTTTAAGGCATTTTCAGACGTATGAACCTCTGTGTAACTTGTTCTTAGCATGTTTTCATACCCATTCATCAAACCCATCTGTTCTAAGCTTAACATGACTATTCTAAGCATGAACAACCTCTAAACATTCAAGAATTTAACATTTAACAACACAATACATACGGGTAACATACATAAACTTTGCAAAAACATTTTAATACATTTTCAGCCCCAAAGATAGTTTAAAACAAGTAAGAACCGGGTTCTAGAACTCACCTCGTGCAACTTGGGTGTTCTTCCTTTCTAACCCGCTTGCAAATGAGTTCAAACACCTAGAAACAACACCAACACACACACACCCGAGCACATACACAAACACATAAGCACATAATCACATAACCGGGATAAAACCCGTTATAAACATATGAAAATCTTGAATTCACTTCTCTTCTTCTTCTTTCTTTAGCCGAGAGTTTCTCTGCTCTCTCTCTCTAAAACCGGGTGAAGATGATGATGTGAAGTGAGGGTGGGCGGGCATGCCCACCTTTACATCAACTTGTCAAAGATTTTTGTTCTTTTTACACTTTTAGTCCATGCACTTGGACTGAATTGCCTTTCTTTCTTTTATTCTTTCTTTCTTTGTCTTTTAAAAATAACCGGGTGTTACATAAATAATTCAAACAAGTTTATAGTCATTTTGAAAAATGTGTATTAATTGGTTATTCTAATGTTAAAAAGGGTTATAAACTATGGAGTCTTGAAAATAAAACAATCCTTTTTTCTAAGAATGTCAAATTTTATGAAGAAAACTTTCCTTTCAAACAAAATAAGGAAAAGCCATTTGAAATTGAATTAGTTGAAAACATCTGAACAATGTGAATTTCTTTGACAAAATTAAGCCAAACAATGAGTCCTCAAGTGTATGATGAGGAGATGGTGATGTCTCAAAAGACTGTCTATGAAGACTAGCAGCCAGTTGAGTCAAGTAGAACTGTTAGCGAGATTGTCCAATTTGACTAGTAGCCTAACAACTCTAATAGGAATAATGGCAAGGCAGGTAACACAAAAGCTACTAATAATAAGTTTGAGGGTCAAAGATTTATGCCTCGTTTTACATCTAGTCTAAATAAAACTATTGAACCTACTTGTTTTAATGAAGTTGTGAATGACATTAATTGGGTTCAAGCTATGAACTCTAAAATGGAGGCTTTACATAAAAATAATACTTGATTCTAGTTGACCTTCCTTTCTGAAAAAAGCCAATAGGGTGTAAATGGATATTCAAAATTAAATATAAGGCAAATGGAGAGATTGAGAGATATAAGGCCAGACTAGTAATGAAAGGGTATAATCAACGAGAAGGTATAAACTTTGATAAAACATTTTCACCGGTAGTAAAAATAGTCACTATCAGATGTATCATTAGTCTAGCAGTTGAAAATGGTTGGCCTTTATTTCAATTATACATTAATAATGTCTTTCTTTATGGTAATATAAATGAAGATGTGTATATTAAGTTACCTGAAGGTTAATATTCAAAAGATGAAACCAAAGTTTGTAAGATAGTAAAATCTTTGTATGGCTTAAAACAAGAGCCTAGAAAATAGTATGAAAAATTGACTAGTGTTTTACTTGAAAATGATTTTCTCAAAGTATGTGTGATCATTCGTTGTACATAAAGTCAAGTAACTCTGTGTTTCTTGCTCTTATTTATTTTGATGATATAGTTATAACTAGCAATAGTGAAAGTGAAACTTCTAAGTTAAAAAGTTTTTAACTAGAAAAATTTTGTTTAAAGATTTGGGAATCTTAAAATATTTTTAGGGTATAGAGGTTTTGTATTTCGAGAAAGAAATTTGTTTTTATCAAAGAAAATATTCTCTAGAATTGTTGAATGAATTTGGGTATTTGGGTTGTAAACTATACACCTATTTAACAATGTTTTATTCTTTCATCTAAATCAAAACAAGATGAACCAATAACTTCTAATGTTTGTAGGAAAACTAATTTATCTTTCTTTAACGCGTTCGAGTATATCTTATTTTGTTCAATATCTTAGTTAGATCATGCATTCTCCAACAAATTCTCACTTGAAAGTAGCATTATGGCTTTTGTGAAATCTAAATTCTTCTTCTAGTAAAAGTATCTTATTTAGTAACGGAAGTTTTGACTTGTCTGCTTATACTGATTCTGACTGGGAAAGTGTATGGTCACAAGAAGATCTGTGACCTGGTATTATATTTTTCTGGGCAACTCCTTGATTAGCTGGTAAATCAAAAAGCAAAGTATCGTATCTTGGTCTTCTACAGAAGCAAAGTACCGAGCCCTTTGTTCAGTCATATGTGAGTTAATATGGTTACAAAATATTTTTAAGAAATTACAAGTAAATGTAAAACCAACATTTTCACCACCGGTTCGGATCGGCCGGTCCGACTAGCCCAATCGGGATTCGGCATGCTTAGCAATCCGATTAGATATGACTCGTTTTATGTTGAGTTGACCGACCGGTTGGAAACGAACCGAAGGTTGGACTGGCAAGTCGCCGAGCGAACGGTCGGACATGTATCTCTTCGATTTGTGACCATCGAACGATGTTTCAGACGATAGATTTTTAGAGGTATATAATTTAAAACTTTTAACAATTTATCACTTTTTGTACTTTTTAATATTCTACTCTTTATAAGTTATATACTTCTTAATATTCTACTATTTGTAGTGTCGTCCGGTTCCTAAATCTGGTCCGACCGGTTCAACCAGTGAATCTTTAAGTTGTCCGGTTCATAGTCCGATCTTGTTCTGAAAACATTATGTAAAACTATCATTTAAAGTCTTTTATAACAATAAGGCTGCTATAGCCATGGCAATTACAAACCCTGTATTTCACCATAGAACAAAACATTTTAAGATAGATTTACACTATGTTCGTGAAAAGGTCTTTGTAGGAGTTATTAAAATCAAAAGTATAGATTCAAAACTACAAGTTTCAGATGGTTTTATAAAAGGTTTAAGTGTTAGCCAACAAGAGTTTTTTGTAAATAGCTTGAGATTTTGGATATGTTTACCGCTTGAATTGAGGTGGGAGTGTTAAAATATTTAATAATTCTTCAATTCATCGGTTTTCATTTTTGCCTTGTTTTATATCTCACTTTTGGGTTAAGATGCCTTTTTTACAAGTTCTCATATTTTGAGGTCTAATGATGGTATCTTTTGTATGTCTAACGGTGGATTTTCATCTTTATATGATATATTTACTATACCTTATATGATATGTTTACTATACCTTAAAAAGCAAGGTCGGTGGTCAATAATATTATGCCACACAACCTTGCTTTGTAAATATATATTAATAGAGTGATTTTAAGACTATCAACTAATTTTAGTGGAGTGGTTTGGCCTTTGTCCCTTGAGGTACTAAACCTGGGTTCAAATCCCATGAGTTTTTTTTGTTATTTTCTTTTTACTTTTAACCTTTATTTTTTAATAACTCTTTCTATAAATTATTATATACTTTTTGTCACTTATTTCTTTAAAAAATCGTTTTCGGTGTTGGATTTGTTTACTATTTTAATTTTTCATAACGTTTCAATGTTAATTTTATTAACATAAATTCATGACAATATTTGTTGTTTTACTTTAATCTATACCGAGATATGTATACACGGCAACACGCGAGAACTAAGTCATGCTTATGACGTGACATGTAAAGCAAGTCGTAACACATGAAAAATTGACATACTTATTTCTATTAACATTTTGACGTCAAAATTTTTTTTTTGCTACAACGCCGCCGCCACAACGCGCGAGAAAGGTCGGTGGGGTTTCCCCCGACCTTTCTTCCACTCCTACTCTTAATCTTTACATTTTCAGCCCACTTTACATTTTAAAAACTTTGTAAAATGTCAATTTAACTCCCATAAGTTTCTAAAGTTCCTAGTTTATGGCCCCTGTGCAATGTAAATTCAAGTCCGTCTACGTTTAGACGTAATTAGAAACGACTCAGGTCAAATAAAACATGTATCCAATCGTAGCTCTCTACACTTTAAGACTGTATACGTTTCGACATACGTTTATGCTTTGACATAATATTTGTTTAGAAATGAGTTGAGTCAAACATAAAATGTTTTGGTGCTTATTTTTATGTATTCTTTGAGCTGACCTATGTTTCGACATTGGTTTATTTGGAAACATGCCGGGTCAATGTAATATGTTATCATCTACTACAAGTTTGGACATAGATTTAGTTCGGAAATGGTTAGAACGATTGTAAGTTTATGTTTTGACAATAACTTTGTTTGGAAAAGAGTTAGATTAAATATTAAACGTTTTTGTTTAATGTTATAGATTCGAGTTACTCTACGTATCGATGGGAATTTAGTTCGAAAACGAGTCGGTTGATTGTAATTTATATTTTATTACGGTTATGTACAATACCGCCGCAACGCGCGAAGGGCAATAAACCTAGTTTCAACAAAAAGGGCAAGGATAGTGAACATCCATTTCCAATTCATTATTTGTTATCATCTCCCTGATCATCATTGTTGTCATCTCCTCAAATCATTAGTTATTTCCATTTCATCTTATTCATCTTGGCTATAAAGGTTCACCTCATGTTGAAGTTCAAGACACCCATTGTATTCCATTTCTTCTATATTGTTATATGCTAGTAAAGCCCTAGAAATTTTGTCTTACTTTTATTGTATTCAATCAAAGCCTTGTTAAACTTTTCAGATTTACGAATTGAAGTAATGCAAAAGTAGATCTAATATTTATTGTTTCAGTTTGGTTTGAGGGATGTTTGCAACAAAATTGTATACTAGCAATTAATCCTTTCTTTCATCGATGATTCTCGTAGTTTGTTTTAACAATGGTTAGGTTTATCCATTTTAACAATCAAAGAACCATTATGTTAACATACCCACCCATAAAATTTTGTTCAATTTCCAAAGCTTGTGTAAGTTGATTTTAAAGTATTAACATCATTTTTACGTAGCAATCTATGAGTGTTTAGGTGATATATATATATAATATATATATATATATATATATATTATATAATATATATATAATATATATATATATATATATATATATATATATATATATATATATATATATATATATATATATTATATATATATATATTATCTTTTAGTGGCCGTTAAAAAATGGAATATAAAGAAGTTCTATTTGGAAGAATGTGATAGAGCTTATAGGTTTCCCCATCACTCTTTTCATACAACCCGTGTAACATATGAGTCTAAAAGATATCCGGTCACCACATGAAACCATACCTAGATGTGAGTTGCCACCGTTGCCTTCATAATCACCAAGATTAAACCACCTATCACAACCCCTGAAACATGAAACCCTAATATACCGTCATTGATATCATAAGTCTTCTACCATTCGCTTATTTCTAGTTAAAGATTCATCTACCAATAGATGAATTAGTGGGAAAGTTTGAAGAGATGAGGTTGGAAAGAAGGAAACTTTTATAAGATAGTCCAAATTTTAAACATAAAAGCTAGACGTCACTAAAAACATTGTCAAGGCAATTATGACATATGTAAAGTATCATTAAAATTATGAATTATGGACAAAATCTAAATGCAATTAAAAGTATGTGATAGGCAAACATGGCATACGCAATGTGCCATTAAAACCTACATTACTGGCACAAATGCTAGTGTCACTAAAAGTTTTTGCCACTAATTAATATTTTCCATTAGTGTCAGCATCAAAGTCATCACATCATCAATTATTTAATCAAAGTAGTGGGTGTGATGGATTTCTCTTGGAATGGTTGGTCACCAGCGCTATCTGTGTTCACGGGCGTGGATGGCCTTTCGTCATTGGGTTTACCCGGGTGACCGGACATAAAAATTATTCGTTGGTCGTTCAAAAATAAATCAAAGTAGTGAGCAGTGGCAGAGGATAGTAGGGGTCTGGTGGGGGGATGCCGCCCCCTCTCTTTTTTCGTTATTACTGTTAAATTTTTAACAAGACTATTTTAAAAAAATCTAGTTTTTTCGTCTATAGTGTTAGCATCAAAGTCACCACATCATCACCTAAAAGCTATTTAATTAAAGTCTTGTTTTTAAAAAAATCTGGGTTGTAATTATTGAGGTGGTTTTTAATAATATTATTTTAAAATATTTCACCTGTTATAGTTTAAAAAAACATAATGATTTAAAATATTTTGTTTAAAAATATTAAGTTTGTTTTAGAAAATTTCATATTATATAGAACTTTAGTTTTTGTTATTTAGATTTTAATTAAAAGATGTGATTTTTTTCTTCATAAAATCTAATTTAAAAAAAGATAGTTTGTTTTAAAAAAAATTATATAAGTGAGATAAAAATATAGCAATTAATAATATTTATTTTTAATAAAATAGAAAATTTTATATGAATATTTAAATTACTATAATACCAGTGTGAATGTCTAGAAAAAGAACAAATGACAAAAAATGAGTTAAGATTGTTTTATTAGATGTTATAGATTAATTAATAATAATACTATTTAAATCTTCTTTATTTGAAAATAGTATTTTTAATAAAATAATAAAAAGATTATTTTATTAATGTTATTTCTAGTTGATTTGGTTGAATTGTATTAATCCTAGCTGAAATGTAAGCTTATAATAACCTTAAAATTATAAGTGGCATTTTTCTTGTTTGTGTCTAGAACAAGCTCATATTTTGTTATTCCTAACCAATTCAATATACATCTCTCTGTACATTCAAAGGCATTTATGAATAACCAAAGTTGAAAAGGGGAGGAGAGTCTAGAAAGGTGAACAAAGCGGATATCACTTTAAATTGGGTACAACTACTAAAGATAGCAATGCTTGAAATGAGTGGACTAGACAACATTCATAATGATAATATCAGGTTAGTTTTACTTTTAATTGGTTATTGTAAATTTTTAGTTAAATGTAAGGGGTAACTTGTTGAAAGCTTTAAACAAGATGAATTTAAATGATTTTGGTGAAATTGCATATAACTAATTATATTAATGATATTTCTGTGTACACATGATTCATATAAGGAGCGTCGACTGTTAGCGACCGAGGAGAGCAGATACTGTGATGATTAGGCCATACACACGATGTATGACCAACTCACTAGGGTACAAGAGGACATGGCAGCTATGACGTAGAGAGTGGAGGAAGCGAAGCAGAGGGCGACCCAAGCAGAACAACACGCGACAGTGGCTGAGGAAAGAGTGATGGATGCAATCGCACATCAACAAGCGAATCGATGCAATCACACATCAACAGGCGAATCACAGCGTAGAAGGATCTGAAGTAAATGGAGGCAATGCCAGTGGCACAGGAGGTATTATAATGTTTGGCGTAACTAAAGACTTAAGATACAAAGGTGATTGTTAATGTTTAATTATTATTATTACTGTGACTAAACCTACAACACATGATCTCATGCCAACAACAAAGGTTGTTCCTACAAGATTTTTCTGAACTGTAAACCGTTTGACTTTCGCGATAATGAAAGAGCTGTTGGTTTGGTCCGCTAGATAAAGAAGATGAAGTCCATTCAGCGAATCAGTAACTGTGCTGAGGAGAATAAGACGGAATTCATCACCTGTACCTTAAAAGGTCAAGTGCTCACTTGGTGGAATGCTCATGCCCAGACTTTGGGTATTGACGCTACCTATCAAATCACTTGGGATGAGAAACAAATGTTGACCGATGAATATTCCAATTGCAAAAACTTGACGTTGAATTTCGAAACCACACCATGAAGGGTGTAGAAGTTACAAGCTACACCACTTGATTTCATGACCTTGGTCGTCTATGCCCTGACATGGTTAACCCAGAGTTCAAGCATATGGAAATGAACATTTGGGGCCTTGCAACCCAAATTCAGAGCATGGTGACCTCATCCACACCAACCACCATCCAAGAAGCTATCAGGATTGCTCATGACCCGACTAATCAAGTTGTACGTCAGGGAGCGTTTGTGAAGAAGATGATAGTGTAAAATAACTTTGACAACAAGAGGAAGTGAGACAACAATCATGGTCAAAATATTCCACATCAAAACCAAAACAAACAAGAGGTTGTTAGGGCTTTCACTATTGGCCCATATGAAAAGAAGAAAAAAGGTGGTTATGTTGGAAACCTACCTAAGTGCAACAAGTGTAACTTTTATCATCTAGATGCATGTGGAGATTCCATGTGCTAGAAGTGCAAACGTTTTAGTTATGCGACTAAAGACTAAAAAGCCCAACCCTGCTCCTAAAACAGTAAACAATTATGCATGCTTCGAATGTGGTGTTACCGGGCATTTTCGCAAGGATTGTCCGAACTTGAAGCAAACTAGTGGAAACAACGCATGTGGTCGCGCTTTTGTGGTTGGAGCTGGAGAAGCTCGACAGAACCCGAACATTATTACGGGTACGTTTCTTGTAAATAATCTCTATGCATCTATCCTATTCGATACGGGTGCCGATAGGAGTTTTGTGTCTAGCAAATTTAGTCCATTGCTTGAAATTACTCCTACCAGTTTGACTTCTAAGTATACAATAGAGTTAGCTGATAGTAAGTTGATTGAAATCGACAAAATCATACAAGGATGCACTCTCAGCTTAGCGGATCACACGTTCGATATAGATTTGCTACATGTAACTAGGGAATTTCAACATTGTTATTGGCATGGATTGGTTGTTGAAAAACCGAGTTGAAATCCTTTGTCGTGAGAAGATTATTTGCATTCCACTTCCGAGTGGAGAGACCATATCGATTCAAGGAGAAAAGTATGATACAATGTAAAGGAACAAATCATGTATAAAGGCCCAAAAGTACTTAGGGCTATCATGCAATCTTGACGAACATAGTGGAGAAGCAAACCGGGGAGAAAAGAATCAAGGATATACCCATCGTGCGTGACTACCCGGAAGTCTTTCCCAAGGACATTCCCAGACTGCCACCTCAAGGCAAGTCAAATTTCGAATTGACGTGGTACCTGGAGCTGCTCTAGTAGCATGACCCCCATACCAACTTGCACCGTCAGAGATGTAAGAGTTGTCTAATCAATTACAATAATTGTTAGATAAAGGATTCATAAGACCAAGTTTCTCACCCTCGAGAGCCCCGGTCTTCTTTGTCAAGAAGAATGATGGATTTTTCGAATGTGCATCAACTACTAAGAGTTAAACAAACTCACCATTAAAAACTGATACCCTTTCCCTCGAATCGACGACTTATTCGACCAACTTCAGGGATATAGTTACTACTCGAAGATTGACTTATGTTCGGGATATCACCAATCACAAATCCAAGAGGAAGATATCCCCAAGATCGTATTTCGAACTCGTTATGGCCACTATGAGTGCATGGTCATGCCATTTGGGTTAACCAATACACCAGCTGTATTCATGGATCTCATGAATAGAGTGTGCATATCCTATTTGGATAAATTCATGATCGTCTTCATCAATGACATCTTAATATACTCATGAACCAAGGATGAGCACGAGCAACATCTAAGGTTAATCTTGGAACTACTCAAAAACAAGAAATTATATGCCAAACTCTTAAAATGTGACTTCTGGATTCGAGAAGTGTAATTTCTTGGGCATGTAGTTAACGAGAAAGGCATACATGTTGACCCCTCCAAGATAGAGGCCATTAAGGACCGGGAAGCACCTAAGACCCCGACTAAGGAGCGATAATTCCTAGGTTTGGCAGGTTATTGCCGAGCTTTATTGAAAATTTCTCCAAAATAGCCCAACCATTGACAACCTTGACTCGGAAAGACAAGAAATTCGATTATGGTGATAAGCAGGAAGCGACGTTTCAATTATTAAAGGGGAACTGTGTTGCGCGCCAATTTTGTCCCTACCAAAAGGAAATGATCTTTTTGTGGTGTACTGTGACTCATCACAACAAGGACTTGGTTGTGTCCTGATGCAACACGACAAGGTTATTGCTTACGCTTCTCGACATTTGAAGTGCATGAGAAAAATTACACCACTCACGACCTTGAATTAGGAGCTATTGTTTTTGCACTAATGATTTGGTGACACTACCTGTATGGTACCAAGTGTACTATATTCACTGATCATAAAAGCCTACAACACATCTTCAATCCGAAGGAACTAAACATGAGACAACGCAAGTGGGTCAAGTTACTAAACGATTATGACTGTGAGATTTGTTATCATCCTTGAAAGATGAATGTTGTAGCAGACGCTCTGAGGAGGAAAGAACGAACCAAAACTTTACGGGTACAAGCATTGGGAATGGCGATCCATATGAGTCTAACTACTCAAATTTGAGATGCCCAGTCTGAAGCACTGAAAGAATAGAATTGAAAAATGAATCTCTTCGCGACATGGATAAACAATTTGAGATCAAGTCTGATGGAGCTCGTTACTTCATGAACCAAATTTGGGTGCCAAATTGTTGAAACTTAAGGAATCTTGTGATGGATGAGGCACACAAATTTAGATACTCCATCCACCAAGGATATGATAAGATGTATCAGGACATGAAGAAGTTATACTGGTGGCCTAATATGAAAGCTGACATAGCCACCTATGTTAGTAAGTGCCTCACATGTTCAAAGGTTAAGTTGGAATATTAGAAACCATCTGGATTGCTGCACCAACTGGTGATCCTACAATGGAAATAAGAGCAGATATCCATGGACTTTATCATGAAACTACCCAAGACCTTCACCGGTTGTGATACGTTTTGGGTAATTATGGATCGACTGACAAAGTCTGCTCACTTTCTACCAATTAAAGAAACTAATAAATGGAAAGTTTGACAAGGGTTTATCTCAAGGAGGTTGTTTCGAGACATGGAGTATCGATCTCCATTATCTCCAATTGAGACAGTCGATTTACCTTGAGATTTTGGCAATTATTACAAAAGGCCTTGGGTACACGATTGGACATAAGTACCATATACCACCCTAAAATGGATGGTAAGAGTGAACAGACCATTCAGACATTGGAAAACATGCTTAGAGCTTGTGTGATAAAATTCAGAAACTGTTGGGATACTCATCTACCCTTAGCTGAGTTTTCTTACAATAACAGTTATCACACTAGTATCAAAGCTGCACATTTGAAGCACTATACGGAAAGAAGTGTCGATCACCACTGTGTTGGATAGAGGTTTGTGATAGTCAACTCACTGGTCCCGAGATCATACACGAGACCATAGAGAAGATCGCTCAAATTCAGAACCGACTCAAAGCCTCCCATGACCGTCAGAAAAGCTACGCTGACATGAGACGTAAAACATTGGAATTCTAAGTGTAAGATTAGGTTCTACTTAAATTCTCACCTTGGAAAGAAGTCATTCGTTTTAGCAAACGTGGTAAGCTAAACCCTAGATACATTGAACCATTTGAAATCCTAGCAGGATTGGTCCCGTAGCTTACAAGCTCAAACTTCCTCAAGAACTTAGTAGTGTTCATGACACTTTCACATGTCAAATCCAAAGAAGCCTGATAGATGAAACTCTAGTTATACCACTCGATGAGGTTCAGATTGATGAACAACTTCATTTTATTGAGAAACCTGTGGAGATCCTAAATCGAGAGGTAAATAAGATGAAACGAAGCCGCATTCCCATAGTGAAAGTACAATGGAAGTCCAGACGAGGACCCAAATTTACTTGGGAACACGAAGACCAAATGAAGCCCAACTACCATTACTTGTTTGAAACCCTGGCATCAGCAGACAACCCTATTCGGGATGAAATTCTTTATAACATGGGGAGTATGTGACAACCGCAATTTTAGGTCAATACCCGGCCTAGACTTGGTTATGATTACACCTATAATATTTGATTTTCAATTTAATTACATTTACCAAAGTCGTTTTATGTATTGCAAACTTTCACGCGTAACATTTCATGCATCGGTAATTCGGCGTAATTATCATTTTTACACATGATACAAGCACACATGAACTTTGGTGACAATTAATATATATGTGTTAATAAATACTTTAAAGTATCTTAGTTCTCATATTAAATACACTGGAAAAGTTTAAAATATTTAATATTTCATCAGCAAGGTGTTTCAAATATTTTGTGAAGTATTATTCTTGAAACACCTTGCTAAATTGATAAAACACATGTAACGGAACTACTAGATAAAGGAGTTATTATTTACATATCATCAATATTAAAATGTATGATATTATATGATTTCTTATAATAATTTTGATGTATTTTAAAAAGTAAAAAGTAAAAATATAAAAATCTATAAAATTACCATAGTGCAACAAATACCACCCAAATATCTCATACTATACAAAAATCGAAATCAACCCAACCCCCACCCCCATAGCCGTCCCCTTTACCCCCACCCTCTTCTCTTCCACATGCAATCTCAAAAGAGATGAACCCTTTTGTTTGACTTGAAGGATGTAGTCATGCTATTTTTATGTAACAACTTTTACAATTGTTTAAAGCATTATGTTGCCTTCCATGAATTGCCACCTGCATCTTCCATCCATTTGATCATATGTGTCTAGCAAGGAACCAAGAGAGGTGGACCTAAAGTATGAATGTGACTTATAAATAAAGGTGCATAATACACCACCACCACCACCCAATATCTCTTCTCCTTCTCTCCCTTTCTAAATTTCAGCCAAGACACCCCTATCACCACCTTATCTTGTTTCCAAATTGTCTTCTACAAATCTTTGATGAATCAAGTTCCTTGTTGAAGACCAAGTGATCTTTAAAGTTTCCAAACACACAACAACATCATTTCCATCTTTCTTTGCCTATTTAAGTAATAGCGTACTCTCTTCTTGTTTACATATCTTGTTTTGGTTATCATGTTCATCTATTTATTAGATGACATGTAAATATCTTCATCCAAAGAGTCTTTCATGTTAAAAATGATGTTTTCACCGACAAGGTGTTTCAAGAATAATACTTCACAAAGTATTTGAACATGAACTAAATAATGACTTTTGTTCTTAAAAAGTAAATGTTCATAAATCTATTGTTGACAAAATACTAGTTGATGGTTTTTATAAAAGTTATAAAAATTATTAAAACTCAAGAAAAACTACCAAAGGGTTATATAGTGGTTATGTAACTTAATTATTTACAAGTGTTATTATGAATATTTACACATATTCTTCAAGTTATACTAAGTTGATGAATGGTAGTATATTATTACAAAAGTTGGATTATGACTAGACAAAAATTTGACCAAGTTTACAAATATGGTTATATATATACGTATATATATATATATATATATATATATATATATATATATGTATGTATGTATATATATGTATATATATATATATGTATATATATATATATATGTATGTATATATATATGTATATATATATATGTATATATATATACACACACACACACACACATATATATATATATCTATATATATATATATATATATATATATACATACACACACACACACACACACACACACACACACATATATATATATATTATATATATATATATATATATATATATATATATATATATAATATATATATATATATAAGGGAGGGTTCCATTGAAAACCATAAAACCAAAGGTTACATATATGTAAGTATATATTACAAAGTATACAACTAATAGTTACGTATATGTAGGGGTTATGTATATGTGCGTACGTGTTAACAAGTGTACAACTAAAGGTTACGTACATATAACTTATACAAGTTACGTATGCGTAAGTCATTCCGTCATCATTGTCATTCCTTGGAGTTTAAACTAATAATATATAATGAATTCAAAAAATAAAGTTGAATTTTACTTAAATATACTTTAAACAATAAAAAGGTCAAATCAATTGTAAATTATATGATTGAGAAGTGGTGGTTTTCATAGTTTTCATTTATAAACATGGTTTCATTTGATATCTTCCCATACGGCCAAAAGGCATGCGACTGAGAGTCATACGCATGGAAGGCCATGCGACCGGAGGAAATGTGGCCAAAGGTCATGCGACCGGACGAAATGCGGCCAAAGGTCATGCGACTGAGGTCCATGCGCATGGGTTCCATGCGACTGAGGTTCATACGCATGGAAGTCATCTGACTGAAGGCCATACTCCTGGATGTTATTCGACTGAGGTCCCTGCGCCTGGAGGCCATGTAACTGAGATTCATATGCATGAAAGTTATGCGACTGGAAGCCCATACGCCTAAGTGTTTAGTCGCCTGGGAGGCCATGCGACTGAAAGGGGTCCATACGCCCAAATAGGCTCATACGCCCGAAAGAGCATAGTTTATTTTCTGACTTTTGGGGGAAAGTCCTGATGTAGGTTTTGACTTGGGAGGTTCCCGGAGGTTCGTATAAGTTGACTTTTGAGGTCATAGACGTTATGATGGGCATGATGATTTATGATTGATGTTTATGCATGATGGTATGTATGATGTACGTTATGTATGTATGATGGTGCCATGTATGGTGATGTTTGTATGTTTATGTTGATGTTCCTTATTATGTGTGATTATTTTCCTGTGGCTTTACGTTGAATGTTAATGAATGAAATGAAAAGTATTATGTCATGTAAAGTGGAAGATAATGAAAACAGAAACATGATGAATGAATGCATGCATTAATGAACAAAGGAAAGAATGTAAGTCTTGCAAGCCTTGTATGTGGGAACACGCCTAATAAAGGGTGTTAGTCCAACGGTGTGTGGGTTAGCTACCCCAGAAGGATGCACACCGAGGTCTTTTTTGTGATTGACCATTTGTATGAACCTTTGTCTCTTACCGTAGATACTATGGCCAGGCTGCTGTGCGCCATGACGGAAGGTCTATGATAGACTTCGGCCCAGTATCAGCTTTATGCATGATGGTGGGTATAGCACATGACAATGGTACACCTGAATTTACCCTAGGTACTGTGTTCAGGCTGCTGTACGCCATGACGGAAGGTCTACGATAGACTTCGGCCAAGTACCAGCTTTATGCATGACGGTAGGGTAAAGTTCATGGTTTTTGACGGAATGAAAAGATGTAATGATGAACGTATGAACGAACGTAAGAAAGCATGAATGAATGGAATATTAATAAATAAGTGACGAAGATAATAATGATATTATCAATGTGTACGTATGATATGTGATCGGATGCAAAAGTAAAGAACGGTTTTAATGAAAGACAAAGTATGTTTTATTATAAAACTAGAACTCACTCAGCAACACAGATTTTTATGTGTTTCCAGTTGGCAGGTAATGTTACTGAGCATGGCACGGGGCGGCTACTCGACTCTTTTTGAAGGCATCCATTTTTATAATGCATTTGTGATGTAATGCAACAAATATTTTGTAATGTGTTAATGATGTATTATTTTGCAAAAGCTTTTATGATGAAATAGAATGTTGTTTAATGTTTCCGCTATGATATTTCTTCAAGTTAATAAAATTATATGTTTTATGTGCAATGATTTACTAGCTGTAAGCGTCCCGGGAACGGGACCTTACATATAATCAGTATATACATTGCTTTTTGTATGTGTGATAAATCTATAGATTCTAATAAACCAAACCTTTTAAAGTCACGTGTCGTTCTTTTGACCTACCTCTTTGTCACTTATTATTTTTATAGACATTATCATATTATTTTCCCTTCAAAAGGTTATTATAGTAATTTAAACATTAAAACTAATTTATCTCTTTTATTAAAGATCAATTTTTTTAATTGTAATATTTTTCTCTCACATCTTGATTTCTAAAATTAATATATCTTATTAAGATTTGATTTTATTAAAAAAATAAAAAATCACAATTTTAATTAAACTAGAACTAATAATAAAATATTTTTATATACTATGAAATTTTCAAAAACACTAAACTTTCTTTTAAATAAAATATTTTAAATCTGTCCTGATTAATAAATTATAGAAATGTGAACATTTCTAACAATCTTATTAAAACAACCAGAATAATTACAAACCAGAGTTTTTAATACACAAGATTTTCATAAAAATAAATTATATAATAAAAGAATCTTAATATGAATATTTAAAAATTAAACTATTTAAATAATATAGTTAAAAATAATATAATTGTTTTATTTTCTTGAACTATTACATTTATAAAATTCATATCTTATATTAATATATCGTACTGTAATTAATATGTGTTTGTTATTAATCATAATCCGTTTAATAAATGAGTATCTAGCCTATCTATCTATATATCTATCTATCTGTTTGTCTATCAGTCTATTTTAATAAGGAAATAAATAAGATAATACGTGACGCAATTGTAAGTCTCTTTATACTAACTTTCTCATTTCTCTCTATTATTAAACTAATACAGAACACTAATAATATTACTTATACCATTTTCAAATTAAATAATATAATATAATAAATTGAAAACTATTTCTTTTAAATTAAAAACACGCATTTTTTAAAAGCAAAAAAGCAACGAACTATTAAAAAAGACCATAATTTTTTATAAAACAAAAGTTTAAGAAAAATATATTATTGTTTATTTACTTAAAGTAACTATTTATAAGTAATTATAATCATATTTTATCTTCAAACATAGTTTTATAATTCATAACTTTTTTTACTAATTATTTAATAATTTATTTATTCAACCCGTATAATACACGAGGTACTAACCTAGTCAAATAATATAACCATACTTTACGCAATTAATATCATCAAACCTAACTGGTCCTTACATAGTTTTATTATTGTACACCTATTTTCATACAATCACTTACATAGTTACACTTAGAGTAAATGAACAACGAATTACCCTTAAACGACCATCGCATTGTATCGAGAAGAGGAATGTCAAAAACAAACCAGACCAAACCCAATTGAGGTACATGATTGCATGTTCCAACCCCTCATCACGTAATAACTAAAGAACAGAATAGGGAGACATGTAACCATCGTAACTTATCGTATCTAGGTGATCGGTGGCACCTCTGCTAATCTCTTCACCGTATTTGAAAGAGTCTTCATTTTGTCACTAGGCTCATTGTACTCTTGTCACCATATAACTCGATTAGGTCGATGTAATTGTTACCTCACAATGGCAACAGAGAAGACTGTTAGGAGGGAAATATTCTAGAAGGACTAATTATGTAATAATGGATAGTTTAGGGATTTAATTGTATTCTTGTCAATTAGTTGTAACAGCTGTGTAATGAACATAACGGTCATTAGTATAAAAAGGAGATGAGCTAATCCTAAGTCATCTTCTTTCTCTAGTTCTTTCTAACCCTAACAGTGGTATCAGAGCTACCAATTTTCCGTCGAAGGTTTGAATTTAAACCACCATGTTTACTCGTAATCAAGAAATTGAGAAATCAATTAAGGAACACAAAGTATCTTTGTTGCGGTTAGAATTAGCTGTAGAGATGAATCGCACAGAATTGGAAGGAATCAAATCCGTATCAGAGAAGCAAATGATCAAAATGATGAACATGAATATTCAATTAACAGCAGAGATGTCGTCGCTGAGATTGCAAATAGGTGAAGTGATCAAGAATTTGCAATCAGTGAATTCAATAGGAAACAATCATCGAGAGGAAACTATCATAAGTGGAAATAGCAATAATGGTAGAGATGAGGAGGAAAGGAGGCTTACGAGGAGCAATAATCGATTCTCACAAAGTTGAAAGTTGGTTGCAAAGATGTGAACATTTCTTTGCCATTGATGAAACACTAGAGAAGCATAAGGTGCGTTATGCTCTGGTACATGTTAAAGGAAGAGTTGTTCAACAGCATAACAATTTTGTTAAGTCTAGAGGAAGGTCAGTAACAAACATCCACAGGATGAGTATATGAGATCCATTCAGGTGCATTTCGTATCGACTTTGGTAGAGGATGCCATGGGAGCCTTGAAAGCTCTCAATCAAGCAGATGATTTGGAAGATTACTATGATAACTTCGATCTACTGTTGAACAAGGTAAACATTTTTGAAGAATATGTAGGTAGTTTGTTCATTGAATGGCTAAAAGCATATATTAAATGTTACGTGAAGTTGTTTAAGCCAAAATTGTTACTTTCTCCTCCTACTATATTATAGCCCTTTAATTAGAGCTAACTCTAAACTTCCATTATTACTTTCTCCTCCTACTAAAGCTAGTCCCATTACCTCAGTTCGAACAACTAAACGTTTAATCAATAAAGAGTTTGATGAGAAGAGGGCTAAGGTTGAGTGTTTTTGGTGTAATGATAAGTATACCCTTGGTCATAGATGTACCACCAATAAACAATTGTTCTTAATTGAAGTAATTGATGATATGGTGGAAGGAGAAGTCTCGAATGATACCGTGACATCATTAGATAACATTCTAGATGTGCAAGATCCTCATATATCCCTTCATGCAATCACTGGTATCCCTTCTTATTCAACCATGAAAGTAGCAGGGGCTTTAGGCACTCGACAGTTGCAAATACTGATTGATAGTGGTTCTACTCATAACTTTATCAATCAACAATTAGTTGTTAAACTGAAGTGTCCTATTCAAACTATAAAAGATGTTCCAGTTACCATCACAAATGGTAGTAAACTATATTATGTTCAACTTTGTAAGGACTTCCAATGGACTATGAAAGGCAAGTGGTTCAAGGTAGATATTTGGTTATTCTGTTGATTAACTATGATATAGTCCTTTGAATTCAATGGCTACAAACATTGAATGACATTGTCTGGAACTTTAACACCTTGTCTATGAAATTCTCGGTGAACCATCAACCGTATGAGCTCAAGGGTACTGGTAATTCTAGAGTTAATGTGTGCTCAGTGGAGAAGATGTCATCTTACCTACAACTTCCTTACCAAATGGTTCATGCCCACTTGTTCAGCCTCCAAATAGCAGGAACTTACCAACACACTCCCATTAATTTTTATGCTACTACTGATGATCAGATGTCATAATTACTATCTTAGTTCAGTGATGTGTTTGAAGTTCCCAATGGGTTACCACCTAGTAGAGATTGTGATCACATGATTCGTTTGAAAGATGAATCTACACCACTCAATCTCAAACCTTACTATTACCTTAGTGCCCAAAAGAATATCATTGAGGAAATGACCCTAAGAGTTACTTGATTCTAGGGTTATTAGAAATAGCACCAGCTCATTTGCAGCCCAAGTGGTCTTGGTCAAAAAGAAAGATAGTACCTTTTGTATGTGTGTTGATTATAGAAGGTTGAATGAGGCCATTATCAAAGGTAGTTTTCCGGTTCATTTAATTGAGGAATTATTAAATGAGTTGGGGTGTTTGTATTTTTTTCAAATTGGACCTTAGATTTGGCTATCATCAAATCAGAATGTTTGAGGGGGACATTCATAAGACTAATTTTAAGACACACCAAGGTCATTATGAATTCTTGGTTCTTCCATTTGTCTCACCAATGCTCCAGCTACATTTCAATCCGTCATGAATGCCATGCTTAAACCAGTCATGAGGAAGACCACCTTGGTCTTCTTTGATGATATCTTGGTTTATAGTTCATCATAGGAGCAACATTTATTAGATGTGCATGAGGTTCTTACTCTTATGAGGGTGCATCACTTGAAGGCTAAGACGTCCAAATGTTCTTTTGGTGGCTATAAGGTTGATTATTTGGGGCATATTATCACGGGGCTGGGGTATCCACAAATCCCACAAAGATCACAACCATTGCAAATTGGCCCACCTCAACCACAGTTAAGCAACTTCGAGGATTTTTAGGCCTTGCTGGCTACTATCCAAGGTTTATCAGGGGATTTGACATCACCACTAAACCTTTGGATGATTTGCTTAAAAAAGATGCTTTTGCTTGGAGTATGCTAGCTCAGTCAGCTTTTGATGCTCTCAAACTACCTTTTGCACATCACCTATCTTAGCCTTACCAGATTTCAGCAAAACATTTGTTATAGAAACTGATGCATCGGCTAAGGATATGGGTGTCGTATTGATGCAAGAAGGCCACACCATAGCTTTCATTAGTAAGTCTTTATCTGTTAAACAACAAGCTTTATCGATGTATGAGAAAGAATTATTGGCCATTCTATTAGTTTTCAAAACATGGCATCATTATTTGATATTAAAGCACTTCATCATTAAAACTGATCAACAAAGTTTAAAGCATCTTCTTAATCAGAAAATCATCACACCTTAGCAATAGACATGGCTTTCTAAGTTGTTGGCTTATGATTATGAAACATCCTACAAGGTGGAGTGGAACATAAGGTGGCGGATGCCCTCTCTCTTGTTACAGGCTTGGCTTTGTTTTCCTTGCCCCTTAGTTCCATCCAACCAGCTCTACTTGAATGAATTCAAGTTTCTTGGCATAAGGATACTTCCTTATTGCAATTGCTACAATAACTCAAGGTAATGCTACTGTGAAGAATAGGCACTGGGATGGTCAATCGTTGACTAGAAAAGGGAAGCTATTAGTGGGTTCAGATCCTCAACTGCAAGCTGACATTATTACTTGGTGTAATCCATCGGCATTAGGAGGTCATTCTGCATTAGAAGAGGGAAAGAGTGTTATATGCGTTATTGTGGATAGGCTTACAAAATATGTCCATTTCATTCCCATTTCGCATCCTTATACGGCAACTTCTCTTGCTTAGATTTACTTGGACACCATTTTCAAATTGCATGTAAATCCCAACTCCATCGTATCCGATCGCGATCCTGTTTTTATTAGTAATTTTTGGCAGGAATTCATGTGGTTACAAGGTGTTACTTTAGCCACTTGTAGTGAGTATCACCTGCAATTTAATGGTCAAACAGAGGTTTTGAATCGATGTTTGGAGAGTTATCTTTGTTGTGTTACTGTGGATGCACCCTTACATTGGGTCAAATGGGTTCCTCTGGCTCAGTGGTGGTATGATACATCTTTCCACTTGGCTATCAAGATGAGTCCTTTTGAAGCTTTGTTTGGTTACAAGCCTAATATTCATATCCCTTTCGTTCCTGGGGATACTCCTATACCTGCCGTTGAAGATTTACACAGAGATCGGGAGCTAATGATTCATTTGCTCAAGAGGCATCTTCAGGTGGCTCGGAATCGAATGAAGCAATTCGCAGATGTTCATCGTTCAGACCGCACTTTGACCAAAAGCACATGGGTTTATATTAAGTTGCAACCGATGGTTCAGACTTCTCTCAAACCTCATCGCAATACGAAATTAGTTGCTCGATATTATGGGCCCTTCTTAATTCTAGAGCGTGAGGGGCAATCTCCTTATCGTTTGGATTTACCACCAGATTCCACGATTCATCACACCTTCAATGTTTCATTGCTCGAACACGTTGTTAAGTATGGCCGCAGCTCAGGTGTTGGTTCATTGGAAGGATATGTCAGTGGGTGATGCTTCTTGGGAATTTGAAGATGAATTCCGCATGCATTTCCCTTCTTTCCATTCTTGAGGACAAAAATGTTCTTAAAGACGGGAGTATTGTTAGGAGGGAAATATTCTAGAAGGACTAATTGTGTAACAATGGATAGTCTAGGGATTTAATTGTAATCTTGTCAATTAGTTGTAACAGTTGTGTAACGAACATAACGGTCATTAGTATAAAAGGAAGATGAGCTAGTTAGTTTGATTAGCTTGATATTGAGTCATCTTCTTTCTCTACTTTATTCTAACCCTAACAAAGACCGTCATGTTCACCTTCATCTCCGTTGCATCGTTTTGATTATAGATCTGCATTCACTGTTCCTAGTGCTCCTTCTCCATGTAGTTGTACTGATGGCCTCACCATAAGTACATAAACCAACAACTGTGGATTTAAAATCCAACTGCCCAAATCTACACATTCACTACTCTTCCACGTTGCTTTTTAACTATTGTATAATATAATCTAATAATAAGTAAGAATAGGAAGAATAGGGGACTAAATTTATGACCTAGAGAAGGTTTTTATTTAATAATAATATATATCTTCTGCTTTTTCATTATGGGTTATACGTGTTTATAGTAATTATTTCATTTTCATTTTAGTTGAATCGCATAAGAAAGTCCTCTATATATCACATGCTCATGACAAAAGTCCACATATGACTCATAACGTTAACAAAAATATATTAAGGAATATTTCTAACTCAAATGGATAATTATTGCTTTGCTGCCCGTGGATATTTTCGTGTACACAAGAGTAGTATTCATCATAGTTAATAAAAAAAAGAGTCTTGTGTAACTTCAAATTTTGATAATACTACAAATTACAAATATGAGACGAAGCAAACAAAAATTCACGCGATACTTCTTTTTTTTAATTGAACGAACTTACTCGATAAAAATTTGATAATACTACAAAGTAGATCCGTTTAAGTTATTGGAAGAAACTTGTGTAACTTCAAAATGAAATGTATTAGAGAATGAGTATAGAAGCATCTTTATATAGGAAAAACTTCAGATAAAATATCTTTTTGATTTGGTAAAATATTTGAAACTTTGAAATTTGAGTGTTGAACCGATTTTTTTTGTAATACGTAAGCAAACAAATCTTGAAATTCATTTCAAAATGTAGAAATGTTTTAGTATCAACTTTTAAAAATTTTAAAATACAACCAGAGCATTAAAATTTTCAAATTTTTAGGGAAAAGTTTACAATTTCAACCCACTTGTAATTAATTATAAGGATTAAAATATAAATAAAAAATTTATAACAGAAATTATATAAAAAATTTAATTCTGTATGAGAATGAGCGGGAAAAAAAGTGAGGTTAAAGAAGAGAATAACAAGTGGCAGGAATTATAGTCATTTATTAGTATTAGATTAGATTAGATTAGATATGTGATTGTGATATTGTCCTGTAAATTATATGGTTTGCAATGATATGTTATTTGCACATGCATGACTAAATTGTGGTAAACCTTGATATGATTGAAGCTTACGTGTTAAGAGTGATTGATTAGAAAATGCTGCCCAGAAGAATTACCCGCAATAACAATCATGGTGTTGTTGCCTCGAGAGGTAGAGGTAAAGGTAGAGGAATGAATGCTAGTGGTAGAGGTGAAGCACCTAGAGGAAGGAAATGAAGGTGTGTAAGTTGATAACAACCATAGAGCTGAAAGTCCTGACATAGATGCGCTCATCCTGACCATAATGGCACAAGTTAGTGATACCATCATGAACCACGCGAATGGTGGTGACAAAAATGATGATGGAAATAACAATGAGAATGGTGGTGATGAAGAGAATGGTGAGAATGAGTATGAAGGCGAGGGTGACAATAACAATGAAGAAGGAGGTGGACTGGGTAACGAAAATGTTAATGGAAACGCGAATGGCAATGGTGGTGCCCAGGCAAAAATATAAAAATGGTCCGAATAATGGTAATGCTAATGGAGGTGGAATGGTATATGGTGATGAAGGGAGAAGGAGAAGATGTAGATATGAGGAATTTGTGGCTTATAAGCATAAGGAGTTCGATGGAAAGGATGGAGCAATAGTGTTAACTAGGTGGATCAAAAAGATGGGAGCAGTAATCGACATTATTGAGTGTCTGGATAGTCAAAAGATCAAATATGCTCCATGTTCACTGCAAGGAAATACGCTAACTTGGTGGAACTCTCAGATTCAAGCAAGAGGTAGGGAGGCGGCTATGCATATGATGTGGGATGAATTAAAGGCTTTAATTACCAAGGAGTATTTCTGTAATAATAAAATGCAAAAGTTGGAGCATTAATTTCAATTATACTATGGTAGGAGCTGGGCACACAACATACACAGATCGATTTCATGAACCGGCTAGGCTTGTTCCGTATTTGGTAACCCTAGATTCAAAGAGAATCGAAAGGTATATCTAGGGATTGGCTCCTCAAATCCAGGCAATGGTAATCCAGCCACTCCTCCCACAATCCAAATTGCGATCTTAAATGCAGACACTCTAACTGATGAGATGGTGAGGACTGAAGTATTAGGTAAGGGTGGTGAGAAAACTAGGTATAATGGGGAATCAAGCAAGAAAACAGGGTGAAGGTATGATAAGATGACAAAGGTGACGATAAACTTTATGACGGTGAACCAAAGGAGAAAGGACTATGTTGGGCCACTTCCTAAGTGTGGTAAATGTAATTTTTACCATCCGCAAGCGGGGTCATATCAGGTGTGTGTGAACTGTATGCGCCCGGGGAATTTTGCAAAGTACTGTAGGGTGGCACACAACTTGGTTGCACCAATATATGAAGTTAATCTAGCAGGAAATGTCAAGGTTTGTTATGAGTGTGGAAGCCCTAATCATTATCGGAATGTGTGCCCTAGACTAAGTAGGGCACCGGGCCAACTTGTAAGGACCCGTTCTCGAGACGCTTACCAGTTGAAAATTAATAGTATAAACTTTTAAAATTTAAACATTTGCAGCGGAAATATATCTTTTCATTGATAACAAAAATTGTGTCAAATTATCACATCATTTTCTTATATTCCAAAAGTGGTATTAACACCATATCATTCACAAAATGTAGATGCCAGACTCAAATCATTCCGAGTAGCTTATGCATGCATGCCCGCACCTCTTTAGCATCAAAAATTACCTACCAACTATTATGCATACAAAAGTCAATGAAGCTGAGTGAGTTCTAGTTTTAATAGTAAAGATACTTTACCTTTGGTTAAAACATTTCCCTTACTTTCACATGTGATCATACATTATACGTACATATTGATAATAATTATTATTATCTTTCGTCATCACTTATTTCTTACGTATCGCACATTTCATTCTTTCATCATTATCTTTCTTTATCATCTATACCAATGTCATATGCTATACCCCAAACATTATGCATGAAGCTAGTACTAGGCCAAAGTCTATAAATAGACCCTTAATATTCTGCATGGAGTTGACTCTAGTACCGGGGCAAGCGACAAGGGTCCCTTTTCTTACTTTTAGTTAATCTCAAGGATTATACCCATGCATTCATAGGCTAGCTAGGCCCCATATAGTTGAGCTAACAACACATGGTTGTGAACCTCCTTTCATATTGCTTGCAAGACTTTCATTCATTCATTACGTTTCACTTTTTGTTATCATTATCTTCTGCTTTCATTGCATAATACTTTACTTATAACAATACATATCATACCAAGTGAAGTCATAACATAAAACATAATCATTTGAAAACGGTTACAACATAAGTAAGAAACACATATATTAGCAAACCAAGCGGACACTTAACCATCTACATAATAATCATCTCGCCCGAGAACTAGGTTTGACGCGAGAACTGTACAACATCCAAAATGGTGCACAACCTAATACAATCGCATGAAAAGATGCATGTCGTGCGAGAACTAACTATCGCGCGAGAACTGCCAGATTCAAATTTCGAATCGTGTTTTATGTGGCTCGAGCGAAAACTACGGACTTCCTGCTCAAAAGTAACTTATCGCACGTTCTAACCGGCTAGACCCCGTAAGCAACTTTATCATGCAGATAAACGTGAAGGTTGGTATGCATAATAGCCCTAAAAATGTAATACTTGCGTAAAAAGGGGACTAGAAACTCACTTCTTGAAACTCTAGCACATATACAACCTTCCCGAAACCTTAGCCGCACAACAACTACACAACCACACATTATATCCATCAATACTCTATTCTTAGTACATAACATGAGTTCCTTCACGAGTTACATACCTCAAACGCTTTGAGTCTTTACTTTCTCTCTCTAAACAATCGCTTTCTTTCTCTAGCAGTAGCAATTTTCATGGGAGTTTTGTGTCAGCATGGGTGTTCTTCAGCTTTATACCCAACTCGGACTTTTTGCCCATGGTTCTCACACGAGAAGTCCTCTTCACGCAAGAAATTCATTATATTCTCTTTTTATTTTAATTTTTGGGCGTTACACAACATGAGAATAATCAAAATCAAGCGATGGCTGTAACACCCCGAATTTCTATTTAAACGAAAGGAAAAGAAAAGTAAATAGAAAGAATAGAAATTATGCACAAGTAGAGGGGGATAAAGTGTACAAAGTACAAACCTTATTATTTTAAGGATTTAAGGGGCATGGTCGCCCATATCAAAGCAGAAAGCTGCTTTTGCTCTCGGAGAAAGAAAGAAGAGAGAGAGCCGCGGTTCTAGAGAGAGAAAGTGGAAGAAGCAGCTTCAAAGGTAAGTCTTCTCTTATTTGAGCTCGGTTTCAGTTGGGTTTCGAGTTCTTGACCAAAGTTCTGGTTGTTTAATGTTTGTTTTCGGGATTCAAGAGCTGAATCGAAGGTGGGTCTCAACTTGAAGTGTGTTGCTCAAAGGCTGCTCAAGGTGAGTTTCTAGAACCCCTCTTTTACTGATTTTCAACTGATTTTGGGCTATTATGCATACTATGTAAACATTTTGAAAGAAACCGTGGGTTTACAGCTTTATGTTCGAAATGATGTATGTATGTATGTATGCTTTAGTGTTGATTATGGGTTAGTGATGATGATTAGCATGCTTAGATGGCCTTAGTAGATCTATGTTTGGGTATGATTAGAATGATAATCAGGTGATGTTGATAACATAGAAAATATTTCAGAATGTTTTGATGAACATGAACAGTGGTTCATGCGCATGAGTGGCCAGACGCCTAAGTGTTGGCCATGCGTCCAGCATGAGTGGCCAGACGCCTAAGTGTTGGCCATGCGCCCAGAGGTGGATCATGCGTCTAAATAGTGGCCCATGCGTCTAAATAGTGGCCCATGCGTCTAGCATGAGTGGCCATACGCCTAAGTGTTGGCCATGCGCCCAAGAGTTGGTCATGCGACTAAACACTGGCCCATGCACCCAGCATGTTGGCTCATGCGTCTAAGTGTTGGCCATGCGCCCAAGGGTTGGCCATGCGCCTAAACAGTGGCCCATGCGCCTAAACAGTGGCCCATGCGCCTAAGTGTTGGCCATGCGCCTAAATAGTGCCCATACGCCTAAGTGATTGAAACAGCTAAGTGTTGGTGATGCGCCTGAACAGGGTAGAAGCGCCCAAATAGTGCCCATGCGCCCAGACTATTTTACGCTTAGAATTTTTATGCTCATGCGCTTGGAAGGTCACATGCGCCCAGTTTGGACTTAAGGTTTCTAAGTGGTTTTTAAGGGGTAGATGGGGAGATAGGCCTGGTTATGATGTGATGGCTTATGTTTGATGTGTGTTATGCATGTATGATGCTGCCTGTATGGTGATGGTGTATGTTTATGATTATGTATGTTCCTTATTATGTATGTATGTCTTCCCTTAGCTTTGCGTTGAACGTTAATGAATATAATGAAGTATTATGTAACATAAAGTGGAAGATAATGAAAAGAGGAACATAATGATAGAATGCATGCATTAATAAAAGAGAAAGTATAGAAAGGCTTGCAAGCAATATGTATAGAGGTGCATGGCTCTTAATGCCATAAGCTCTACCGCATGAGGTTCAGCAAATCCTAAAGTGTTGTAAGGCCCCGTTCCCAGGCACCTCACAGTTGGTCAATCACAGCAGGTAAAAATACTACACAATATAATTATACAAACTTAGGCAGCGGAAATGATTTATCAAAAACCATTCATTTCATTTAAAACACTGTAGTTAAGCAATACATCATCATTTACTGTTTACAAAAGAATTGTTTTAACGCATTACAAAACAACAGCAACATAGAATACGAATGGATGTCAGTCTGTCCCTGCCGAGTAGCTTCACCCTCGTGTCATCCTCAGCAATAATTACCTGCCAACTGAAAATGTATGAAAGTCAGCGTTGCTGAGTGAGTTCTAGTTTTATAAGTAATAAAATACTTTCTATATGTTGTATATGAAAATACTCTTTTCTGTAAAATACAACTCTGTACTGTATATGCGAGCACGCATTAACTATATGAACAAATACTGTTCGTTCTCTTTACTGTATGCCTTATCTGTTCTATAAACTTTTATCTTTATCTTTCACTTTCTATATGGACCAATGAGCAATACCCCAACTCTATGCGCGATGGAAAACGGGTGATGGGCCATCTATATCCCTCGAAAGGGCCAACTATATCCCTCGAAAGGGTCAACTGTATCCCTCGAAAGGGTCAACTGTATCCCTCGAAAGGGTCAACTGTATCCCTCGAAAGGGTCAACTGTATCCCTCGAAAGGGTCAACTGTATCCCTCGAAAGGGTCAACTGTATCCCTCGAAAGGGTCAACTGTATCCCTCGAAAGGGTTTTGTGACTGTGTACAAGGCCGACCCAATCACCTAGGGCACGCTACAAAGGTTCTGCCAATTTCAATTGATTGGCCCTGTGTGCAAAATAGGGTAGCTAACCCGCAGCACAGTTGAGCTAACGACAACATAGTCGTGTACCTCCTGTAAGCTTGCAAGACATGTTAACATTTTCATTAGTGTTCCTCTTCTTTTCTTTATTGCTCTTTCTCTTTATTATTACGATATACTTTACGTTACGATAATAACATACCATGTAAAGTCACATATTATAAGTAATAACAAAAATAGCAATAACAATAATAAGAAACAATCATAACCATGCATGAAACATCATCATAAATAAGCCCTAGTCAACCTCGGTCAAAACCCTAAAAGCACAGACTCCCAGAAAATTCTGTAAAAATTTCTAAGTGCTTAGGCGCTTTGGCACTATTTGGGCGCATGAGCCCTGTTTGGGCGTTTCATCACTATATAGGCGCATCAGCCAACACTTAATCATTTATCACTTAGGCGCATGAACTATTCAGGCGCATGGGCACTATTCGTGCATATGAACACTTAGGCGCATGGGTTATTCGGACGCATGGACACTTAGGCGCATGAGCCACTTTGGTGCATGGGCACTATTAGGGCACATGAGCCACTTGGGCGCATGGGCACAATTGGGGCGCATGGCCCTACACTTAGTCGTCCGACTAATATTTCTAGGCGCATGGACCACTGTTCAGGCGCATGGGCTATACTTAAACATTTCTAAGGAAATCTTAGGCGCATGGGCCACTATTCAGGTGCATGGATTACACTTAAATCTTTCTAAGGCATTTTCAAGCGTATGAGCCTTATCTAGGCTCATGGACCCTCTGTGTAACATGTTTCTAGTATGTTTTCAAACCCAATCATCAACCCATCTGTTCTAAGCTTAAGATGGCTATTCTAAACATGAATAACCTATAAGCATTCAAGAATTAACATCCAACATGCATAATACATACGGGTAAACATACATAAACTTTGAAAATCGTTTTAATACATTTTCAGCCCCAAAGATAGTTTAAAACAAGTAAAAACTGGGGTCTAGAACTCACCTGATGCAACTTGGGTGTTTCTTCCTTTCTAACCCGCTTGCAATGAGTTCAAACACCTAAAAACAACACCAAACACACACACACCCGAGCACATACACAAACACATAAGCACGTAACCATATAACCGGGATAAAACCCGTCATAAACACTTAAAAACAACAAATTCTTACCTTGAATTCGATTTCTTCTTCTTCTTTTTCTCTTCTAACTCGAAGTTCTGCTCTCTCTCTCTCTCTCAAAACTGAAAGAAAGGGTGATGTGAAGGGAGGGTGGGCGGCCATGCCCACCTTTATACCAACTTTTTCAAAGATTTGTCCTTTTGGACACTTTTAGTCCTTCCACTTGGACTTTAGTGCTTTTCTTTCTTTTATTCTTCATGTCTTGTCTTTTTTTTAAATAACCGGGTGTTACAAGTCCACCCCCCTTATATAGGTTTCGTCCCCGAAACCTGTTATTCCTCAAACAGATGAGGATAGTGCTGCCTCATCTCCTCCTCAGTTACCCATGTAGACTCGGATCCCTTTCTGTGCTTCCACTGTACACGCACAAGAGGAACCACTTTATTCCTCAGCCTCTTCTCTTTATGATCGATGATTGCCACTGGTTGCTCCACATAATTGAGCCTTTCATCTACTTCGATATCCTCCAGTGGAACAACCATGTCTTCATCAGCTAAACACTTCCTCAGATGAGATACATGGAATCTCAAGTGAATCCCACTTAACTCATCTGGTAACTCCAACCAATAGGCCACCTCTCCTACTCGAGCAATGATTCGAAAATGGCCTATATATCTTGGGCTCAACTTGCCCTGCTTCCTGAATTGGATAATACCCTTCCAAGGTGAGACCTTCAACATAACTCGGTCACCACCTGGAACTCGATCGGTCTGCGTCGTCTATCGGCATACGACTTCTGCCTATCTTTAGTTGCCTTCATGAAGGCTTTAATCTTCTCAAGCTTCTTATTCGTAGCCTCGATTACCTCAACGCTCCCCAATTCCTTTTGACCAATATCACCCCAACAAACGGGTGTTCTGCATCTCCTACCGTATAGCATCTCGTATGGTGGCATGCCAATGCCAGCATGATAGCTATTGTTGTATGAGAATTCAGCTAATGGTAAGTGGTCATCCCAACTTCCTCCAAAATCAATCACACATGCCCGAAGCATGTCTTCCAATGTCTGAATAGTCCTTTCCGACTGACCATCAGTTTGGGGATGATAAGCCGTGCTAATATGTAACCTCGTCCCCATAGCATCGTGGAATTTCTTCCAGAATTTAGACATAAACCGGGTGTCACGATCAGACACAATGGACACCAACACACCATGACGAGTTACAATCTCCTTGATGAATAGGTCAGCCAACCTCTTGGATGAATATGTCTCGCGGATCGGTAGGAAGTGAGCACTCTTCGTCAAACGGTCAACAATCACCCATATGGCATCATACCCTTTCGGAGTATGTGGCAGCTTTGTAATGAAATCCATGGTGATGTGCTCCCACTTCCATTCTGGTATATCTAAAGGTTGGATCTTCCCATATGACTTTTGATGTTCGGCCTTCACTTGCAAACAAGTAAGGCACTTACCCATATACTCCACCACGTCACGCTTCATACCCAGCCACCAATAATCTTTCTTCATATCTTGATACATCTTTGTGGCACCAGGATGAATGAAGTATCGATTCTTGTGAGCTTCATCCAAAATCCTCACACGTAGATCCCCAAAACAAGGAACCCACACTCGTCCAAATCGGGTTTTAACACCGAGTGTGTTTTCACCCAATTCCCCAACCAAACCTCTCATTCTTTTAGAGTTTATATGATCTTCTCTCAATGTCTCATCTTGAAACTCCTTGACTTGCTTCATTACATTAGAGGTCATGATCAGTTGATATTTCACCCGAATCGGCTCGGGCCTCTCCTTTCGGCTAAGAGCATCAGCCACCACATTGGCCTTGCCCGGATGGTAATGGATCTCATAATCATAATCCTTTATAAGCTCCAACCATCGCCTCTGCCTCATGTTCAGATCCTTCTGCTCGAAGAAGTACTTCAAGCTCTTATGGTCAGTGAAAATGTGCACTTCGTCCCGTACAGATAGTGCCTCCAAATCTTTAGTGCAAAGACCACGACTGCTAGCTCCAAGTCATGAGTAGGGTAGTTGACCTCATGAACTTTCAACTGTCGGGATGCATAGGCTATAACCTTCCCTCTCTCCATTAATACACACCCCAACCCTGAGTAAGAAGCATCTGAATATACCACCAAATCCTCGCTTCCTTCGGGTAATGACAAGACAGGAGCTTGAGACAACCTCACCTTTAACTCCTCCAACGCCTATTCTTGGGCTTGACCCCATATAAACTTTACATCCTTTTGGGTCAACTTGGTTAGTGGAGAAGCGATCCTGGAAAAGTCCTGAATGAACCTTCGATAATACCCCGCCAACCCCAAGAAACTACGAATCTCGGATGGCGTCTTTGGAGACTTTCATTGCATCACAACCTCCACCTTATCAAGGTCTACCATAATCCCCTCGGATTAATCACGTGACCTAAGAATTGAACTTCGTGTAACCAGAATGCACACTTGGAGAATTTGGCATACAACTTCTCCCTTCTTAAGGTCTCTAACACCTCTTGAATGTGATCGGCATGCTCCTCCTCGCTCTTAGAATAAATCAGGATATCATCAATTAACACAATCATTGATTTGTCTAACATTGGCCGACACACTCGATTCATCAAGTCCATAAAAGCAGTTGGCGCATTGGTCAGACCAAATGACATAACAATGAATTCGTAGTGACCGTAGCACGTGCGAAAAGCTGTTTTAGGGATATCCTGCTCCTTCACCTTTAGCTGATGGTAACTAGATCAAAGATCTATCCTTGAAAACCAACTGGCACCTTGGAGCTGGTCAAACAGATCGTCTATTATTGGTAGGGGGTACCGGTTCTTCACCGTCAACTTGTTCAGCTCTCGGTAGTCAATGCACATCCTCATACTACCGTCTTTCTTCTTCACAAACAGGTCCGGAGCACCCCAGGAAGAGATACTCGGCCTAATGAACCCCTTATCGAGCAGCTCTTGCAACTGCTCCATTAGTTCTTTCATTTTTGTGGGAGCTAAACGATACGGTGCTTTGGCAACAGGTTGAGCACCGGGTATCAACTCAATTTGGAACTCAATCTCGTGATCCGGTGGCATGCCGGGTGAATCTTCTGGAAACACATCCGGAAAGCCGCACACAACTGGTACATCAGATAGTTATGGTGTTGGTGCGTCCACATCCTTTACGTAGGCCAAGTAGGCACTACCTCCACGCCTCATGCACTTTCCCGCCACCGCCATCGAAATCACTTTCGGGATCGTCGTGACGCGATCATCATAAACCGTCACCTTATTCCCGTCAGGCGCTGTCAATCGGATCATCTTCTTGCGACACACGATGTTTGCTTAATAGGTTGCTAACCAGTCCATCCCTAGTACTGCATCAAATCCACCTAGGGGTATCACGTATAACTTAGCAGCAAACCTATGACCTTCTAGTTCTATGGCACAGTCCTCTATCACATCAGTAATTCTAGCGGACTTACCGATAGCAGTTTCTACATCGAATGGTGCACTGACCTTTCTACTACTAACAGGTAACTTAGCACAGAAAGTAGTGGAAATAAAAATCCTGCTAGCACCAGAATCAAACAATACAGAGGTACAAGTTTCGTTTACTAGAAACATACCTGACACAACATCGGGATCAGCTCTGGCTTCCTCCCGAGTCATAGTGTAAGCTCTAGAACCTGCCCTCTGCCCTCCTTCCTCCGGCTTCTTCTTCTCTGTTGCAGAACTCTTCACCCTCGGCTTCTTACAGTCTCTAGCGATATGGCCAGGCTGGCCACACCTGAAGCATACATTCATTCCCATCCTGCACTCACCAGTATGCTCTCTTCCACAGTTGCCACACTTCTTCAACCCTGTACCAGATATGAACATACGTCGGTCGCCCACCTTCGCCACCTTATTGTTTGGAGCGGTCCTACCACGTCCAAACCATTTCGCATTCCAGTTCTGGCCACCACCATCCTTCTTATTCACCTCAGCCACCACCACCTCGCGCTCATCATATAATCTGCCAGCCAAGTCAACTGCCGACCTAAAAGTGCTTGGCCGGGCGGCGATCATATGCCGACGGATATCCGTCGGCAGCCCCTGGATGTATCTTTTAATCTTTCGTGACAGTGGTGTCACTTGATCGGGCACCAGCCGCGCCATTTTATTAAATTTAGTGGTGTACTGCTGGTGTGTCATCGTTCCCGCCTCCAGCTGCAGGAAATCTCTTTCTACCTTGTCGATCTCTTTCTGAGGACAGAATTCCTCAATCACTAAGTTCTTCAGTTCAGGCCATCTCATTCTCCCAATGGCCCTGCTACCCTCGGCTTGGACAATGTTGTCCCACCAGCACAAAGCCGAGTCCATAAAAGAGTGGGTAGCAAATTTCACCTTCTGCTTTTCACGGCACTCACTGATATCGAGGACAACGTCTATATCCCTCACCCACCGGTGAGCAGCTGCAGCAGTGTCGTTTCCATCAAAAGTAGGGGGCTTGCATCTCATAAACGCCCCATAGTTACAGCCTCGGGTCGCCTCCGGTGCAGGCTCTTCTTCTTCCTCCTCCTCATCATCAGAGAGAACCGTTTCCGGCTCTGGTTGTTCCCGTCCTCCCGAGGACCTGTTTCTTTCCTTTCTTTCCCCTTCCCTTACTGCCTTGATCACTTCGGTCACCATAGACGGTAGAATCGTCTGCATGACCTGGTGAACCTCTTCCATCATAGCCTCCTTTACTGAGGCTCTCAGATTGGCACTCTCGTCGCCACTCTCTGGATGAGGGGTCTCTGGTTCTTCAGGAACCACTTTCTCTACTCTGGGTCTCCCTCTCTTGGGTCACGGAACAGCACCGTGACCTCCACCACGAGAGGCTTTTGAAGATCTATCGCCAGCCATCCTCAAAACGCACACTATAAGATTCAAACACTAACGCGGTCATTCAAGGTAACACTCAGTTTATGTCAAGTATAGTAAGTCCCTAATTATAGTGGCCAATTGTGATTAGCCACTTACTTTACTCTTCATACCCCAAGCATCTCCTATCCTGACTTAATCAGTATCTAAATCTAATAAGAGCACATAATCAAATATCATGCGCACATAATACCGGTTAACATTAAGAAAAGACATACCTCATGGCACGTAGATACTCAGGCTGACATCCCTCCATTTGTCCTATTTTAAGTTTAAGTTTAGGTTTTAAAAATTTATTTAACCCAATTCTCTAAAACTTTGGCTCTGATACCAACTTATAAGGCCCCGTTCCCGGGCACCTCACAGTTGGTCAATCACAGTAGTTAAAAACACTACACATTATAATTATACAAACTTAGGCAGCAGAAATGATTTATCAAAAACCATTCATTTCATTTAAAACACTTTTGTTAAGCAATACATCATCATTTATTGTTTACAAATGAATTCTTTTAACGCATTACAAAACAATAGCAACATAGAATACGAATGGATGTCAGTCTTTCCCTGCCGAGTAGCTTCACCCTCGTGCCATCCTCAGCAATAATTACTTGCCAACTGAAAATGTATAAAAGTCAGTGTTGCTGAGTGAGTTCTAGTTTTATAAGTAGTAAAATACTTTCTATATGTTGTATATGAAAATACTCTTTTCTGTAAAATACAACTCTGTACTGTATATGCGAGCACGCATTAACTATATGAACAAATACTGTTCGTTCTCTTTACTGTATGCCTTGTCTGTTTTGTAAACTTTTATCTTTATCTTTCACTTTCTGTATAGACCAATGAGCAATACCCCAACTATATGCAGGATGGAAAACGGGTGATGGGCCATCTATATCCCTCGAAAGGGCCAACTGTATCCCTTGGAAAGGTCAACTGTATCCCTTGGAAAGGTCAACTGTATCCCTCGAAAGGGTCAACTGTATCCCTCGAAAGGGTCAACTGTATCCCTCGAAAGGGTCAACTATATCCCTCGAAAGGGTCAATTGTATCCCTCGAAAGGGTTCTGTGTACTGTGTACAAGGCCGACCCAATCACCTAGGATACGCTACAAAGGTCCTGCCAATCTCAATTGATTGGCCCTGTGTGCATAATAGGGTAGCTAGCCCGCAGCACAGTTGAGCTAACGACAACATGGTCGTGTACCTCCTGTAAGCTTGCAAGACATGTTAACATTTTCATTAGTATTCCTCTTATTTTCTTTATTGCTCTTTCTCTTTATTATTACGATATACTTTACGTTACGATAATAACATACCACGTAAAGTCACATACTATAACGAATAATAATAATAGCAATAACAATAATAAGAAACAATCATAACCATGCATGAAATATCATCATAAATAAGCCCTAGTAAACCTCGGTCAAAAACCTAAAAGAACAGACTCCCTGAAAATTCTATAAAAATTTCTAAGTGCTTAGGTGCTTTGGCACTATTTGGGCGCATGAGCCCTGTTTGGGTGTTTCATCACTATATAGGCGCATCAGCCAACACTTAATCATTTATCACTTAGGCGCATGAACTATTCAGGCGCATGGGCACTATTCGTGCGTATGAACACTTAGGCGCATGGGTTATTCGGACGCATGGACACTTAGGCGCATGAGCCACTTGGGCGCATGGACACTATTAGGGCGCATGGACACTATTAGGGCGCATGGCCCTACACTTAGTCGTCCGACTAATATTTCTAGGCGCATGGACCACTGTTCATGCGCATGGGCTATACTTAAACATTTCTAAGGCAATCTTAGGCGCATGGGCTACTGTTCAGGCGCATGGATTACACTTAAATCTTTCTAAGGCCTTTTCAGGCGCATGAGCCTTATCTAGGCGCATGGACCCTCTGTGTAACATGTTTCTAGTATGTTTTCAAACCCAATCATCAACCCATCTATTCTAAGCTTAACATGGCTATTCTAAACATGAATAACCTATAAGCATTCAAGAATTAACATCCAACATGCATAATACATACGGGTAAACATACATAAACTTTGAAAATCGTTTTAACACATTTTCAGCCCCAAAGATAGTTTAAAACAAGTAAAAACCGGGGTCTAGAACTCACCTGATGCAACTTGGGTGTTTCTTCCTTTCTCACCCGCTTGCAATGAGTTCAAACACCTAAAAACAACACCAAACACACACACACCCGAGCGCATACACAAACACATAAGCACATAACCATATAACCGAGACCCGTCATAAACACTTAAAAACAACGAATTCTTACCTTGAATTCGATTTCTTCTTCTTCTTCTCTTCAAACTCGAAGTTCTGCTCTCTCTCTCTCGCTCTCTCTCTCTCAAAACCGAAAGAAAGGGTGATGTGAAGGGAGGGTGGGCGGCCATGCCCACCTTTACACCAACTTTTTCAAAGATTTGTCCTTTTGGACATTTTTAGTCCTTCCACTTGGACTTTAGTGCTTTTCTTTATTTTATTCTTCATGTCTTGTCTTTTTTTTAAATAACCGGGTTTTACAAGTGTGCTCGCAAGGGCTCCGGTCTTTGTGACTAATCTTCAGTGTTGTTACCCATTTCGATGGGGGTGTTGTTACCGATTTTGATGGGGTGTTGTTACTTATTTTGGTGGGGGTGTTACCCATTTCGGTGGGGGTGTTACCCATTTCGATAGGGGTGTTGTTACCCATAATGTTGGGGGTGAAATATATGATGGTTACCCGAGTTACGTATAACTTCGGGGGTGTGGCATAAAGCCAAGCATAGGTATGAGGTGAGCGACTCTGCGTCGCAACAGACTTGACAGAGATCTTTATCCATGAGACGAGATAATGAGGTGAGCGACCTTGTGTTGCAACAGACTCGGATAGAGTTCAATCCCTGTGATTGACTCATATGGGATCTTTGTCGCGTATCCCGGTGTTGTGTCAGTCTTCGGACATGAGTCGGGGGTTTGTGAGCAGGCTCCGGCACAGCATCAGCTTTCGACCGTGAGTCGGGGATATTGCATGAGACAAGATTCGAGTAATAAAGAGTAATGAACGAAAGATAATGTATGAAAGAACGAAGTACAAAATAAACGTTAATGAATTATCGTAATAATGTACCGAACAGGATCCTTGTCATTCGACCTTAGTGATCGTGGCTGAGTGCCACGAAGAGGGTAAAGTCTGACCGGATCTAGAAAGAGAAGTGAATGATAATGTATTACGTTGAATGAACGAAGTTAACGAACGTAATGAAGAAGATAATAATGATATTATCTACATGTACGTATGATGCATGATCGCGAACGATTGTAAAGTATAGTATGCTTTTGAAATAAAGTAAAGAACGGTTTTAATAAAGTAAACTGTTTTATTATAAAAAGTAGAACTCACTCAGCATCGCTGACTTTTGTATGCATGATAGTTGGCAGGTATATATTGATGCTGAGGAGTTGCAGGCATGGATGCATAAGCTACTGGGAGCATTTTGAGGCTGGCATCTGTATTCTGACATGTTTTTGTATTTTGAGATGAAAACAAATGTTGTAAATGAATGAAATGACATGTTTTTAGTTATAAATGAAAGTTTTAAATTTCGCTGCAAAATAACTATACGTTTTATAATGTTTTATGTGCAATGAATGACCAACTGTGAAGTGCCCGGGGACGGGGCCTTACAAGTTGGTATCAGAGCAAAAGTTTAAGTGAATTGGGTAAATATTTTGAAAAAAAAACCTAATCTTAAACTGAGAATGGGACTAAAAGGAAAAGGGATGCCAGTCCTAGTAGCTACGTGCCTGCAGGTAAAGGTTTTTTGTATACGTTTACAATAAGTTAACCTTAACCGCATTATGTGCGCATGTTATATGGCTTGTGTGCTATTGTGTAGATTTAGATACCGATATAGTCAGGATAGGAAATGCTTGGGGTGTTAAGAGTAATGTAAGTGGCTAATCACAACTGGCCACTGTAATTAGGGACTTACTATACTTGACATAAACTGAGTTATTACCTTGAATGACCGCGTTAGTGTTTGAATTTTATAGTGTGATAGATGATGGCTGGTGGTAGATCTTCGAAAGCTTCACGAGGAGGAGGCGGTGGTGGACGTGGTGATGAACCATGGGTCACAAGAGGAAGGTCTAGGGCTAAAAGAGTAGTCCATGAAGAACCCGAGACCCCTCATCAGGAGGGCGGTGATAAGAATGCTAATCAGAAGGCCTCGATGAGAGAGGCAGTCAGGGAGGAAGTGCATCAGGTCATGCAGACGATCCTACCGTCGGTAGTGACCGAAGTTATAAAGACTGTTAGAGATGAGGAGAGACAGGAAAGGGGTAGATCTTCGGGCGAAAGGAGACGACCCGAGACTGAAACGGTTTTCTTTGATGACGAAGAGAAAGAAGAGGAAGAGCCTGCGCCGGAGGCGGCACGAGGCTGTAACTATGGGGCGTTTCAATGATGCAAGCCCCCAACTTTTGATGGAAACGGCACTACTGCTACTGCTCACCGATGGGTGAGAGAGATGGAAGCGGTATTGAATATCAGCGAGTGCCGGGAGGATCGAAAAGTAAAGTTTGCTGCCCACTCTTTTGTGGACTCAGCCTTGTGTTGGTGGGACAATATTGCCCAGGTTGAGGGAAGCAGGGCTATCGGAAGGATGAGATGGCCGGAGTTGAAGAGGCTGGTGATTGAGGAGTTCTGTCCTCATCGTGAGATGGACAAGGTTGAAAGAGAGTTCTTGCAGCTGGAGGCGGGAACGATGACACATCAACAATATACCGCTAAATTCAACGAGATGGCACGTCTGGTGCCGGATCAGGTGACACCTCTTTCACGAAAGATCAAGAGGTACATTCAGGGCTTGCCGGCGGACATCCGTAGGCACATGATCGTTGCCCGACCGAGCACGTTTAGGTCGGCGGTTGATTTGGCGGGGAGATTATATGATGAAAGATCTGTGATGGTGACTGAATGTAGCAAGAAATGAGAGGGTGATCAAGGATAGGATGGGAAGCGATTGGGACATGGCGGAGCCACTCCAGGTGGCAAAGGTGCACGAGTGGATGATCAGCGTGTGGTTATAACTGGTGAGGGGTCGAAAAGGTGTGACAAGTGTGGACACAGGCACCCCGGGGAATGTAGATTGGGGGGCAATGTGTGTTTCCGTTGTGGGAGGACCGGACATGTGGCGAAGAACTGCAGTATGGGGAGGTGTTATTCCTATGGTGAGGAAGGTCATATGAGCAGGGATTGCAAGAAGCCGAGGGCGGAAGGTTCGGGAGTGAAGAAGATCGGAGGAAGCTCCGGTACGAGGAAGGAGAACAGAGGGTGAAGGCTAGAGCCTTCGCTATGACCGGGAGGAGGCTAGGTCAGACTCCGAGGTAACGTCAGGTACGTTCTTGCAAGCTTATATTTATGCATCTATGCTTTAATTGTGACGCTAGTAGTAGTTTTGTTGCCGCTATTTTCTGTGATGTTGCACGTTAGGGGTAGGAAGATCGATGAGCCCTTCGATGTAAGAATTGCTATTAGTAAGTCTACCAGGTTACCTAATGCCCTAGAGGATTGCGTGATAGAATTAAAAGAGAATGCTTGTTCCTACTAGGCTGTTCAAGACAGACATAGGTAGGTAGACATGCACCTCCGGGTGAGTTGATCAGTAGTCTATGACTCAAACCCCAAGTGTTGCAAGGAGATGGATTGATCAACTGTGCATAACCAGAGTTCGATGACGACCTACGACAATGAAGTATGAGGAAGGCTTCGACTAGGAAAGCGGATTGCTTGGTTTGGAGTCGAGTAAAGCTAATACTAAAGTGTAGAGGGTCATTCCTAGTTGTTGCTCAGGTAGGAGAAGTGACATATCGATTGGAGCTACCCGATGAGTTAAGTGGAATTCATCTGATGTTCCATGCATCTCGTCTAAGAAAGAGCTCAACCGATGAGGATATGATCATGCTACTAGAGAACACTGTGATGGACAAAGCATTCAACCACGAGAAGCAACTGGTGGCAATTACTAAGAAGAAGAAGGGAATAGGCTAAGGAGGATGATGGTTTCACTCGTGCGGGTGCAGTGAAGCCTAAAGGGATCTAAGTTTAAATGCATGATCAAAGAAGAGGTGAGACAGTGTTACCCATAACTATTCGAGAAGCGACAGGTTTCGAGGAAAAAACCTCTTTAAGGGGGATAGACTTGTAACACCCCGAATTTCTATTTAAACAAAAGGAAAAGAAAAGTAAATCGAAAGAATAGAAACTGTGCACAAATAGAGGGGGATAAAGTGTACAAAGTACAAACCTTATTATTTTAAGGATTTAAGGGGCATGGTCGCCCATATCAAAGCAGAAAGCTGTTTTTGCTCTCGAAGGAAGAAAGAAGAGAGAGAGCCCTGGTTCTAGAGAGAGAAAGTGGAAGAAGCAGCTTCAAAGGTAAGTCTTCTCTTATTTGAGCTTGGTTTCAGTTGGGTTTCGAGTTCTTGACTGAAGTTCTGGTTGTTTAGTGTTTGTTTTTGGGATTCAAGAGCTGAATCGAAGGTGGGTCTCAAACTTGAAGTGTGTTGCTCAAAGGCTGCTCAAGGTGAGTTTCTAGAATCCCCTCTTTTACTGATTTTCAATTGATTTGGGGGTATTATGCATACTAAGTAAACATTTGGAAAGAAACTGTGGTTTACAACTTTATGTTTGAAATGATGTATGTATGTATGTATGCTTTAGTGTTGATTATGGGTTAGTGATGATGATTAGCATGCTTAGATGGCCTTAGTATGTTAGATCTGTGTTTGGGTATGATTAAAATGATAATCGGGTAATGTTGATAACATAGAAAATATTTCAAAATGTTTTGATGAACATGAACAGTGGTTCATGCGCCCAAACAGTGGCCCATGCGTCGAGCATGAGTGGCCAGACGCCTAAGTGTTGGCCATGTGCCCAGAGGTGGCTCATGCGCCTAAACAGTGGCCTATGCGTCTAGCATGAGTGGCCAAACGCCTAAGTGTTGGCCATGTGCCCAAGAGTGGGTCATGCGCCTAAATAGTGGCCCATGCACCCAGCATGCGTCTAAGTGTTGGCCATGCGCCCAAGGGTTGGCCATGCGCCTAAACAGTGGAACCTGCGCCTAAGTGTTGGACATGCGCCTAGGTGATTGAAACAGCTAAGTGATGGTGATACGCCTGACCAGGTGCCATGCACCTGACCAGGTGCCATGCGCCTGACCAGGTGCCATGCGCCTGAACAGGGCAGAAGCGCCCAAATAGTGCCCATGCGCCCAGACTGTTTTACACTTGGAATTTTTATGCTCATGCGCCTGGAAGGTCCCATGCGCCCAATTTGGACTTAAGGTTTCTAAGTGGTTTTTAAGGGGTAGATGGGGAGATAGGCCTAGTTATGATGTGATGGCTTATGTTTGATATGTGTTATGCATGTATGATGTTGCCTGCATGGTGATGGTGTATGTTTATGATTATGTATGTTCCTTATTATGTATGTATGTCTTCCTTTGGCTTTATGTTGAACGTTAATGAATGTAATGAAGTATTATGTAACGTAAAGTGGAAGATAATGAAAAGAGGAACATAATGATAGAATGCATGCATTAATAAAAGAGAAAGTATAGAAAGGCTTGCAAGCAATATGTACAGAGGTGCACGGCTCTTAATGCCTTAAGCTCTACCGCGCGAGGTTCAGCAAATCCTAAAGTGTGCACGCAAGGGCTCCAGTCTTTGTGACTGACTTCAGTGTTGTTACCCATTTCGATGGGGGTGTTCTTACCCATTTCGATAGGGTGTTCTTACCCATTTCAGTGGGGGTGTTACCCATTTCGATGGGGTTGTTGTTACCCATAATGTTAGGGGTGAAATATATGATGGTTACCCGAGTTAGGTATAACTTCGGGGGTGTGGCATAAAGCCAAGCATAGGTATGAGGTAAGCAACTCTGTGTCGCAACAGACTCGACAGAGGTCTTTGTCCATGAGACAAGATAATGAGGTGAGCGACCTTGTGTTGCAACAGACTCGGATAGAGTTCAATCCCTGTGATTGACTCATATGGGTTCTTTGTCGCATATCCCAGTGATGTGTCAGTCTTCGGACATGATCGGGGGTTTTTGAGCAGGCCCCGGCACAGCATCAGCTTTCGAGCGTGAGTCGAGGATATTGCATGAGACAAGATTCGAGTAATAAAGAGTAATGAATGAAAGATAATGTATGAAAGAACGAAGTACGAAATGAACGTTAACGAATTATCGTAATAATGTACTGAACAGTATCCTTGTCATTTGACCTAAGTAATTATGGCTGAGTGCCACGAATAGGGTAAAGTCTGACCGGATCTAGAAAGAGAAGTGAACGATAATGTAATACGTTGATCGAACGAAGTTAACGAACGTAATGACGAAGATAATAATGATATTATCTGTATGTACGTATGATGCATGATCACGAACGATTGTAAAGTATAGTATGCTTTTGAGATAATGTAAAGATCAGTTTTAACAAAGTAAAGTGTTTTATTATAAAAACTAGAACTCACTCAGCGTCGCTGACTTTTGTATGCATGATAGTTGGTAGGTATATGTTGATGCTGAGGAGTTGCAGGCATGGATGCATAAGCTCTGGGGAGCATTTTAAGGCTGGCATCCATATTTTGACATGTCTTTGTATTTTGAGATGAAAACAAATGTTGTAAATGACTGAAATGACATGTTTTTAGTTATAAATGAAAATTTTAAATTTCGCTGCAAAATAAATGTACGTTTTATAATGTTTCATGTGCAATGAATGACCAACTATGAGGTACCCGGGGACGGGGCCTTACAATGGCAGTAGCCGGTAATCAAAGTCAGGTGAATCAAGGGAGTGCTACCCGAGGACATGTGTTCGTGATTAGAGAAAATAACGCTCATTAGGAACCGGATGTTCTTACTGGTACGTACCTTCTCAATAATCATTTTGCATCCGTCTTATTTTATACCAAGGTAGATAATAGCGTTGTTTCCTTTGAATTTGCACCTCTACTTGGTTTGAATCCTAGTTTTTTAGAGGCTAGTTACTCAATAGAAATGGTAAGTTTGTGAAAGCTAGTAAGATAATTAGAGGTTGCACGATAACATTACAGGACCATGATTTTGATATAGAGTTGATATATTTTAATTGGGAAGCTTCGACATAGTAGTAGGAATGGATTGGTTATCTAAATGTGGAGCCAGGATTGTTTGCTGAGAAAAAGTTCTACTAGTCCCTATGTCTAATGGCGATGTGCTCAAGATTCAAGGAGAATAACCGAGAAGAAACCTAAAGCTTATCTCTTGTATGAAGACTCATAGATACCTACAAAAGCAATGCTATGTGTTCTTAATGCATGCAGTGGAAACAAAAGCAAAGGATAGGAAACTTGAAGATATTTTGGTGGTGCGAGAGTTTTCAGAAGTATTCCCTAAATATTTCTCCGGTTTGCCTCCTCTTCGATAGGTAGAGTTCTAGATAGATTTGATTCTCGGAGCGATACCCGTAGCAAAGACACCATATTGGTTAGCACCATCAGAATTGCAAGAGTTATCAAGTCAACTACAAGATTTGTTGGATAAGGGTTTCATACGACCAAGTCACTCACCGCGGGGAGCACCAATATTGTTTATTAAAAAGGATGGGGCATTCCGAATATGTATAGATTATCGTGAGTTGAATAAGTTGACCGTGAAAAATCAATATCCACTTCCCAGGATTGACAATCTATTTGATTAATTGCAAGAGTTTCGTACTTTTCTAAGATTGATCTCCAATCAGGATATTATCAATTGAAAGTTTATTAGGATGACATACCAAAAACAACATTTAGAACTTGATATGGACATTATGCGTTCTTAGTCATGTCGTTTGGATTGACCAACGCTCCATTAGTGTTTATGGGTTTGATGAATGGGTATGGAAACCCTACATGTATAAGTTAGTAATTATGTTTATAGACGATATTCTTATCTATTATCAATCAAAGGAATACCATGATCAGCGTCTACGAGCGATACTAAAATTAATAAGGGAAGGGAAACTTTAGGCTAAAATCTTGAAGTATGAATTTTGGTTACGAGAAGTGAAGTTTTTAGGACACATGGTTAATGATATGGGAATCCGTGTTAATCTTGCAAATATTGAAGCGGTTAAAATATGGGATACTCCTAAGACGCTTTCGAAGATATTACAATTCTTAGGGTTGGTTGGTTACTATCGTCGATTCGTCGCAAACTCCTCCAAAGTCGCTCAACCGTTGACAATGTTAACACAAAAGGATAAAAGGTTTAATTGGGGTCACAAGCAAAAAGAAGCATTTCGAACCTTGAAAGAAAGATTATGTGATGCACCAATATTGACCCTCCTAGACGGATCCAATGACGGTGTGGTGTTCTGCGATTCATCACATCAAAGACTGGGTTGTGTGTTAATGCAAAAGGATAAGGTGATTGCTTACGCATCACGTCAGCTTAAGGTTAAAGAAAAGAATTATAAGACACATGACATGGAATTAGGCACAGTGGTATTTGCACTTAAGATATGGAGGCACTATTTGTACGGGACTAAGTGTGTTATCTATACTAACCATAAAAGTCTTTAACACATTTTTTATCAAAAGGAACTGAATATGCGCAAAAGATGATGAGTGGAACTTCTTAGTGACTATGATTATGAAATCCGATATCATCCTGTAAAAGTAAATATGGTGGCTGATGCCTTGAATTGAAAGGAACGTGTTAAACCCTTACATGCACGAGTGTTCGGAATAAGCATTCAATCAAATCGGAAAACTTATATCCTGAAAGCATAGGGTGAAGCGCTAAAGGAAGAGAATATTGCAAGTAAGGAATTTTGAAGGTTGGATAAACAAATGAACTGTATGGAGGATGGCGTACGGTATTTTGTGGATCGCATATGGGTACCTAAGTGGGGAGATGTTCGAACCTTAGTTATGAACGAGGCGCATAAATTTAAGTATTTTGTTCAACCTAATGTAGACAAGATGTACCAAGATTTTATAGAATTGTATTGGTGGCCAGGTATGAAGAAAGACATTGCCACATATATAAGTGAATGTTTGACTTGTTCGAAAGTCAAAGATGAACATCAGATTCCATCGGGGGTATTAAAACAACTGGAAATTCCCAAGTGGAAATGGGAAAATATAGCAATGTACTTCATCACGAAGTTACCTAGAACAAGTAGCAATCATGATTTGATTTGGTTTATTTTGGATAGAATGACAAAATCCGCTTACTTCTTACCGATTCTTGAGGATTATAAGATGGAAAATTTAGCAAGATAATATGTGAATGAGATCGTGGCTAGGCGTGGGGTGCTTGTGTCAATCATATCAGATCATGATAGTGGATTTAAACACGATTCTTGCAGACACTACAGAAAAAATGGACCCTCGATTAGATTTAAGTACTGCTTATCATGGATGGTCAAAGTGAACATACGATACATACTCTAGAAGACATTCTTAGGGCATGTGTGATCGACTTTGGTGGTAGTTTGGATACTCATTTACTGTTGATCGAATTCTCTTATAATAATAGTTATAATACGAGCATTAGATGTGCTCCGTTGTGTGGAAGGAAGTGTAGGTCACCAGTATGTTAGACCAAAGTAGGTGAAAGTCAATTGACAAGTCTAGAGATTATTCAGGAAATGATTGATAAAATATTTCCAATCAAGGATGGACTTAAGGCAGCTAGAGACCATCAGAAAAGTTACGCCGATAATCGTTGAAAACATCTAGAATTTAGCATGGGCGATCGTGTCTTATTGAAAGTTTCTATATGGAAGGGTATTGTACAGTTTGGAAAGAAATGGAAATTAGCTCCAAGGTATATGGGGCCATTCGAGATCACTGAAAGAATTGGTCTTGTGACGTATCAATTAAAGTTACCTCAAGAGCTTAGTGGCGTGCATGATATATTTCATGTATTGAACCTTAAGAAATGCTTAGCCGATGGATCCCTTCATGTGTTGATTGAGGAGATCAATATTGATATGAAACTTCATTTTTGGAAGAACAAATAGAAATTATGGATTGGGAAGTCAAGCGATTGAAGCGCAACAAGATTCCAATTGTTAGAGTGGGGTGGAATTTTAAGCGAGGGCTAGAATTTACGTGGGAATGGGAAGACCAAATGAAACTTATACTTAGGGCATGTGTGATTGACTTTGGTGGTAGTTTGGATACTCATTTACCGTTGATCGAATTCTCTTATAATAGTAGTTATCATACGAGCATTAGATGTGCTCTGTTTGAGGCATTGTGTGGAAGGAAGTGTAGGTTTCCAGTATATTGGACCAAAGTAGGTGAAAGTCAATTGACAAGTCTAGAGATCATTCAGGAAACGATTGATAAAATATTTCCAATCAAGGATGGCCTTAAGGCACCTAGAGACCATCAGAAAAGTTACGACGATAATCATCGAAAACATCTAGAATTTAGAATGGGCAATTGTGTCTTACTGAAAGTTTCTCCATGGAAGGGTATTGTACGGTTTGGAAAGAAAGGGAAATTAGATCCAAGGTATATGGGGCCATTCGAGATCACTAAAAGAATGGTCTTGTGGCGTATCAATTAAAGTTACCTCAAGAGCTTAGTCGCGTGCATGATACATTTCATGTATTGAACTTAAGAAATGCTTAGCTGATGGATCCCTTCATGTGCTGATTGAGGAGATCAAAATTGATATGAAACTTCATTTTGTGGAAGGAAAAATAGAAATTATGGATCGGGAATTCAAGCGATTGAAGAGCATCAAGATTCCAATTGTTAGAGTGGGGTGGAATTCTAAGCTAGGGCCCGAATTTACGTGGGAAGGGGAAGATAAGATGAAACTTAAATATCCATACTTCTTCATGGATATAGCTTCAGGATCTAACTCTAGCTGAATTTCGATACGAAATTCTCTCAAGTCTGGGATACTATGATATTCGTTACTATCAGATCCGTTAATTGACTCGAAGCTTGTTAACTCTCCTAATGTATTTATTACACATTCGAACCAAACCATGATCTTATCATTGGTCGCGTTGGCCTTACTTCAATAATATGGTAAAGTATATAAATAATGTATAAATAATAATTAATGATACTAATCATTATTAATATGGTTCATATTATCATAATTTTTACTAAAAATTATTGTTATTACTATTACTACTACTATTATTATTATTATATTATTATTATTATTATTATAGTTATTATTATAATTAAGTTATTATTATAGTATTATTATAATTAAAGTTAGGGTTTAAATTGTCAATAAAGTAAATTCAAGCGAATAATTGATCTAAAGTTAACATTCCCTGGTGTAAATATGATTATTTTATATATATTTCTTTTAACCATCACCCGTCCTACTGCCATGTAACTGCCAAAGACCCTCCTCCACCAACGCTCGCCGAACGAGCTCTTCTGTTGCTGTGAGTCGTCGTCGGTTACCGACACCTCGCCGTTTGATCGTGCTTGTATATATATGTATCACTATGTGTGTATATACGATCAAAGTGGATGAGTTTGTTGTATAGTGTATGTAAGTGTGTGAACCGAAGGGGGTGTGTACGATGTGTGTGTAGTGTGTGCGTAAAGTGTGTGTGTGCGCACAACGAATGTGTGTGTTTCTATGTGTGTAGTGTGTGTGCATGAAGTGGGTGTGTTTTGAGTGTGTGTTTTGATTGTGTAGTTTGTGTGTGTCGTGAGTGTGTGTTTTGATTGTGTAGTTCGTGTGTGTCGTGAGTGTGTATGTTTTTGGGTGTGTAGTGTGTGTGTGTTGTGAGTGTGTGAGTTTCTAATTGGGAAGCAAGAACACAGCAGCCTTCGGCTACTGTGTGCTTAGGTGGATGTGAGTGTGTCGGTGTGTAGCAACGTGCGTGTGATGTGTGTTTGATGGATGATAACGTGTTGTTGAGATGCTTTTTGAACCATATGCAGGTATGGGGTTAAATCAGGGTAGCTCATAAGGTAGTAAAAACAAGCTAGGGCTTTAGGCCCACTTAGAGCAACAGGCCACCAAACCCAAGTCCAACTTAAGCCACTAGCCATAAAAAATAACAATGTTCTGGGTTTTCAGTTTTCTTTTCTTTCACTCGAGTGTGCATCCATTGCGATTTGCGACTGTCGCATGGCTTTTCGCTTTTGCATCTCCATTCACACAAACACATGACAATTAATTACATGCTTCATGATTGGGGGGTTGGGTGGCTAGCAATGGAGTTGGAAACGAACGGATGAAAGCTGAATGTTAAGATCGCGTTCACGCAATGTCGGGTGTCGTGATGAGTTCCCTGACCGTTCGAGTGTTCAACAAATTGCTCTGGATGCTAGGCTGCTTGGTGCTCGATTCTCAGATTTTTGTGCTCTAAATCTTCTAATTGCTTTGGCTTCTAGGCTGCTCGATTTCACCTAAAATTTTTGTGCTTTAGTTCTTCTTAGAATCCCAGTACTACTAGGCTGCTAGTGCTCGATTCCATCTCAAATAATGTAAGTTTTGCTCTATTTTTTTAATTTCATTTGGCTTGCTTTCTTGATTTTATACTTTATCTTCTATTTACTTGATCTGCTAATTGCTAATTATTATTGTTTATTAGAATATAGAATCATTTTATCACTTGGGATTTGCTTGAAATATTTGATTTGGGATTTGAGAAATATTTGAGTTTGATTTAGGAGTTTCTTTGGTATTTTGGTTCATCTAGTCATCTAGATTTGATTGAACATGTCAAAACGTGTTAGGACCATTTTCGTACGAAGTACTAACTGATTCTGCGCGTATACCAACTCAAATAGTGTGGAATCCTATTTGATTGGCGATCCAATCAGGAGAACATAGTCTAGATCAATCTAACGATTAAAGAAACATTATGAATGATTAGAACACGATCAACTGTGATATATTAACTTGGAACAGGTTTCTTATGTCTCTGGATGGCTAGGGTATGTCTATGTGCGTAGGTATTCGAATTGTTATATCTTTCCACAAATTAAGTGGTATTTATAGGTTAGGGTTTGTCATTCGTGCAATTGAACCATTATATGGTTCAGTCGTGCGACTGAATCATGCGATTGTTCCAACCATAGGACTGAAGCTTCAGTCGTGCGACTGAGTCAATCTTATGTCTCAATCGTGCGATTGATCCAGTCTCCTGGTTTAGTCGTGCGACTGGTCCATTAGCATGAAGTGTTCATGCGTATGGTCCATTAGCATGAGAACTTCACATGATCAAGTTTAAACATATACTTCAACCATTCTTGACTAAGAACTATGTAAACAACCATAAACCTATATAGTTAGTTCAACATGCATTATCAGACAATAAACAATGTAATATTCAACATTATAAGCATCAACCACACATTGTATTTCATTCATACCCTTTCAATTACATATATGTAAGACATGAAAGACATATTACATTAAGCTCCTAAACTAGGTACATATGTATCAACAAACTCCCCCTTGGACCTATTTTACATCATTGTCTAACATTCTTCATTAGCTCTTCAATTTTCTTGCACTTCTCCTCCCTTGTAACTCCTGCATATATCTCGAATGCAAAGCAGAGTCTTATCACGTTCTGAACTGGAGGGCTTGTACTATATCTTGGGCGTCATAGAACAGTGGCCACCTGTATAAAGTGTAGACATCTTCTGCAGACAAGTTGGTTAGCCACATTGGGTCAAATACCCAGATAGTTTCAATATTGCCTTCTCTGTTCAGAACTATGACCGCTTCACCTGTTCTCCATTCATAGTACCACCACTTGAAGTGTGGAGTGAAGTCCTGCGGCATTTCCCTTAGAGGGATTCTTGACATTGTGCGCAGAGGAATCCATTTCAGCACTATCTTAGGCTTTCCAGTAATGGAATCAACTTCAGACCGTCTGATGTACCTTATCGGTTGTTAAGGTCTGAAGTTAACCCACCTGGTGTCGTACTCTTTCCTCAATGCTGCCCCAAACCAGCCTGACATTATCTTTTGATTAGCATATAGCAACTTAAGGCGTGCCAGCTGGTTGAGCTCAAAACCAGGTAGAGTCTTTAGATCGTGTGAGAATCTAAAGTACTCTATTCCTTTTTCTCTCTTCACATCATATACATTTAGATCCTCAAAGTAAGCCCATGCTATAATCTTTCCTGACACCTTTTGGTGTTTCTTGACTTTATACAGCTTCATGTAGACGTTAGGTTTTTGTGCAATGCACATGGCTCGGATCTTAGCAAAACAAGCCACCCATTCAGCCTGTTGGATCTCAACGTTGGTGTCTGTGGCTTGGGCTTGACCTTCTTTCTTCTCAGATTCTTTCTCCATCTGATCTAGTTTATCAAAAGTATCACTGACGAGAGTATCACCCAGATTGGAGACTACATTTCCCTCTTGATCAGTATACTCTGGATAATGCCCGGCAGTGACGTCCTCGATCTCGATTTCACCTATGTCATTCAGCTCATCGTCACTGGTAACTTCAAAAGTAGGAGCGTCCTTGACAATCTCGTCCGGATTGAGCAGGAACATCTCAGCAAGTTGTTCGTTCGTAAGGTCATGAATGATTTCCCCTTCTTCAGGAGTATAACTTACAGACCTTCAGACGATCCCTAGCAAATCAAGAATCATTATGAGTTAAGCTTGATTTGCTGAAGGGGAGCAACATCATACTCATCTTGCTGAGATGATTGATCTGCTTAATTTAAACATGTAAATACATCAATCATTAGTCAATAATCAAGACAGTTAAACCTCATATATATAAACATTAAGAACAAAGTTTTAAATACATGATTCAAGTACAAAAGCTTTCAAATACATAAATATCTAAACATTACTTTTGCCTTGATTTGCAAGCACATCAGTAGGTGGGACAGAAGATGAGGCTCCTTGGTCTTGATTTCTCTTAGTACGTCTCTATTGACCCTGAGCTGAGGCAGATGCAGCTGCATCTCCTTCTTCATCATCATCATCATTCTGCCTTTCCCTTGTCTCTTCATCATCACTGGCCTCATCATCATCACTATCATCATCTCCATCATCATCATCGTCATCATCATCTCATTCTCTTATTTTGAGTGGCTCATCCTTTGATCCCTTGAGCTTGAGCATGATGGTCTTGTTAGTAGCCTCCAACTCCTCTATCCTCTTTGTTGATTGGACATTTTGCTCGTGGAGTTAGGAAATTTGCTGACCCTAGGAATCAATCAGCTAGGTCTGCTGTGAGATCTGCTGTGCTTGGGTAGCGTTTAGCTCCACAAGCTGACGTAGTTAGGCAGCCCTCTCTTCATCAGCAACCCATAGCTTCAGCACCATACAGTTAAGTGCTGACAGTTGTTCCTCTAACCAAATAGGAGTTAGAGATGATCCTGTGGGGAATATCGGATGGGATGATGGTCCGGCTTGGTGGCTGATGGTGGTAGTGGTGGTAGTGGTGAATATGGGTGGTGGTATATGAGTGGGTGGTGAAGAGTAGGCTATAGTGGTGGTGGAAAGGAGTGTGGTAGTGATGGTGGGTGGTATGGTAGTAGTGGTGGAGGGTGTGGTAGTAATGGTGGGTGGAGTGGTAGTTTTGGTGGTGGTAGGGGAAGAGGTAGTGATCAACATGTACCTCCGTCTCTTGGGCTTCATCCCGTGGGGCTGAGCCATCCTCTTTTTCCTCGAACCCTTCGAGGAGGATGCTCCCCCTGGGATGTTGGGCTGGTCTGGGGTGTAGGTTGGATCACTTGTAGTCTCCCCAGACCCGCCCGAGCGTCCACCAACTGCCCAAGTCCCTCGCTTGGTGGCAACCACCTTGCTGCCCACCGTTCGAGTCAACGGCTCCTCATCCGACTCCTCCTCCTCATAAGGTTGGAAGTCCTTATAGAATCCCACAGTCTCTGCTCCTCCTCGGGTGGACGATGGAGATGTCACATCAGTAGTAGTCGCCCTAGATTGGGTGGGGCCAGCATCTCCACCATCACCGCTATCATCATCATCAGAATCATCAATGGGGAGCACAATCTGCTCAGTGTCTGAGTCACTGTCATTGTGGCACCACTTCCTCTGAGCTGGCGCCACATAATTCTCATGGGCCAGATGCCCAAACAGTCGCCTGACAGGGGGTTTCACCTGCTTCCCACTTTACACCTTCATCCGGCCTAAGGTGGTATCCTCCATCACCTCAAGCATCATGGCATCCTCCTTCTCCTTTGGTAGCAAAGGGAGCTTCTGGTCAATAATCATCTGCATAAAGCGAGGGTACATGCAAAATCCCTCCTTGCTCTTCGCCTTGATATTCTACACTAGGTAGGTGAAGATCATCCTAGAGAAGCTGAACGGATGGTTTAGCACCAATGCCACATAAGCGTTCTGAATCTAATCGGACAGCTCAACGAAGCCTCCTTCCTTGAGGCAATGCACTTGAGTAGCACATGGGCTAAGTACTTAAGTTAGGGGCACAGGTTTCTCTTGTTAAGCACACCTGCGTTGATATTCCCCGAGTACTTGGCCCGCAGAAAACAGCCTCATACAATCAGTGGGTGTAGTCGTGTAGGGCAGTCAGCATCATCCCCAAACTCCAAGACTATCCTGAGATTGTCCTCAGTAATCTCTATAGCCTGACCAAAAATAGAGCTCCTGATACAGTGGGGCTCTGAGGACCTGTCAACAACCGTGCTTTCCCAGAAAGCCTGCTGAACTGAACGATACGGAGGGCACGGAGTCGATATAGCACGGAAGATCCTCGATCTCCGTAAGAATGTAATAATACCCGAGAAATCAGCCGCATTCCGGAGGTCAGATCCAGATGAGCACAAATGTTATGCTTTGTGCTCACAGTCCAACGACTCGCCATCTGTTACACAATGTAAATAAATGTTAGCGTGTGTCAATTAGTAACAATTTGATTCATTGGACTTGAAAACTTTTGTTTTGTCGTGCGAATGAACTGTGCGACTGAGATCTAGTCATGCGATTGAGCTCATACGTACGACTGAGCATGTGACTGGTCTTAGTCATATGTTATCCCATGCGTTTACACCGGTCATGCGATTGAACTCGTACGCATGGTTCAGTGGTGCAATTGAGCCATTCGCGCAACTCAGTCGTGCGATTGAAGTTCATCGGGGTGTCCATTCGCATGACAGACTATGTTTCCATTTAATTCAAGTTTTGAGCAAAACTTGATGTTAGACGTCGTGGTTTGGCTCATTAGTCTCGCAAATGACCGACATAACACCTAATAACCTTTATTTGAACAATATACTTAGTTTTATAGTTTTCTTAGGCAAACTAAGTCTCAGTTAAGTTTAGGGCTTAAATTCGATCATTAGGGCACGAATTGATTGAACTTTGGAGTGAATCGCATCGCGCATTACCTGGATAAACACTAGAAGTTGTTAGATCTCAAAAATTAGTAGTCTAGAACAGTCACAAGAAAATCGGGCAGCGTAACGGTACTTCATGCGATAAAGTGAGCGATTGGGGTGAATGGGCGTCTGCGACTGACTCTCCTCTATTTATACTAGGTTTCTTTTAGTAGTGCGACTGAACCTATTCGCATTCTTGATTCGTGCGACTGAGGGTCAGTCGTGCGACTGGCACAATCGGTCACTTTCAGTCGTGCGACTGGCACAATTGGTCACTTTCAGTCGTGCGACTAGGTGTCAGTCGTGCGACTGTCTCATTCGGTCACCTCCATTCATGCAATTGGTTCATTCTTGTGATCCAATCGTGTGAGTTTACTCATGCTTATGGTCCAATCGCACGTCTGGTCCATACGTGTGGGTTAATCGTGCGATTGGGCTCATACGTATGGTCCAATCGTACGACTGGTCCATACTCATGGTCTAGTCGTGCGAATGGCTCATACTTATGATTTTGACTTTATGACCATTTGACACTTAGCCCTTTTAACAATTGATAAAACATTTTGAGCATTCGATCATCTCAGACATGGTCATTTTAACTTAGAGAATTTTTTATCACCTTAGACGTGATCCTTTTAACAGTAAAAACATTTTGTCACCCCAGACGTGACCCTTTTAGTGAGTGACTCCCATATTGACTTCTGATGTGTATTCTGACATTTACCTACTAAATTTACCGAAGGTAGCTAAATTAAACAACTAGAAATAAAACAAAGCTAAAAACATAATCGTGTATATTTGTGTGAGGTTGAAATCCTAAGATAAGTCTCTACCGGATTTTTCTTCCTGGATAGTATAGCATCAAGTTACTTTGATCATAACTGGAACGATTTATTTTGGAATCATAGAGGTTTATCAAATCATTTGGGACATTTTACCAAAGCCTTTTGATGCTAAATTCTTGTTTTCATCGAGAGTCATTAGCAAGTTTAGGAATCATACTAGAGCTACCAGATGTACACAGTGATTTGAACTTTTAAGAATTGTAGCTCACGATGATTGTCAGTATACTTGTCCATTTAAATCCATACACAGATTTTTCACACTCATTGGTGATGATTTAAGGTTTAATTATTTCAACAAGCATTTGTGGATCCCACACTTATATGGTAATCAACATTCCCTAGGAGATTTTTTAGCGGTCTACGGGTATTTTGACAAGAAAGAGACTATTCTAAGAGCTTTCAAAGAGATGCAAAGCCTCAGGTCAGTGCCACCGCACAGCAGAGAGGCGCAAACAACAATGAATTCTAGAATATTTAGGTTATGCTTATCCTCAGGTCAGTGCCACCGCACAGTAAAGAGGCACATAACCTATCTTCTTGTTTGAGCAATTATTTTCTTTTTGCAAAGATCGCACCAACTACATAGGTTATTAATTTGATTGCATTTTGCATTTGTCATGTGCTTTGCTGATTTTATGGTCATCCGCACACATTTGTGATGTTTATTTTTCTCATCACCCCTTATTGGAACTGCATTGATTGTGTTAACCAGGGATAAGATGATAACCCACAACTAGTTGAACAACTTAGTTTGAGCTTGAAGTCACCAATGAGGTCTACTTATCTATTGTGTTGAATATACCGACACATCATGTAGTGGTCTAGCAACCTCTAGATCTACTATCTATGTGTTACCTTAGTAGCAGCTAGTTTTACTATCATTTTTCCTTTTACGTTGCTTAGACTTCTCAGACTTATACTTCAAATTTTGCATCTTAATCAGTTAGATTCTTTTAAAGTCCCACACTCTTTGTTCCCGTGTACTATCATTTTCCAAATATATTGAATCAGTATCACATATATGGTCTCATTTCTATTTGTCAGACTGTCCTCCTCCCTCGTTTTTTTAATAACTTAATACTATTTTAACCTATTCTCCCCCTAAAATTCTAAAACCGAAAATGGTTTTTCGTTTAGAGTTTTAATAGGCGAAAAAGTAAAATAAAAGAAAATAATAATATATAAGAAAAATGACTCGACGCGTCGGACTATGCACTTTCATCTTCAGGAATCACTTCACATTTCTTTTTGACGTCGTTGACCTCTAACAAATATAAAAATCTTGGTTTATCAAAGGCTTTTGTGTAGAGGTCAGCGCGTTGAAAGTCCGTATTAATTTTAACAATATTGATTAATTCTTTTCAAAGCAATCACGTATGAAGTGATATATAATTCTGACGTGTTTGATCTTAGGATGTTGGACCAGATTTTTAGTTACGGCTATAGCACAGAATTAACAAAAATATAGGGGTGTTAGAGAATTTCAAAAACCGTAGTCCCGTATTTGCTGTTGAATCCAGATGATTTGTGAACAGTAGCTTGCAGCAGCAACGTATTTAGCTTCATAAGTTGACAGAGCAACTGATGTCTGCTTCTTACACTACCATGTGACTAATCTTCTCCTAAAGAATTGACATCCTGCTGAAGTGAACTTGTAGTTCATTTTGCAGCCGCCATAATCCAAGTCACTGTATGCGGTAAGCTCAAAGTCATCGTCATGAGGATACCACAACCCAAGTGTTGGTGTACCCTTCAGATAACAAAATATCCTTTTGACTCCTATGAGATGGTTGACTTTCGGTTTCGCCTGATATTTGAAGCAGAGACACGTTGCGTACATGATATCAGGTCGTGAGGCAGTGAGATACATGAGGGATCCGATCATTCCTCGGTACATGGTGGCATCTACCAGATCACCATTCTCGTCGGGTGCTACATCATGGTTTGTAGCAAGTGGAGTCCCAGCTGCGAAAGCATTCTCCATATCAAACCGACTAAAAATATCACCTACATACTTGGTCTGATGTAGAAATATCCCCTTTGGTGTCTGATCCACCTGTAACCCGAGAAAGAACTTCATCTCTCCCATGGCACTCATCTCAAATTCAGCCTTCATTACTGCTTCAAATTCTTTACATAAGTCTTTGTTTTTTGAACCGAAGATTATGTCATCAACATAAATTTGAACAAGTAGTAAGTCACCCTCTTTTTCTTTGATGAACAGTGTACAGTCAATTACTCCTCTGTGAAAGTCGTGTTTCACAAGATGAGTTGAGAGTTTTCATACCATACTCTTGGGGCTTGGTGGAGCCCATAGAGAGCCTTATCCAGTTTGTAAACTCTGTCCTAATGATATGGACCCTCAAATCCTTCGGGTTGACTGACATACACTGTTTCCCGGATTTCACCATGAAGAAATGCACTCTTGACATCTAGTTAATAAACTTTAATCTTCATGTACGAGGCTTAGGCTAGGAAGATACGGATTGCTTCCATTCTCGCCACAGGTGCAAAGAATTCATTGTAATTAATTCCCTCGACTTGTCAAAATCCTTGAACTACAAGTCGAGCCTTGTTTCGGATTATGACCCCTTGGTCATCTTTCTTGCATTTCAAGACCCATTTGGTGCCAATGACCTTAGCACCTTTAGGTCTATCCACCAGTGTCCATACACCTAACTTCTTGAATTGAAGAAGTTCTTCTTGCATGGCACTCACCCATGCCTTATCGTTTAGGGCTTCACTGACGTATTTTGGCTCAAACTGAGATACAAAACAAAGATACGCACCATCATGCAGATAACCCTTTTCTATACCGAGGCATAATCAGCTAAATATAGCTGATTTCTTGTCTGAACTCCTCATTTGACATCCCTAATAACATTGTCCAGAGGATGATAGACATTTAGGCGTGCTCGAGGAGTGGTGGGGACGACTACCTCGTTATCGAGATTGTGAACCGTTGGTTCCGTATATGAGGCAGTAGGAGTGTGAGGTTCCGAAGAATTAGAGGCATCAACATCAGATGCTTGTGTACTTGCAGTAGTAGGAACATGTTCTTCCTGATCGACCTGATCATTCTCCACGGCGTAATCGTCAGGGGAGGAGTCACTTTCCTCAAGTGCTCCCCCGAAATGACTAGGCGACTCACCTTGTGAACCAAATGTTGTTGAGTCTTATGATAGTGTGTTTAGACATCATACATCATTTTGGTTGCTAACTCATCTTCAGGAGTGGAGAGAGGATGTTGAAGGACTGAAAGAATCCATCATAATCGAAAAAGAATGCAGGTCCTTTTCCAATAGGGGGTGGTGTATCTCTGAACTTCGACATTGCACCATACTTCTACTTGACCCGTTGAGTTGTTGTAAACTCTCTTATTCGGTATGTTGTATCCTAGAAAAATTCCTTCTTCAGCCTTCTCGCTAAACGTTCCTTCCTGAGTTTTCTTCAGAAGGGTGCATGGTGTGCAAAACGGTTCGAGGTACTCTAGATTAGGTTTACATCGTTGGAGTAACTCGTAACACGTCTTACCATGATGTTTTACTACCAGGACTCGATTTAGAGTGTAACATGCATTGGCAACTGTCTCATCCAAAATTGGATGGGCAGTATCAAGTCTGCTAGCATCGTTCGTGCTGTCTCTATCAAGCTGCAATTCTTTCTCTCAACAACTCTGTTTATTTGAGAAGTGTAGGCAGAAGTGAACTGGTGCACAACTCCTTTTTCTTTGTAGAATACCTCCATCCATTGGTTCTTGAACTCAGTATCGTTGTTTGAGCGTACTTGTCTTACCTTCAGCTTGTAGAGTTACTCAAATGTAGTTACTAACTCTTTGAATGACTCAAATGTTTTTTATTTGGATTTCAGAGACATTACCTAAGAGAATCTTGAGTGACCTACCCATAACTACATAACACTACAAGTCGCCAGCAATGCTCCTTGTACTGACTGGACCAAACAGATCCATGTGAAGAAGCTCAAAAGGCAGTTCAATGGAATGAACTTTCTTTGCCTTATGAGACTTCTTAGTCTGTTTGCCTTTCTGCAGGCGACACAAAAATCCGGTAATTGGAAGTTTTTGACGTTTACTCCTCGCACTAGATCATTCTAGATCAAGTGATTCATCATTCATGGATTGATGTGTCCCATTCTCCTATGCCAGGAGATCGAATCTTTCTCTGTATCCTTTGACAAGAAGCGTTGAACTTGATGATCCGTTGTTGGGGCCTTTGATAGATCCAAGACATATAGATCGCTATATCTTGAAGCTGACATTAAGACTTGGTCCTCCGGGATAACATAATATTTTTTTAACACAGCACTTCTTGTTGTTAAATACTACCTTAAAGCCTTTGTCACATATTTGGGATACAGAAAGTAAGTTGTTTTGAAGTTGTTGAACATAGTTTACCTTATCAAACTTCATTTTCTGGTTCCCCACTTCCCCTTGAGCTATGATGTACCCTCCTTTATTTCCCGCAAATGAAACGTGTCCTCCTTTAATCTATTTGACGTTTGAAAGGAGTGACAGGTTCCCAGTCATGTGTCTTGATGCTCCGCTATCTACAATCCAGGTATTTGTGGTAGTACTATAGCGAACACCCTCCACATTCAAAAGAAATAGTTAGTTGAGGTTAGGGACCCAAGCTTTAATTGGCTTGGGTAACCCAAAAGAATCACACATCATAAATTCCACCCACTGTCCATTTGAGGGTGAGGGAAGATCATTCGTCTTCTTGTTCTCATTATCAGATACAAGATTGACTTTTCATTCCATAGGCCAATTTTGTGTAAGGCCTGTTTGTGTTAAACAGACGACTGGCTGATGGGTTGAACTTTAGGTTCACTAACTCTTTTTGGTGGAGTTATGGAGCTCCTTTTTGAAGAGCTCGGTTTAGTGTCATAAAGTTCAACTTTCTTCCTTGGTGTCTGATAGTAAGGACAATTAGACATGATGTGTCCATACTTTCCACAGTTGTAGCATGATCTACTTTCGACATGTTGGTGTAACTGTTTCTATGGAGAAGTGTGTGACACATGTGTGACTTTAGTCTGTTTGGTTTCGACACTTCTTGTTTAGATGTTTTATCTTGTCTACAAAATTAATTGTTTGACCTTTTTACATCTTTACCCTTTTGTTTATCTGGACTTAGACATGATGCACGTGTTTAGTTAACTTGATTGGTCTTTTTGGGTTTAGAACTAGACATTTTTGAACCTAACTTTACCTTAACCGTCTCAAATTGTTCATCCAAATTAACAATAGGCATTTTACCTTTTGACTTTAAAATGGTCTCCTTTTGTTTTGTGACAGATTCATTAGGTTTACTTATGGAATCTGGATCACTTACAAAAGGAGTGGACACCACATGATCCTTGATTGGGTTGTTATTAGTTGGTTTGCATTTAGCATTCAAAAAGGCCTCATCTGGTGGTGGAACCACTTTGTAACCCAAACCCTCCTTGTTGTTGCGTTCTTTCATTAAGCGCTGGACTATGTGAGAAGAACTGGTCCAACTGTGCACTTTTTATTTTAATGAATTTACTTCAACATCCAAAAATTCTTTTTGTTTCTTAGCTTCTTCTAGGGAGTTCAAATAGAACTTAATGTCATTTTCTTGGTTAAAGGCCACAACTTCGGTTTCCCTTAGTTGTTTATTTAACAGTTCTATTTTTCCTTTATAACTATGCTCATTTTGTTTTAAAATCTTGTTTGCTTATGTGCACATTTGTAAGTCATTTACTAAGCTATCATTGTGATCTAATAACCTAGCAAATTTTGAGTCTATGCTTTCTTTAAATTTATTACATTCATTACAAGCATGACTATCAAACAATTGGTCTTTGGTACTTACCTGAGAATATTCTGTTAAATCAGCCATCATAGCAGAGTCTGACTTTTCCAGTGCTGGTGATTCTGAACATGTTGTGCTGGTACCTTCTTCATTCGGGTGATCGACCACATTTGCAGTTTCTTCATTATTCGACATCACGAGTTCCACTGCTATATCACCTTCGCTTGCAGAATCGTCATCCAAATCCTCAAGACATTCAATGTTGGATTCTCCTGGAGATACAAACCGAAAGGTCCAATCTTGCCCTTCATCATCTTGAGCAGTCAAGGCCTTAGGTTCTTGCTTGATGATGCAGGACTACTTGTGGGTTATCTTGGCGAATGAAGGATGAGAATGGATTACCATTACCTGTCATCTTGGGCTTCACATATTCACGTTTGAAGTGCCCCTTTTCTCCACAGTTAAAACAGGTAACTTTGGTTTTGTCAAAACCAAAGGTTTATCCTTTGTGGCTATCAATTTTGTCCTGTCTTCTTAACAAACTTATTTTCCCTCCAGACAGCACTTGCCAATGCCCACATGATATCCATTCTTTCCAGCTCAGTCTCGTCTACTTGCTCGTAGTCTTCAGCTACCAGATGGCATTTTCCAATCTTCCCTGCAACTAGACCTTCATAGGAGTGAACGACAGATGCTAGGAGATCCATATGCTCCTTTGCTACCTCTACAGTCACATTACCGAGATTCTCGATCTTCAATTTCATAGCATGGGCTTCAGGTGCTATGTATTGGGTGCAAGATGACCCTAACGTGTCAGATCCTGAAGTAGTGGCTTGAGACGGAGCGGCTGAACTCGACACGAATGCCGTTTGTAGTGGTGCTCCAGACGTTTTTGCTTAAAGAGTTGAGTTGTAAAGTGACGGGTCCTGATCATATGAAGCTTTTTGAGACCTGTACTTCATCCTCAACTCTTCCTCTCTCAGCTTCAAAATGAATCCATTGATATCCAACTTTTCCAGCATATCATTCTATCTGAGTTTTGACACAAATGAAACCCATTTTTCTGGCAATCCATCTACGAAATTCAACACCTTGTCTTCCATGGACGTAGTAACCCCATGAGTGTGCATCTCACTCGTCAAGTGGTAGAAACGGTCGACGACATCATCCAAGCTCTCCTTACCCATCGATGAGAATTTATCGAACTCCTTCTTCAAAGCCTTAGCCTTTAGAGCTTTTAATGATGCATTCCATCATACCGTTTTTCCAGAGCATCCCATAGCTTCTTTGCTTGCTTGTTCTCAAAAAACTAATGGAATATATCCTTTGGAATTGACTGAGTTAACAGAGCATACACCTTCTTCTTTGTATTGTACTTTACCTTCTAGTTATCAGTCATGCCACCTCAGGTAAGTTTAACTCCATCAGCACCAACCGGCATGTTATACCATGTCTCTATTGATTCCCACATATTAGGATCTACTCCATTTAAGTATATCTCGAACCTTTGCTTCCATTATGGGTAATCATCTAACGTTATGAGCTTAGGGGGCTTGTTGTGATTCCCCACTTCATTTTCCAAAATCAATGGATTCTAGATCCGTGAATCCCTACCTACGGTGAACGCTAAGTGCTGATCTTCCATCACTATTTACTTTGAATTTTAGAACAAAACTATTTTTCTAGTGCGAATGAAAGGATGCGATTAGACTAATCGTGTGATTGAAAAATGCGGATGGCTCAAACGTGCGATTGAACAAATGCGAATGGATCAATCGTGTGATTGGACAGGTGCAGATGAACAATGCGAATAGGGTGTTCAGTCGTACGAATGGATGACCGACTAAGTGCAATCGTGCATATGGGAGGTACGAATGAGCTTAGTCGTGCGATTGAGTCAATTGTGCGACTGAAGCTGCTGGTTTTTTGAAAATTCAAGGGTTTTAGGTTCTTTGACACAAAATTACGAATTTTCACTAACCCTAATTTGCCATAAGCCGAAAATGTAAAATTTTGGATCGGGAGACACTGAAAACACTGTTTTAATCAAAAAGACGGTGTTTTTGAATGGAAAACGTGAGATTGACACCGAAAACATCAAGAGCCAAAGCTCTGATACCACTTGTTAGGACCGTTTTCGTACGGAGTACTAACTGATTCTGCGCGTATACTAACTCAAATAATACGGAATCCTATTTGATTGGCGATCCAATCAGGGAGAACACAGTCTAGATCAATCTAACGATTAAAGAAACTTTATGAATGATTAGAACACGATCAACTGTGATCTATGAACTTGGAACATGTTTTCTTATGTCTGTGGACGGCTAGGGTACGTCTATGTGTGTAGGTATTCGAATTGTTACATTTTTCCACGAATTAAGTGGTATTTATAGGTTAGGGTTTGTCATTCGTGCGACTGAACCATTGGTATGGTTCAGTCGTGCGATTGAATCATGCGATTGTTCCAACCGCACGACTGAAGCTTCAGTCATGCGGCTGAGTCAATCTTATGTCTCAATCGTGTGACTGATCCAGTCTCCTGGTTCAGTCGTGCAAATGCTCCATTAGCATGAAGTGTTCATGCGTATGATCCATTCGCATGAGAACTTCACATGATTAAGTTTAAACATATTTCTCAACCATTCTTGACTAAAAACTATGTAAGCAACCAGAAACCTATATAGTTAGTTCAACATGCGTTATCACACAATAAACAATGAAATATTTAACATTATAAGCATCAACCACATATTGTATTTCATTCATACCCTTTCAATTACATATATGTAAGACATGAAAGACATATTACATTAAGCTCCTAAACTAGATACATATGTATCAACAAAACGAATTAGAAAACATAAATTAGGTTGAACCAAAAGAAAAAAAGAAGAGAACAAGAAGCTTTAATTGAATATCAAAAAGGGTCATTGTTAAAATACATGACGGTAAAAAATAATGATGTTCAAAACAATCCTAATAAACAATTAAATGATGCTCAAAATATTTATAACAAACAACCAAATATGAACGAATTCAACACGTGAATGATAAAGAAACATATAACGCACAAGTAAATGAACTAAACAATTAATATACTAATGATGAACAAATATATAATGAACAACCTAACAACACTAATGATGAACAAATACATAATGAACAACCTAACAACACTAATGATGAACAAATAAATAATAAGAAACCAAAAAATAAACACATTAATGATTAACAAAATAATAATGAACAACAAAATGATAATGAACACACCAATGATGAACAAACACCTCTAAATATTTACGATTCTAGTAAATGGGATAATATTACTATTAATTTACGAGATAAATTAGTTGGAAAAGTGCCAAATTGAAGTTATGGATTTTAATTTTCCAAAAGATCAACATTCAAGAAGTTTTAATCCTTCTTTTTATATGCAAAAGCTACCAAACAGAGAAAAGTATAAAAGGAAATGGTTAATTTAATCTATAGATGTGGATAAAGTTTTTGTTTTTGTTGTAAATTATTTAATGTGAATTTATGTAAAAGTAATTTAGCAAATATAGGTACTAATGATTAGAACAATATTAATGCTAACCTAAAAAAAACATGAAGTAAATAATGGACATATTATCAATATGAGAGTGTCGCTTGAGTTAGAAACAAGATTGAAGAAAAATAAAACCATTGATAAAAAAACTCAAAGTCGAATCAATAAAGATAAAGAACATTAGAAAATTGTGTTAAAAAGACTAATTGTCGTTGTAAAAAGTCTTGGTAAAAAGACACAAGCATTTCGTGGAAAAACAGAAAAACTTTTTAACGAAAATAATGGTAACTTCTTAGGTTTAGTTTAGATGATTAGTGAATTTAATTCGGTAATGCAAAACATATTCGAAGAATAAAAAACAAAATATTTATAATCATTACATTGGACATAATATGCAAAATGATTCATTACCATGCTAGCAAATGAAATTAGGACTAAAATTCTTAAAACAGTTAAAGAAGCTAAATATTTTTCTATTATACTGCATTGTACACCTAATACAAGTCATGAAGAACAAATGTCTATTATATTACGTTGTTTAGATGTTTCAACTAATTCAATAAAAGTTAAGAATTTTTTCATGAAATTTTAAAAGCAGATGACACAACGGGTAAAGGTCTACTTAATGTTATTTTTGAACAAATTAATAAACTAGGACTTGATGTAAATGATATTAGAGGACAAGCTTATGATAATGGCTCTAATATGATAGGAAAAAATCAAGGTGTACAAAAAAGATTGTTAGATGTTAATCCCAGAGCATTTTATACACCATGTGGCTGTCATAAAAGCAATTAGATTTCAAGCTCCACAATTGAGAAATGCATTGTTAGCCTTACATGCTAATTGTAAAGACTTTAAACTTAAAAGTGAGGCTAATTCGTTAGCAACGCATGAATTGGGAAATTTTGAATTCTTATTAGGTATGGTTATTTGGTATGATGTTTTGTATGTTATTAATTTGGTTAGTAAGAACTTACAATCTAAAGATATGTGTCTTGATGATGTTATAGATCAACTTATTAAACTTATTTCTTTTTTTTAATACAGAGAAGATGAATTTTAAAAGACTTTGGTTGTCGCTAAAAAAATAGTTATAAATATAAATGTGAAACCTAAATTTTGTAAGAAACATATTATTTATACAAATAGAAAGTATTTGAAAATATTGATAATGAAACTATCAAAACTCTTGTTGAATATTTTAACATTGATTATTTTTAATATATAATAGACCAAGTTACTTCTTCATTTCAAACTAGATTAGATCAATTAAAATAGTTTGAAACTAATTTTGGTTTTCTATTTAGTATATAAAGTTTAAAATCCATAAATGAAGAAAAGTTCAAAATAAAAATGTATGCATGTTGAAAATGTTTTAAATTATGATGATAAACTAGATATTAATGGCTTAGATCTATTTCAAGAACTAAAATTTTTAAGAAAACTTATAGATATAAAATGTAATACACTTTTAAAATATTAAATTATATTTAAAAAATTATTTTTTTTCCAAATGCATTTATTACATATTGAATTATTTTTTCTAATCATGTGATCGTTGTTTCTGCAGAACAAAATTTTTCTAAGTTAAAATTTATTAAAAATTATCTAAGATCTATAACGTCACAAAAGAGATTAAACCGTTTAGCAATTTTAACGATTGAAAAAGAATTTTTTTAAAAAAAATTGACTACAATGAGTTTATTAAAGAATTTGCAACACGTAAAGCTAGAAAAATAAATTTTATTTATAAATATTTAATCAAATAAATTAAAACTTATTTCTTTAAGTTTATAGGATCATTAAAACATTAAAAAATTTTAATTCGGCTAATTATAAATTTTTTAAGTTTATTATTGACGGTCCCAAGCCCAGATAAGGAGGAGGATTTTTATTATAATGTTTGAAAAGGCCTCAAATTTTAGTTTCATTTTAAGCCTCCAAAAACATTAAGACGCCGCTAGGTTAGATCGATTGATTCAATGTTGTACGAGATTGTTTGGTGGCGTTTTGATAGTGTTCATCACGGATATAGGGATGAATGTATATATATATATGTATGTGCGTGAGTGAACCGTGTGTGTTATGGATGTATGGGTGTGATGTGTGTGCGCATAGGTGGGAGAGTGTGAGTATGGGTGTGTTTGTGAAGCACGTGTGCATTGTGCTTGTGTTGTGTGTGCTGTTGACCGAGAGTGAGTGTGTGGGAGTAGTGTGTGGGAGTAGTGTGTGGGAGTAGTGTGTTGTGTGTGTGTGTTCATATGGGTGTGTTCAAGTGTGGTTTGGTACGTGTTAAGTGTGTGTTGTAGGATGTGTTAAGTGTGTGTTGTAGGATTTGTTAAGTGTGTGTTGTAGGATGTGTTAGGGTGCGAAACACCTTTATTTTTCCAACTTAGTTTTTTATTTACTTTAAATAAAGATATTTAAATTATTATAAATATATTTAACTAAAATAAATAATGAATTAAATATCAAATTATTAGGTTGAATACTTAAATTAAATAATTTTAAATAATAATAATAAAATTGAAACCGCAACTATATTAAAATAAAATAAAAACAACAACGTAAAACGATAAAATAAAAGCGATCATATGAAGTTAATAGATAGAAACAATAATAAACTCACAAATCCTCCTATTCCCTAGAGATGTTCTATTAGATCATTTCACAATGCATGGTGAGCGTACCGGTTATGTAAGCTTCTAAATCTTTGTATGTGTGTTTGAAATGATGGTAATACCTTGTTTTTGTTCTTGCTCTTCACACAACCAATTAGTTATGGAACGTCATTCATCTTCTATAATCATATTATGTAATATAATACATGAATGCATTATATCACCTAATACTAGTAAGTTCGAGGATCTTATTGGGAATCGTATCATAGCCCACCTAGCTTGAAGAACACCGAAGGCTCTTTTAACATCTTTTCTTGCAGACTCTTAACGTATTTTGTACCACTTTATTTTCAGATTATTCTCCAATGGATATGTGAAACTCTTCACAACCGGATAGATACCATCTGCACGATAATACCTTGTGGTGTAGTTATGCTCATTCACTATAAAATTACACTGAGATGCATTCCCCTCTAAGATTTTATCAAAAACTAAGGTTTGATTAAGCATGTTAATATCATTGTTTGATCCAACTACTCCAAATAATGCTACCAAATCTAGAGGTCATGTGATGCAACTGCTTCTAGCATAATGATAGGATGCCCATGATCACCACGAGTATATTGATCTTTCCATGTAGTTAGACAGTTTCTCCAACTCCAGTGCATACAATCAATGCTTCCAGCATTTCAGGAACCCTGTGATGGACTTCATGTTCAGCTACTAACCGGTCAACGTCATATTAGGTTGGTCTTTTTAAATACACAGATGAATAAATTTCCATGATAGACCTGCAAAACTTTTATAGACATTCCATTGCATTACTTTCACCAATGCATAAGTATTCATCGCATTGGTCAGCTCTTGTGCCATATGCCAATTGATGAATGGCACTTGTACATTTTTGTCTTGGTGATAGACCCTTTCTACCTATAACATCATATCTTTGTGTAAAATATTTCTAGCTTGATAACCATACACTTTGGTTGGCCCAAAATACTTTGGAATGTCTTTAACTATCCTCCACACATGTTCATATGTGAAGACAACATTATTAGTGTTCGTGTAGTCATATTTTGCTTGGATTATATATTGGTCTTCATACCAACCACTTTTCTATTAGGACTTGATACGAATATAAGACGAACTAAAGTTAAAAACCTTTCCTTTGATCTAATGCCAGTGAACTCTAAGGTTGTGAGCATTATTTGGGGTTCCCAGCACTGTAATGTTGTTCTATCCACCCCCAATATGCATGTTAGTTTTGATTTTTGGCAATTATTGGGTCTTCAATAACGGCTGCATAAGACTTATGGAACAATACTTCATCATCAGCTGCCCACTTGATACGAATAGACTTCTTAACTTTTTCTTTTTCTTTTTCATTTCTCTTTCCTTTTCCCTTTCTTCTTTGTTGGTGTTTTTTTGGGTGACGAAGGTGCTTTATCATTAAGTTGTTCATTATATCTAATCCATGCTTAATATTGTTGATAGTCTTCCAACGAAGACTGAGATACAAGTGGAAATGATGAGAAGCCAAGTTGTTGAAAATATGAGAATCCCCTAGGTTGTTGACTATATGGGAATCCCCAAGATTGTTAAAGAAAAAAGAGATTCCCCCGATTGTGGGAATTGGGAGAACCCAAGATGTTGATATTAGGATAACCTGGGTTGCTAATATTTTGTAATGCCCGGGATAAGGTCGAAACAAGCAAATTAATATTAATGGGCTTAGCCGGGATTATTTAAAAGAAAATAAGCATGAGATGGGGTATGGACCAAGTAGACCATGCGGGTTATGTGTTCGACGAGTTTTAGGTTTTGGGAACGCCAGATATATAATAAATGGATCAGCTTGAGCTACTCTCATTTACAATTCCACACCAATTTCTAGAGAGAGTGTAGAGATAGAAAGTAGAGATGAGGTGAAGGTTCAAGGCTTGGTTGATCACGGGATTGAAGATCGGTGTTATAGGCATCCAAAAGACAAGGAAAGACCAAGAATCTAGGTAAGAAACATCATTTAATCTTTCCTTTTGATGTAAACCTGGATTCTAGGGCTTGGGGTTTTTGAAAGTGGCAAAGAATCGCCCAAAACTCATGTTTTTATGTAAGAAAACATGTAATAAGCTTAGATATAGCTTATTGGGTGATAAACCAAGGTTTTTGGTGTAAAAGATTGATGTTTTGGGTCAAAAAGAGGTTGGTTCGTAATTTCAGCCCGTTCTACGCAACTAGATGTTCATCTGGTGAAATTGTGTAGTCATCCAGCAAAAATATGAAGACTTTCTGCGAAGCTGTAGTTTCGCAGACCTGGATATCCAACGAAAGTTAGGTGAAACTAGCAGTGAAACTGGTAGCAAAGATGCTAACGAAACTGACAGTGAAACTGCTAGCGAAGGTGGCAACAAAACTGCTGATGAAACTAGCAGCAAAACTACTGATCATACAGCGAAATAAGCAAGGAAATTAGGTAGAAATTAATTCCTTTGAGTGTTAACTTATTTCCAAGCTGTGTAGTGCGACCCTTGTTTTGAAAGCTTGATTGAGAAGTTGCTCACTGAGTCTAGATGAGTTCTAGATCCTTTATTTTAAAGGTTTTAAACTAGTTTGGGGTTGGAAATGCATACCAAATATAGGATTTAAATGACCAAGATTTTAAGAGCTTTTAACATGAAGATTTTAAAGGTTTTAAACTAGTTTTAATAGCACGACTCCAGCCAGGGGCGTTGCCCCTTGGACCCCACTAAGGGTTGATAACCTTAGGACCCCGTTGTCAAGGGCTACTGCCCCCGAACCCCCGTTGCCTTGCGGGGGGTCGGATGTGCTTTGTGATGACTTGTTCTTGGTGAATGTGTATGTGTATGTGGATGAATTATGCATGATGTTTATGATGATGAGTGATGGGATATGTGATGATTATGTGATGCTATGTATGTCATGATATGTTTCCTTATGTTCCTTATTAGGTATTATGATGTGACTCTACGTGGTATGATTATGATAATGAACGTAAAGTATTATCTTAACAAGTGAAAGATTTAAGATAATGAAAGTGGAATATAATGAATGAACGAAAGAAAGTCTTGCAAGCAAATGAAAGGAGGTTCACAACTCATTGAGAGTTGTTAGCTCAACTGTGTGTTTACAGCGTGCGATCTTGGCTAACCCTTAAGGGTTCACACACAGGGGGAGTTAGTCTATGTGACTACTCCATACGTGGGATATGTGCGATATGGGATCCTTATCGCTTAACCCTAGATGATATGGCTTTGTGCTCAAGAGGGGGCTAAGCATACGACAATATTTAGATAGAAGTGAAAAGATAATAAATGTATGAAAAGTGCGATAAGTACAAAACATGCGATAAGTGCGAAATGAGTGCTGATGGAAGGTAATAAATATTACCTTGATGTACGTATGATGTGTGATCATGTGTGATAGTAACGAAAATTTTAATGAATGAAATGTAATATAATGTTTTTGTAAAACTAGAACTCACTCAGCAATGCTGACTTTTATGTATGTTCCAGTTAGCAGGTAAATATTGCTGAGGATGGCATGGAGCGGCTACTTGGCATTTTTATGAAGGCATCCATTTTGTTAAATGATATTGTTTTTGCATTGTAATGCGAACAAAAAATGTTTTGTAATTATTATGAATGTAGCATTATTTTGCAAAAGCAATGAATGAAATGATTTTAAATTATTCCGCTGTGTTGTTTTAGAAATTTTAATATATTATGTTTTATGTTTGATGATTGACTAGGTGTAAGTGTCCCAGGAAAATGGGCCTTACAAGTTGGTATCAAAGCCAAAGTTTAAGTGAAATAGGTAAAATTTTCAAAAGAAACCTAAACTTAAACTAGGAATGGGACAAAGGAAATGGATGCCAGTCCGAGTAGCTGCGTGCCATGAGGTATTTTCTTAATATTAACTAGTATAATGTGTGCATGTTATGTGGTTTATGTGCCTTTAGTAGATTTAGATACTGATATAGTCAGGATAGGTAATGCTTGGAGTATGAAGAGTAAAGTAAGTGGCTAATCACAACTGGTCACCATAATTACGGACTTACTATACTTGACATTAACTAAGTTATTACCTTGAATGACCGTGGTGGTGTTTGGATCTTATAACGTGCGTAGAGGATGGTGGGAGGTAGATCTTCTCAGGCTTCTTGGGGTGGAGGTCGTGGTGGGCGTGATGCTGGACCACGAGTCATGAGAGGAAGGCCTAGAGCTGAAGAGGTGGCTCATGAAGAGCCAAGACCCCTCATTCGGAGGCTGGTGATAAGAGTGCTAATTTGAGGGCCTCAGTGAAGGAGGTTGTGGTGGAGGAGGTTCACCACGTCATGTAGACAGTCTTAACGTCTGTGGTGACCGAAGTAATAAAGGCTGTAAGAGAAGGAGAAAGGAAGAAGAGGATTAGGTCCTTGGGAGGAAGGGACCAACCGGAGATTGAGACACTTGTCTTTACTAATGAGGAAGAAGAAGAAGAGCATGTGCCTGAGGCAGCACGAGGTTGTAACTACAAGGCGTTTCAAAGATGCAAGCCCCTAACATTTGATGGCAATGGCACTGTTGTTGCTGCCCATTAGTGGTGCGAGAGATAGAGGTTGTGCTTGATACTAGCGAGTGTAGGGAAGATCAGAAGGTGAAGTTTGCTACTCACTCATTTATGGACTCGGCTTTGTTTTGATGGGACAATATCATCCAAGATGAGGGTAGTAGGGTGATTGGAAGGATGAGGTGGGCAGAGTTAAAGAAATTGGTGATTAAGGAGTTCTGTCCTCACCAAGAGTTGGACAAGGTTGAGAGAGAATTCCTGCAGCTAGAGGCAGGATCCATGACACATCAGCAATACACCACCAAATTTAATGAGATAGAATGGTTGGTGCCGGATCAGGTGACACCTCTGTCGCGAAAGGTCAAGAGGTATATTTAGGGCTTGCCGGTGGATATTCGTAGGCATATGATCACCGCTTGGCTAAGTACGTTTAGGTCGGTGGTTTATCAGGCTAGAAGGTTATATAATGAGCGAGAGGTGGTGGTGGTAAAGGTGAACAAGAAGGGTGGTGGTTGATTGATGTTGAAGTACCAATCAAATAAGATATTAAATTGTATTTCTATTCACCTTAAACTAGTTAGGGTAATTAGGATTATCGAATCTCGTGGGATTAGTGGTCGGTGTATTGTGAATTGATTTATAAGAAACGATTAGCTAAATTATCAAATTACTTAAACTATTGCCTCTTGGCTATAAATAAGAAAAAGTAAATAAGAAAACAAATTGCAAATGATTAAACTTGATTAAGAAGACAATTATGAGAAAAAGTAATCCACTCCGGGGTTAAGGTTTGGTTTTCAGTAATCGTTTAGTTCAACTTAGTGGAAAATACTTAACGGGGATTCTATACGTGTAATGATTAAGTGATAATGATAATCAAGACTTAACAGGTCTTAATACACAATACCAATTCAATTGACAACCAAGACTCTACAACCATACGATTCGCGCAATATCATATGACATTCAAATAAAGGTTAACCAAAACAATTGTTTAAATAATAAAAACACAAGCTAAACTTATTAAAGAACTTAAAGGGTTCTAAATTTTAATCCCAACACAAGTTTAACACAAACGAGAACCTAATCACACAAAATCCATTACCGAAGTAGATCACGAGAAGTTTAGCCGCTCATTGTTCTTGAATGATCTTCAAAATCGTTGTTGAATTGCATCCCGGATGATTGAATGGTATTAGAACGATGTAGAATGGTGAATCACGGGTCTAGAAACACCAAAATTTGTCTCAAATCGTTCTAGGTCGAATGGGGGGCAAGTGGTTCTCAAAACCTAAAAAAATACGATTTTATAGGTGCTTTTCGGAGGCTTTGGTGTAGGCTACGCCAGCCAGCGTAGCCTACCCTGGAGGGTAAACTGTTGTTTTTTTTGCTGATGCTGGTGTAGCCTACGGTGGCTGTAGTAGGCTACGGTGGAACCCTTTCTGCTGTTTTTTGAATCTTCGTTTCTTGACCCCTCCAACGTCTTGTTTCATCAAGAAAGCTTCCAACTTGGTTATTTTACCTACAAAATCACTTCAAACTCCTACTTAACTTATTCAACATGATCACATGCATAAATACGAGCAATAAAACTTAATATTTAACATTTAAACACTTAAAATACCATTTCAACACACTCACATCAGTGGTGACCGAAACTGGAACGGGAAACCATTTGGACATGGCGGAGCCGATCCAAACAATAAGGTTGCAAAGTTTGGCGACCGACGTATGGTCACACCTGGCGCGTGTCTAAGAAATGTGCTAAATGCGGGAAGAAGCATTCGGGAGAATGCAAATGGGGATCGAACATCTACTTCAAATGTGGGAAGCCCGGTTACATGGCTAGAGAGTGTCGGGTTATAAGGTGTTAAAACTGTGGAAAAATGGCCATCTGAGCAGCGATTGCAAGAAGCCAAGGACGGAGAGTTCCAGTGCGAAGAAGGTGGTCGGGACGAAAGGGCAGAAGGTGAGCGCCTGATCTTTCACAATGACTTGGGAGGAGGCTAGGACGGATCCCGATATGGTGTCAGGTACGTTTCTAATAAACCAAACTCTTGCATATGTGTTATTTGATTCTGGTGCTAGTAGGAGTTTCATATCCGTTGCCTTTTGTGCTAAGTTTCCTATTAGGAGTAGAAGTATTGGTAAGACCTTTGATGTAGAAACTGCCATAGGTAACTCTACCAGTATTTCTGAGATGATTGAAGGTTATGACATAGAATTAGAAGTTCATTAGGTTTCTGTTACACCGTTCGTGATGACCTTAGATGGTTTCGATGTAGTCCTAGTAATAGCTTGGTTGGTAGAATATGAGGAGAATATTGTGTGTCGCAAGAAGATGGTCAAACTAACAGCGCCAGACAGGAGTTCGTTAATGATTTATGGTGATCGTGTTACAACTATCCCCAAGGTGATTTCGATGGCGGTGGGGGGAAAGTGCATAAGGCGTGGATGTAGTGCCTACTTGGCCTACGTAAAGGATATGGACGCATCAACACCACAACTATCAGATGTACTGGTTGTGTGTGAATTTCCGGATGTGTTTCTAGAAGATTTACCAGGTGTGCCACTGGATCGTGAGATCAAGTTTCAGATCGATTTGATACCTGATGCCTAACCTGTTGCTAAGGCATCATATCGGTTGGCTTCGACCGAGATGAAGGAACTGATGAAGCAACTGCAGGGGTTGCTTGATAAGGGGTTCATTAGACCGAGTATCTTTTCTTGGGGTGCTCCCATCTTATTCGTGAAGAAGACGGACAATAGTATGAGGATGTATTGACTATCGCGAGCTGAATAAGTTGACGGTGAAGAATCAATACCCCTTGCCTAGAATTGATGACTTGTTTGATCAGCTCCAATGTGCCAGTTGGTTCTCAAGGATAGACCTTCGATCTAGCTACCATCAGCTGAAGGTGAAGGTCCAAGATATTCCTAAAACAACTTCGCACGCGTTATGGACACTATGAGTTTCTCATCATGTGTTTTGATTTAAAAAACACGCTAGCTGCTTTTATGGACTTGATGAATTGGGTGTGTTGGCCAATGCTAGATAAATCAATGATTGTATTTATTGATGATATCCTGATTTACTCAAGGAGCGAAGAAGAGCATGTCAGTCACATTCGAGAAGTGTTGTAGACGTTGAGAAAGGAGAAATTGTATGCCAAGTTCTCCAAGTGCGCGTTCTGGTTGCGTGAAGTTCAGCTCTTGGGTCACGTGGTAAATCCCGAAGGGATTATGGTGGACCTGACAAAGGTGGAGACGGTGATGCAATGGAAGTCTCCAAAGACGTCATCCGAGATCCATAGTTTCTTGGGGTTGGCGGGCTATTATAGAAGATTCATCCAAGACTTCTCTAAGATAGCTTCTCAACTGACCAAGTTGACCCGCAAGGATGTGAAGTTTGTATGGGGTCAAGCTCACAAAAGTGCTTTTGAGGAGTTAAAGGAAAGCCTAACTCAAGCTTCAGTCTTGTCATTACCCAAAGGAAGCAAGGATTTGGTGGTCTATTTTGATGCTTCTTACTCGGGGTTGGATTACGTATTGATGCAGCAAGGAAAGGTTATAGCCTGTGCATCACAACAATTGAAGGTTCATGAGGTTAATTATCCTACTCATGACTTGGAGCTAGCAGTTGTGGTCTTTGCGCTAAAGATTTAGAGGCACTACCTATATGGGACAAAGTGAACCATCTTTATTGACCACAAGAGCTTGAAGTACTTCTTTGAGCAAAAGGATCTAAATATGAGGTAGAGGCGATGGTTGGAGCTCATAAAGGATTATGATTATGAGATCCATTACCGTCAAGGCAAAGCCAACGTAGTGGCAGATGCGGGGTGAAGGTTTATTAGTTCATTATGACCTCCAATGTGATGAAGCAGGTCAAGGAGTTTCAAGATGAGGCATTGAAGGAAGATCATCTTAACTCCGAAAGGATGAAAGATATGGTCACAGAATTGGGTGAAAATACTCTCGGGGTTAGAACCCAATTCAGACGTATATGGATTCCTTGTTATGGGTATCTACATGAGAACACCATGGACAAAGCTCATAAGACTCGATACTCCATTCATCTTGGTGCTACAAAAATGTATCAAGACATGAGGAAATATTATTGGTGGCTGGGTATGAAGTGTGACGTAGTGGAGTATGTGAGTAAGTGCCTTACTTGCTAACAAGTGAAGGAGGAGCATCAGAAGCCATACGGGAAGATCCAACCTTTGGATATACCTGAGTGGAAGTGTGAGCATATCACCATGGACTTTATCATGAAGTTACCGCGTACCGTGAAAGGGTATGATGCCATATAGGTGATAGTTTATTGTTTGACAAAGAGTGCTCACTTCCTACCGATTTGCGAAACATATTCCTTAAAGAGACTCGCGGACCTATTCATCAAGGAGATTGTAAGCCGCCATGGTGTACCGGTGTCTATCGTGTTGGATCGTGACACTCAGTTTACATCCAAGTTTTGGAAGAGATTTCATGATGCTACGGGGACAAGGTTACATATCAACATGGCTTATCATCCCCAGACATATGGTAAGTCAGAAAGGACCATTCAGATGCTAGAAGATATGCTTCGGGCATGCGTCATTAATTTCGAAGGAAGTTAGGGCAACCACTTACCGTTAGCTGAATTATCATACAATAACAGTTACCATACCAGCATTGTTATACCCCCTTATGAGATGCTATACGATAGCAGATGTATAACACCCCAATGTTGGGGTGATATTGGCTATAAAGAGTTAGGGAGCGTTGAGGTGTTTAAGGCTACGACTAAGAAGTTGGAAAGGATCAAACCCATTATGCAGGCAACTAAGGATAGGAAAAAGTCGTATGACGATAAACGACATAGACTGATTAAGTTCCAGGTGGTTGATAAGATCATGTTGAAAGTCTCATCTTGGAAGGGCATCATTCGGTTTAGGAAGCGCGGGAAATTAAGCCCGAGATATATAGGGCCTTTCCGAATCATTGCTCGAGTATGAGACGTGACCTATAGCTTGGAGTTGCCTAGTGAGTTAAGTGGAATTCATCTGAAATACCATTTATCTCACTTGAGAAGGTGCTTAGACAACGAGGATATGGCGGTGCCACTAGAGGATATTGAAGTGGATGAACGGCTCAATTATGTGGAGCAACCAGTGGCAGTCATCAATCACAAGGAAAAGAGGCTAAGAAATAAAGTGGTTCCACTTGTGCGAGTACAGCGGAAGCACAAGAAGGGGTCAGAGTCCACTTGGGAAGTTAAGGAGGAGATGAGGCAACATCACCCTCAACTATTCAGTGACTAACAAGTTTCGAGGACGAAACCTAAATAAGAGGGGTGGACTTGTAATGCATGGGATAAAGTCGAAACGAGCAAATTAATATTAATGGGCTTAGTTGGGATTATTTAAAAGAAAATAAGCGTGAGATAAAGTATGGACCGAGTAGACCTCGCGGGTTATGTGTTCGACAGGTTTTAGGTCCCGAGTACGCCTGGTATATATATAAATGGATCAACTTGAGCCACTCTCATTTGCAACTCAACATCAATTTCTAGAGAGAGTGTGTAGAGAGAGAAAGTAAAGAGGAGGTGAAGATTCAAGGCTCTGTTGATCAAGGAATTGAAGATCAGTGTTGTGGGCATCCAAACGACAAGGAAAGACCAAGAATCCAGGTAAGAAACATCATTTAATCTTTTCTTTTGATGTAAACTTGGATTCTAGAGCTTGGGTTTTTTAAAGTGGAAAAAATCACCCAAAAATCACATTTTTGTGTAAGAAAACATGTAAGAAGCTTAGATATAGCTTATTGGGTGTAAAAGATTGAAGTTTTGGGTCAAAAATGTGTTGGTTCGTAATTTCAGCCTGTTCTGTGAAACTGTGTGTTCATCTAACGAAATTGTGTAGTCATCCGGCAAAACTATGAAGACTTTTTGTGAAACTGTAGTTTCGCAGACCTGGATATCCAATGAAAGTTGGGCGAAATTGGCAGCGAAGATGCTAGTAAAACTGCCAGCGAATGTGGCAGCAAAACTGTTGATCATGCAGTGAAATTAACAGCGAAATTAGGCAAAAATTAACTACTTTAAGTGTTAACTTATCTGCAGGCTATGTAGTGCAACTCTTATTTTGAAAGCTTGATTAAGAAGCTGCACACTGAGTCCAGGTGAGTTCTAGATCCCCTATTTTAAAGGTTTTAAACTAGTTTGGGGTTGGAAATACATACCAAATATACAATTTAAATGATCAAGATTTTAAGAGGTTTTAACAGAAAGATTTTTAACGTTTTAAACTAGTTTTAATAGCGTGACCCCAGCCAGGGGCGTTGCCCTTTGGACCCCACTAGAGGCTACTAACCTTAGGACTCCGCTGTCAGGGGCTACCACCCTTGAACCTCCGTTGCTCCACGGTGGGCCGGTTATGCTCTATGATGACTTGTTCTTGGTGCATATGTATGCGTATGTGGATGAATGATGCATGATGTTTATGATGATGTGTGATGGGGTATGTGATGATTATGTGATGTTATGTATGTTCATGATATGTTTCCTTATGTTCATTATTAGGTATTATGATGTGACTTTCGTGGTGTGATTATGATAATGAATGTAAAGTATTATCTTAACAAAGTGAAAGATTTAAGATGATGAAAGTGGAACATAATAAATGAACGAATGAAAGTCTTGCAAGCAAATGAAAGGAGGTTCACAACTCATTGAGAGTTGTTAGCTCAACTGTGAAACTGGCAGTGAAACTGGTAGTGAAACTGGTAGCAAAGATGCTAACGAAACTGACAGTGAAACTGCTAGCGAAGGTGGCAACAAAACTGCTGACGAAACTAGCAGCGAAACTACTGATCATGCAGCGAAATAAGCAAGGAAATTAGGTAGAAATTAATTCCTTTGAGTGTTAACTTATCTGCAAGCTGTGTAGTGCGATCCTTGTTTTGAAAGCTTGATTGAGAAGTTGCTCACTGAGTCTAGATGATTTCTAGATCCTTTATTTTAAAGGTTTTAAACTAGTTTGGGGTTGAAAATGCATACCAAATATAGGATTTAAATGACCAAGATTTTAAGAGCTTTTAACAGGAAGATTTTAAAGGTTTTAAACTAGTTTTAATAGCACGACTCTAGCCAGGGGCGTTGTCCCTTGGACCCCACTAAGGGTTGATAACCTTAGGACCCCGCTGTTAGGGGCTTCCTCCCCCGAACCCCCGCTACCTTGCGGGGGGTCGGATGTGCTTTGTGATGACTTGTTCTTAGTGCATGTGTATGTGTATGTGGATGAATTATGCATGATGTTTATGATGATGAGTGATGGGATATGTGATGATTATATGATGCTATGTATGTTCATGATATGTTTCCTTATGTTCCTTATTAGGTATTATGATGTGACTTTATGTGGTATGATTATGATAATGAACGTAAAGTATTATCTTAACAAAGTGAAAGATTTAAGATAATGAAAGTGGAATATAATGAATGAGCGAAAGAAAGTCTTGCAAGCAAATGAAAGGAGGTTCACAACTCATTGAGAGTTGTTAGCTCAACTGTGTGTTTACAGCGTGCGATCTTGGCTAACCCTTAAGGATTCATATACAGGGGGAGTTAGTTTATGTGACTACTCCATACATGTGATATGTATGATATGTGCGATATGGGATCTTTGTTGCTTAACCCTAGATGATATGGCTTTGTGCTCAAGAGGGAGGTTAAGCATACGACAGGATCTAGATAGAAGTAAAAAGATAATAAATGTAGGAAAAGTGTGATAAGTACGAAACGTGCAATAAGTGCAAAATGAACGATGATGGAAGATAATAAATATTACCTTGATGTACGTATGATGTGTGATCATGTGTGATAGTAACGAAAATGTTTTAACGAATAAAAGGTAATATAATGTTTTTGTAAAACTGGAACCCACTCATCAACGCTGACTTTTATGTATGTTCTAGTTGACAGGTAAATGTTGTTGAGGATGGCACGGGGCGGCTACTTGGAATTTTTGGGAAGGCATCCATTTTGTTAAACGATATTGTTTTTGCATTGTAGTGCGAACAAACGATGTTTTGTAATTATTATGAATGTTGTATTATTTTAAAAAAACATTGAATGAAATGATTTTAAACTATTCTCTTGTGTTGTTTTGGAAATTTTAATATATATTATGTTTTATGTATGATGATTGACCAGCTATAAGCGTCCTGGAAAACGGCGCCTTACATATTTAGACATTAGAGATGGATGGTTTGGGTATTTTTCATTGGTTTCACAATTTAACATTTGTGTAAAAGAGAATGAAGCTTTTGTAACCATTAAGAATTGAATTTTGAATTATGTTTAGATCAGAGAGTTTTATAACGTTAGAAAGAAGATGAATTGTGATTTGAGAGAAACTTTGAAGTGATAAACATACTTATAATAGGTAAACTAGTCATTATGAATAAAAAATAAAAAGTAGTTGTTATTAATAGAAAAAAAATTAGCCATTATAAATAAAGCAAAAAAAATGAATAAAACAAAAAAATGACCGTTATAAAAAAACAAACAAAAATGTAGCCGTTACAAAAAAGTAGCCGTTATAAAAAATAGTTGTTGAAAAAAAAGAACTCAAATTATTTAGTTTGTTATTATAAATATTAAAAAAATTAAAATTAGAAAAAAAAATCTTTTAATTGAAACCATTTTAAGCATTATAATACGTTTTAAATAATTATAAAAAATAAAAAAATAAACTCTAATTAATTAGTTTAGTATTACAAAAGTAAAAAAGTTTAAAAGAATTTTATTTAATTAACATATTTTAATTAAAATATTATATTTAAATTATTATTTTAATTAAAAGATTTTAAATCATTTAAATAAAAATATTTTAATTTAAAATTATTTATAATAGTGGAGCTTACCACTATATTTATATTTAATATTGATTTTATAGTGCTGGGCACACAATTTATTTTTCTCCATCGCCCTTTCGGACGGATTTTTCATCTCAAGCGGCTCTCCCTCATCGTCGCCATTCTAGTGGGTGCGGTCCACATCGGCGACAGACAACGCGATGGGATAGTCTTATTCCTCAAAATTACTTATTGTTGCATGTTATAGTGTTTTTCTTTTTTTTTCTTTTTTTAATATGCTAATAAAATAATTTATTTATAGCACAAAATCAAACGTGACATATGTAACAAACAAGACATACTAATTTGTTGTGTGTTTGGTTTCTTAACATTTCGGTCTAAATTTTAATTGCTATGTGATAACATAAGTTTTGATCGAAAACAAGTTTGGTCAAATATAATATATTTTCCTCCTCATCTTTTATGTACATGTAAAGATGGTTTAATATTCAATGCAAATTTTGTTTGATAGCGAAGGTATAAATTCGAGGTTCGTTCAATACAGATGTGCGTATGGCGGAGTTGGTTTATACATGGCTTTTTCACTTGACTGTTCTAATAGTTTTTCTATCAATTTACATAACGTTAACCCGATTTTTTTTTTGAAAGTTCTTATATCGTAATGTGCAGAGCATAGTTACATTTTCTATTTACACTTTAGTTTGTATAATTGATTTTCCACAACTTCACATGTTTCTTTAATCGTAAAGCCACACGTAATAACATATGGGGTTTAGTTGTACCGCCCAGCCGCATCGCCCGAGGGTAATTTTGCTCGTTTGTTATTAATAGTTAATTTGTTTTATGATTATTTTTTAATACTAAATGTTTAAATATACAAAGTATTTCAAAATTGATTGCTTATTAAACTTCTTATTTATACCAATATTTTTTTATCATTCGTTTGTTTGTATAAGCCATTCATTTTTTGGTTTTTTTACATATTTTCCATTTTTAAAATCATAAATTACAGATTTTTTTAATACTCTTCATTTTCTAACGTTTGTCCTTTTAAGCCGTTTTTTTTATTTTTTTTCCTTTTTTAAGATAGTTCATACTATAATAATTGAACGATTTACTAACTAAACTATTTAAAAAAGACAAAGTATTTTTAGAAATGAACTACTTTAAATAAAATTACAAAAAAGATTTGAAAACAAATAATTTAAAAAGATAAATGATTTTAGAAAATAAAATGGTTAAAAATGGTATAAAAATAAACGATTAAAAATAAAATAAGTTCAATAAGTGAATGATTTTAGAAAAGATGTATTCATTTGTATATGTAAAACGTTGAAGCGTTAATAATAATCATAAATTTAATTAATAATTAAAATTAAATACTGCAAGAATATACAAAGAACAATTACTTTAACCATCTTTGCAAAAACAATTATTGAATAACTTTTTTATTAAAATAAATACTTTATGATTTTATTTTGTGACAACTCTAAACCAAGATTAGATATATTTAACATTTTTAAGAACTACTCTACAAATTAATAATATAATACTTATATCTTATTAGAGATTATTAAGGTGATTATATTCAATTATATAACTTTTTTACATGCTTAATTGAACATGCACTTATGATACATGAACATGCATGCATGCATAAATGTTTACATGTGTATATATTCTTCTAACGTGAACTTTATGATTATTGAATCATTCGTGTCAAGTTACCGAATTATATGATTATATGATTAGTTATTTGTATATGTCTTCTATTTATATGTAATGTATTAAGGCTTAAACTTAACTAAACCATACTACATTAAGTTAACCTTGTATCAAAAGTTAAAACTAATCAAATTTTAAACACCCAAACACTAATTAAAACACAACCTTAATCCTAATATCGGTTCATTAGGACACTAACTAAACCGATTAAACACCTAAACTATTAACTAATCCTAGCATAATGACTAAGTAAGCCATTAACACCCTAAACCGCCACCTAGCCAACCCTTGACACTGATCATTTCCCCCAAACCCCCCACCTAGCATTACTATCACACTAATCACTCTTGGAGCTTGCCACGTATTCCTACTAACCCACTAATCAACTCTATAATCCACACCTCACCACTCTGAACCTAGAGCTAATGATGAGCTCTCCACCTTCTTCCACACCTCTCAGCCGATTGAACTACAACCGCAAACCACCACAACTGCCCCTATCCTCATATCTTTCGACACACACACACACTCTCTCTCTCTCTCTCACAGTTTTCAAGTCACCACCACCATCGCCTTCTTGTTTTCAATCTCCGAATACCATCATTATTCTTTTTTTTTGGTTACTACAATCACCATCACCATTTTTGCTCATCACCAACTCTAACCTCAAGTATAACATGGAGCAAGTTACTTCCCACTAGCTTATGATCAAACTTTAAGCTCAATAATGAAAAAAGAATTTGGATTTCTAATAATTATATGCTTTGAGAAAATATTCTAAGAGAAGCACATAAATCGAGATACTCGATACATCTAGGAAATAATAAGATGTACATGGATTTGAGAAGCTAATATTGGTGGCCAGGTATGAAGAAATATGTTGCAGAATTTGTAGAAAATATGATATTTGTTTAAGAGTTAAGGCCGAATATCATAAACCCTCGGGATGTTTGCAACAGCCAGAAATTCTAGAGTGTAAGTGGGATCAAATCACTATGGATTTTGTAACTAAGTTTCCTAGAACGTCAAGTGGGTATGACATAATATGGGTTATAGTTGACAGACTGACTAAGTCAGCACACTTCTTGCCAATCAGAGAAAATTAGAAGATGAAAAAATTATCAAGGATTTACATGAAAAAATTGTGTCAAGACATGAAATACCCATTTTAATAATATCCGACAGAGATAGTAGGTTTACTTCAAGATTCTGGCAAACTCTGCAAAAAACAATAGGAATTCAGATAAATATGAGTTCAGCATACCATCCACAGGTAGATGGACAAAGTGAGAAAACAATTTAAACATTAGAAGATATGTTACGAGCGTGTGCGTTAGATTTTGGTGGTAACTGGGATATACACTTACCTTTAATAGAATTTTCATATAACAATAATTATCATTCTAGTATTAGAACAGCTCCATTTGAAGCTCTATATGGAAGAAAGTGTAGGTCACCTTTATGTTGGAATGAGATAGACGATAGATAGTTTACAGCCTAGAACTTATACAAGAAACATCAGATAAAATTTGTGAAATTAGGAGCATATTAAAACCAGCACGTGATAGGCTAAAGAGTTATGCTGATAAAAGAAAAAAAGATTTTAGAATTTCAAGTAGGAGATAAAGTGTACTTAAAGGTATCACCTTCAAAAAGAATTATTCGATTTGAGAAAAGAAATAAGTTAAACCCTAGGTATATTGACCCTTTTGAGAAAATAGATAGGATTGGTCATTGTAACACCCAAATATTTATTATTTTGAAGCCGGTGAAGAAAGAAAAGAAAATAAAGTCCAAAAGTCAAGGGACCAAACTCGCCAACGAAGAAAAGTTAGGAGATGTGGTGATATTAGTAGGGAGAGGGCAGCCCACTCTCCCCACACACCCCACATTTCAGGTTCTTAGAGAGGAGAAGAGAGAAAAAGAGGAAAAGTGTTGGTTCGAGTCGGTTCGGGTCGCCAAAATCGTCGTGAAGCAAGCCAAATCGAAGCTCTTGTCGTTGTGCTCGCTTAGGTGAGTTCTAGGACCCCTCTTTTACATGCTTTTGAATGGTTTTGGGGCTGGAACACATCTGAAAACCCTTTTTCGCGTTTTTGGGTGAAAACCCGTAAGTATGCGTGTATGTATGTGTAGGACCCGTTTGGGGCTTGATCTCTTGCTTGGTTGTGCTTGAATAATGTTATGGTATGCATACCTAAGGTTTAGGATGGTTGATTTAGGCTTAAAATGGGTTTAGATGAGTTTGGAGGCCGAAAACCCTCAGCTGCAGTCGGGATGAACTGTATTCTGCATCAGTTAGGGCTAGGCGACCGACTGGAGGCTGAATGGAGGCCATACGGCCGATTAGGGTGCGATTGGGGTCCATTCGCACGATTGGGGTTCATTCGCACGATTGAAGGGCCAGTCGCATGGGGGTCATGCGACTGAAGGTCCATTCGCACGACTGAAGGTCCAGTCGCATAGGTGTTCATCCGCATTGTCCATTCGCACAACTGGATGTTCATTCGCATAGGTGTTCATTCGTATTAGTTCATTCGCATGATGTTCAGTCGCATAGGGGCAATGCGACTGAAGGGTGTCCATACGCCCGAATAGGGCTGTTGTACCCGAGGAAGGTGTAGATTGACTTCTGACTTTCGGGGGAAAGTGCAGATGTAATTTTTGATGTAAAGGTTCCCATAAGAGTTTGTAAGATGACGCTTGAGGTCTTAGAAAGCATGTTGGGCATGATGAGGGTGATGATGTTGTATGTTATGTATGTATGATGTTGCCCTGTATGATGTGATGTTGATGCATGTTAGTGTTCCTTAGTGTGATGTATAATATCTTTCCTATGGCTTTACCTATTATGATGAATGAACGAAATATTATGTAACGTAAAGTGAAAGATAAAGAAAGTGGAACATGATGAATGAATGCATGTATTAATGAACGAATGAAACGTCTTGCACGCATCGGATAACGGGTCCTTCTTTGTGATTGATCCTGAATGTAGAACCTCTACCGCTCACCCCTAGTACTGTGGCATACGTTTAGCTGTTCATTTGTTGACTTCGGCCCAGTAGCTAAGACTGAGGGTTACTCCTAGTACCGTGGCATACGTTTAGCTGTTCATTTGTTGACTTCGGCCCGGTAGCTACGACTAACCGGGGTGTAGCACATGGTATTGGTATGGATGATGTCCGATGCGCAAGTAAAGTCATAATGAACGAATGAAAGAATGAAGAAGATAATAATGATGTTATCTATGTGTACGTACCATGTGTGATCATGTAAAAGTAACGAACGGTTTTATATGAAAGTAAAGTATGTTGTATTTATAAAACTAGAACTCACTTAGCAACGCTGACTTTGATGTGTTTCCAGTTGGCAGGTAATGGTTGCTGAGGATGGCACGGGCGACTACTCAGCTCTTTTGGGGATAACGTTCTTTTGATTAATGTTTTTGCATTGTAATGCGAACAAGCTATTTTGTAATGAATGTTGTATTAATTTACAAAAGCATTTACATGGAAATGAAAGATTGTTTTAGTTTTCCGCTGCGATTTATTAAATACAAATGTAATTATACGTTTTATGTGCGATGAGAACCCAGCTGTAAGCGTCCCGGGAACGGGGCCTTACAGTCATGTAGCATACAAGTTAGACTTACCTCAAGAACCAAGTGAAATACATAACACCTTTTACGTATCTAATTTGAAGAAAGGTCTGATGGATGAGACATTAAAGGTACCAATACAAGAAATTAAAATAGATAAGAAACTTCATTTTATGAAAGACCAGTAGCCATTATAGACATAGAGGTAAAAGGTTTAAGAAGAAGTAAAATTCCAATAGTAAAAGTCAAATGTAATTCAAAAAGGACCTGAATTTACATGAAAAATAGAAGATGAAATTTAGAGAAAATATCATCATCTATTTAAGGTTAAATTGAATGAAAAGGGAAATTACAAAGATAAACCCTCCACAACCTTAGAGAATACCTACCAATAAATTTTGTGACGAAATTCTTTTTACGGGGAGAGAATGTGACAACTCTAAGCCAAGATTAGGCAAATTTAATATTTTTAAGAACTACTCTATAAATTGATAATATAAATTTATATCTTATTAGAGATTATTAAGATGATTATATTTAATTATATATATTTTTGCATGCTTAATTGAACATTAACTTATGATATGTGAACATGCATGCATGTGTGCATAAATGTTTACGTGTGCATGTATTCTTCTCATGTGAACTTTGTGATTATTGAATCATATGTGTCAAGTTATCGAATTATAAGACTTATATGATTAGTTACTTGTATATGTCTTTCATTTATATGTAAGGATTAAGACTTAAACTTAACCAAACCATACTATATCAAGTTAACCTTATACCAAAAGCTAAAATTAATCAAATCTTAAACACCTAAACATTAATTAAAACACAACCTTAATCCTAATATAGGTTAATTAGGACATTAACTAAATAGATTAAACACCTAAACTATAAACTAATCCTTGCTTAATGACTAAGTAAGTCATTAACACCCTAGATCGCCACCTAACGAACCCTTGACACTAACCCTTTCCCCAAACCCGCCACCTAGCATTAATATGACACTAATCACTCTTAGAGCTTGCCATATATTCCTACTAAACTTACTAATCAACCCTATAAATCACACCTCACCACTCTAAACCTAGGGCTAGTGATGAGCCCTCCACCTTCTTCCACACCTCTCGGTCGATGGAACCACAACCGCAAACCACCACAAGCGCAATACTTGTTTTCAAGTATCTCTCAACACTCTCTATTAGTTTTCAAGTCACCACCATCATCACCTTCTTGTTTACGATCTCCTAATACTATCATTATTCTTGTTTTGGTTCCAACAATCACCATTACCATCTTTGCTCATCACCAGCTCTCACCTCAAGAACAACATAAAGCAAGTTACTTCCCACTAGCTCATGATCAAACTTAAGCTCAAGAAAAATCACACCAACCAAATCATCAAGAAGTCTAGCCAAGCGATTCTCTTAGTTCTCATCATCAAACAAGGTGTGTATCTCAAATCTATAACTAACAAGTAGTATATGTATTTAAACTAACACATATAATCAATCCTTTAGTTAAATCACCAAGGTTATTTACAAAACTACTTGATTTCTATAAATAATCAGTAAGAAAAGGATTCAAAAACAGAAAATTTTAAAAGTTTATAAAAATCAAGTATTTGAACAAAAATAAAGGAATTAAAGGGTTGAAACATGGATATTCTTGGTAAACTGGATTAAATATATAAATAATTGTGATTGTGGGAATAGAATTAAAAACTTGATAGAAAATATTAGAAATATTAATCTGTAAATTATGGGATAATAATATTGAGTATGTTAATTTATATGATAAAATCAAGGAAATGAAAGAAAATAATTAAGCAGAAGCTATGAATATGATAAAAATCTGGAAAAATTATATAATAAACCTTATATTTTATGAGAATTTTAGAATAAATTTCGTGACTTAATTCGCGTATGTGTGACTAAGTTTTATATTTTAGAAAATTATGTAAATAGAAAATTAAAAGAAATAGAAAACTAGGGAGATAAATAATGAAAATTTTACATGAATTATGATATTCAATAAAGAATAGTGTGTATGAATTTTGAAATTTTTAGAGATATTTAACTATTTTTGTCAAAGTAATATGAAACTTGTAAAACTTTTAGTAAATTGCTTGTTATGAGTTATTGATCTGAAATTTTATAGGATAATATACATTTCAGATTGTTTATAGTGGTAAATTTTGGTAATTTTTGGACAGCAGTAGCTATCGGATAGAAAATTTGAGTTAAATAATGATTTAAATACTAATATTTTTAAAGAAATATGATTTATCCTAACAAGTGAGTATTTTATAGGAATTATTTGACTTATTAGTTGGAATTAAGATTAGTAACATGGCCTATTTTTTATTTTTAAATTTTTGGAGGAAAAAGCATAGTGTTTGTGTTAATTTGATGCAAATTTAAGAAATTTAATTTGTTACTGCCATATTGGCACAACCATTAATTCAGATGATGAACCATCAATAATATAGATAGCGCTATTTAGGAATATGTCAACCTGTATTTGTTGAGATGAGGGCAATGATGTTATATTATTTGATTATGTGATTTGTATTTAACAGTTATGAATCACTTGACATGTAAGTAGGTTTGGTTGTGAGTTTGATTGTATTGCATCAATTTAAAATGATTTATGTTGTTGATTAAACCTATTTTCTCACCAACTATATGTTTCTAGTTTTGAGTATGCTTTTTCAGGTCAACGTAGTATTTTATAATCCTGTGTATACTTACAACATGTATAGTGATCGGCATGGCTACTTAGAGAAGCTGTGCATCTGATTGACTATTGACTTGTTTGACTTTAGCCTTTACGTGGATGTTCACATCCACTACTAGCCGAAGATTACATGATATGTTAAAGAAATATACTTTTGTTTAGGATTACAAATGTATAAGTTTATGATATTAGACTAAATTTTGTAAATTGTAATCCTATAAACATGAATTAATGGAAGTAATGTTTAGTTTAATGTTATGATTTGTATGCCTTAATATCAATGCGTTTTGAACCGACTAGTCACACCCAATCATTTCACGCTTTCGCCGGGATGTGATATATACAAACATTTTTTAATAAAGATTTTAATATACACACTAATAACAAAAGTAAAAAATAAAAGTATTTTAACAATTTGAGTACTTGATGGTGTTTTGATCATTTTATAAAAATCAATAGAAAAACTAACTCCAGTTAGATATTCGAACTCAAATCTTTACAAAACTAAAAGGTTATAAGCATGAAGATTTTAAAACATTAAAAGTTCACTAGTTAAAACTTAAAACATACAAATGTTAGAAATGCAAATACCAATTTACTCTAAATTAATTGAAGATTTAATCATCAACCATATAACATTATCAAGTTGTGTAACATATACCTTATATATACTATTAAAATAGCATGTCGGTGTGTGTAGTGGAATTTTAGGTGTTTATAAATTAACCACTAGACCTTTGCATTTTAGAAAGTGTTCCTTCAAAGATACAAGAGATAATACATTTAGTACAACTAAGTTATGTAGATTATACACACCGGGTTCAACGATTTCACCAGTTTCAAAGCTTTCTCGGTGAGACAGCACCAGAGTTCTCATCGATTATATTTTATAAATGAAGCTTGAAATTTACTGTTAAAAACTCATAATCATCAATCTAAAAGCTTAATACATTTAGTTCTGTGATTGAAGTTGATATTGGTTCGAACTCAAATAGAAGGGGATGTATGAAGAAGAGGAGAGGGTAGAAGAGAAAAGATATAAATATGATTACAAAGAGAATAATGAGTGTAAAGGGTAGGAAAAATTAACAGGAGCTGTTGGAAAATGAAAATCTACTATTAAAATCTCATTTACTTTTTAATTATAATTGTTAATGTTGAATGCAAGTGGTGGGCGAATTCAATTATCTTTTATTTATATGTTATACAAACGTCATTTTAAATAGAAAATCAGATCATGTGAGTTTTTGTTTGGAAACGAGTCGGTTTAATACGTTTTCATTCGACGTTATAAATTCAAATAACTCTATATTTTGATATAAATTTAGTTTGGAAACGAGTCACGCTGATTGTAGTATATACTTTATCACGTTACATACGCAGGCGCCACACATACATATTTTTATGTACGTTTTGAGTTATTTAATTTTCAACACAAAATTATTTCTTTTGGAGTTACATTAAATAAAATATGTTTTTGTTCGACGGTATAAATCGAATCACTCTACGTTCCGTTGTGAATTTAGTTTGAAAACGAGTCATATTGATTGTAGTCTATACTTTCACGCTTCGTATGACGCTGCTGAACACGCGACGGATTAAAAGCTAGTTTCCTTTTAAATCGTTATCATGTAAATTTATGTGTATGGAGCGGATCAATCAATTTAAAAAAAAACAAATTGAAAATGTTTAGATATAAAATGTGAAGAACCAAAATACTCCTTATGTTATCAAACCCTAGCCGCACACAACACAATTAAACAACTACCACTTCGTTCATCAACCACTCAATCGTCTTTGCTGCCTATCTCCGTCGGTATCTTACTCTACCTCCATTAATTTTCAGTTATTCTGTTACATATGTAAATTAGTTTACATGGTTCACCAAGGTTTAGATGAACCAAATTAGCAATTTTATGAATTTGGGTTTGTTCCATTTCAACCTTGTTTATGTCAAGTTTTAGTTATATCCAGCTAGTTTTGATAAAGAAATAGCCAAATCTAGATTATTATAACCGGGTTTGAACATTTCTTAGCTGCGGTATTATGTATTAATATGTAATCGGTGATGGTTACTGTCTGTTGTTATTATCAGTTGCAGTCCAACCAATTCAACTGTTTTGTTATGGGAGGATTGATTTTGCAATCAAAGGCTTTGATAGGGAAAGTAGGTTGGGATCGACGAGTACACGTGGTTAAGGGTTTTGTTAGTGGACTAGACCACCTTCATAATGGCGTGAATGTCTAAGACCAAATGTAAAACCGTGATGTCAAAAGCTCAAATGCTCTTTTGGATGAGAATACTAGAGTTTGGATGAGAATACTAGAGTTAGGGATCACGATCTTGGATTTGGGAAAGTGTACAAACGTTGAGTTATTTGTCTAAATGAAATTTTTAAGTATATGACTGAAGCTGAGATGTTTTATGGTTTGTGTCGTTGCTACGGATCTCTTTTTAAAAGGAGATGAGATGATCCTTGTCTATGAGCATGCACATACTCAAACTATCATATCTATATAAATGATACAATTTACTCATAGCAAAAATTATATATTATAATGGGTTACACTACCTTCATACCACAAAATGATCATGAAGTAATACATGATGAGACAGCAAGGATTTCATATTCAGAATGGGCCAACATGGGTGAATTATAATGAATCTGAAGGGGCCCATGGGTGAATTATAATGAATCTGAAGGAACTCAGGTATACACACTTTATATCAATGTTCTATGTGCATATTTGCATGTTCGTAGCTTTTCTAGGATTCTTATATTTGCATGTTCATATATCTAAAAGAAATGTCTTGGTGCTAACTGCTAAGAATGTTTATGATTCAAGTTCTTAAAATAGATAGAAATTGATGAGAAAATGTAATGTATCCATGTCTTTCATATGTTTGGTACAAGTTAGAATTCAGTTAAGCTTTACATACACACATACACAGATATCAAATTTCATGGTAACTTTTATTGAAACAATAATAATTTACCCTTGCACATACAGAGAGATCATATTTCATGGTATCTCTTATTGGAATAATAATTCATGGCGCTTATTTCATTTGGACTTTTTGGTCTAAAATAATTATTTCCATATCATTTGACCTTTACTATTTTCCACTAAATAACTTTTGGCAACTTATCTTCTTCTGTTATCTTCTTCTTGACAGAAATCTTTATTGGAGGCTTGATAGGTTGCACATATCAGTGTGGATTCTCAAACCACCTTTACATCGACGAACAAGCATGGTCAGAGAACAAGATGTGAAAAGGAGAAACATGTAAAGATGCATTAATATTAAATGTATTTTTTTGTATAATGCTTCATATATGTATTGTTTGAAAGTATATGCACATAAGAATGTTACGTCTAGTCAACAATATGGCTTTAAATCCACCCAAAGATGATTTTCACTCAATTAGTTCTTGAGTTTTATTTGTTCGTGTTGGTCATTATTTCAACTTTAAATCTTAACTTACATTCATCTATGCATTTATACTTTGTGGGTATTAAACCGTAACCACCATTTTATACCTTGTGATAGATGCCAAAGGCTATATTATAAAAGAGTTAAATTAAACATACCTTACAATACCAATTAGGTGTGTATTGTTTATGAGTTGTTATAACTGAACAGCTTAATCTATGCACACTATTTGGTTCAATTTGTTTTACGGTTTACCCTTTGCATCCTTGGTTTGAAAACAAAGTAAATAAAGGCACAAACCTTCGAAACTGAACCATTTTAACTTGTTTGGCCGGTTGACCCAACCAGGGCTACCTTAAGTGGTCTGTTTGATAATTTAACTTGCAATCTTGCAAAACTTGTTGAGCTTGATCACAAACACCCTTGTTATTGCTAACTTCCTCTTACATACGTAACTGGGTAGTTCTTTAGGATGTTGGGTTTGACTTGATGCCCATCTTGACATGAGTTAGCGATGGACTTCAACGAAAAAAATATGTTGATCGAGTCTTTTTCAAAACAAAAAATGATCTTTAAGTGTGTTTACAACAATGAGTAAAATACACTTTTCGCCCTTTATTAGTATAGTAAATTTTAGATTTTGTCCTTAAACTAAGTAATTATTGTAAACATCCTTTACGTCTAAAAAAGTTTGTACATTTTGTACTTTTCTCTAAGAGACGTTAATTTTGTTTGTTAATTCATCCATCCTCATCATCCACAACCACCATCGTCATCCACCATCATCCATTGTTAAATCGATCACCTTTCTTCTTCAGCCATACCACCATCGCTACACCACCATCGCCACATCGTCTGCACCCCTTCTTCACATATCTATCACCATTAATATGCAAATACACACCCCACACCTAGAGGTGGCCAAAAAAACTGGTTCGGGAACCGGTTGGCCCAAACCGGTTCGAAACCGACCCAACCCACCGGTCCCCCCCAGGTTTCCTATTTCAAAATTAAAACTGTTTTTTGAATCAAATTGGTTCCAACCCGTTTTTCAAACCAGTTCCAATCCGGTTTTCAAACTGGTTTTCAACCCGGTTTTCAAACCGGTTTTAAACCCGGTTACCGTTGGGTAACGACTATATAGCCGTTTGTACCATTTTGATGTTTTTTTACCATTATACCCCCACTAGGTTAGTATATATATGTATTTGATATTTTGGTTAAATCACAACAACTTATAACACTCTCTACTCTCAAAAATCTCAAAAACGCTCTCACAAATACTTTTTTTTCTAAACGCTATTAAAAAAACTCTCAAATGGCTTCATCAAATGCTCAATCATCCGTTGGTTGTTAAGCGTCTTCAAACAACGTGGTGGTAGCAATCCTTCCTACGAATAGGAACCCCGAAGTATGGTGCAATTACGATTTATGTCAAATGGCTAGCGGTGCAAACAAGGCTCGTTGCAAGTTTTGTCATAAGTTTTTCAAAAAAAATGCAAACACAACGTTGAAAAACCATATTTCAAATAAAAATTGTAAAACGTTAAAAGATGGGTTATATATACCCCATGAGGATGCACACAGGGGTTCAGTCTTGGTGATTGACCAAACGTATGGGGTCCTTGTCGCTTAACCCTAGATGAATTGATTGATGCTCTAGAGAGGGGTTAAGCATATGACAGGACCCAGATGAAAACGAGAAGATAATAAAAGTACGAAACGAACGATGATGAAGATAATAAATATTATCTATGTGTACGTACGATGTGTGATCACATTTTTAAACCTGTTACGTTTTGAAAGAACAATTTTGAAAGATAGATAAAGTATGTTTTATTTTAAAACTAGGATTCACTCAGCAACGCTGACTTTTATGTGTTTCCAGTTGGCAGGTAATGTTGCTAAGGATGGCACAGGACGGCTACTCAGCTCTTTTGGATGACATCCATATTTATAATGCTTTTGTGATGTAATGTAACATATATTTTGTAACTTGATAATGATGTATTGTTTTACAAAAGCTTTTATAATGAAAGGAGATGTCTAATTTGATAATTCCGCTGCGAGGTTTTAAGAAGGTTAAAAGTATTTATATGTTTTATGCGTGACGAGCGACCAGCTGTAAGCGTTCCGGGAACATGACCTTACAATAATTTTGTTTCAATTTCACACAAAAGTGTTTACATTTGTTTTTTATACTTTTAAAAATATGTACTTTTAGAAAATATTTTTAAGTAGCTTAAAAGATTTAATAAGAGAAAACTACTTCATAAAAAATGATTTTTTAAAAAATATTTTATATAAATATCATGACCAAACAACAAAAAAGTTAATGGTTTATATTTTTTCCATTTACGAACTATAAATATAATTCTCAATTACTAAGGGCATGTATGTTGCTAATAGACTCCTAACAACAATTAGGAAAGAAACGAGTAACACCGTCTCGTGAGTCACTCGTGATCAACTCGCTAAAAGCTCTAACTAAGTTGAGATTAAGCAAGCTCGAACTTATTTTACGACTCATTTAATAAATGGTTTTGAGCCCGAGCTTCATATATCGAGATCAAGCGATGAAACTAGCGTTGTATGTATATAATTTTTATTTTATCTTATATGTATATACAAATATAAATGATTATTACTATATATCACTTTATGTTTAAAACAATTATATAATATATATTGTTAGTTTAAAAAAATTACATAAACCATTTAATTTCATAAAAAGATCTTTTCTACATAATAACACAAATTCTATAAAGAGACGTTAAAAAAACAGATGAATGAGTATTAATATTTTTGTATGAGACAACGTTTTTGAAAAGTTTTAAAAAAACCTTCATAAAAAAACTATAAAACATTTTTTATATAATTACGATAGATGCTAAATTGATTTTTATTTTATTGGAACTTTGTACTTTTAACTTTAATTAAATAACATTATTAGAAACATAAATACTTTTATCCAATCAGATTAGATATAGATTATTTAAAAAAATTAAACATAAAAATCGATATACAAAATCTTAAAAAAAGTATTACGAGTTAAGAACCTTTTTAATCAAAAATAATTTTTACAGATTGAATCTGTGTATTACATGAATATTTAGTCTAGTTATATATAATATAGTAGTAATTGATGTGATTATTTAATAAGAGAAAAAAATAGAAAAAAATTGGTTAGAAGAATTATAATGTTAGCACATGTCATCCATAATTATTATTGTATTAAAGTAAGAAGATTATATGAACTAATTTCTTATATAATTTGATTTTTATAACTAGTAACAGTTAATCTTTTCTAGAAATCAAAATATTAAGATTTGTTTAGTTTTTATATAATATTTTGATAAAAATTGAATATATATTTTTTAAACCAAGTTTATATTGGAATGTCAAAAAACTAAGAAAAATTATGAATTCAAAATATTAAAAGTAATAAAAGAAAATCTACCTATTTTAATAAAAAGGTATCTTAAAATGACATGAGTTTACTAAAACTAATTGAATTATATATAAAACTAATTGTTAGAACATATAAATATAGAAAGCGAAGTAATTTGACCAACACATCCGTTACAAGCAAATCTTAATGTCACATACTCACATTAGTCACATCCACTAGTTCATCTAATAGATGTTGTAGAAATCAAGTGCTTTTAAAAATCTGCTTATCAATCATGAAAGTTTTATCACTCATCTTGAAAATATATGCAATGTTGGTTTGATGGGAGCCAAAGGGTTACTCTGTAAGATGGTTAAGATGGTCGATGAATGGGAGCTCTCATAATATGTACTCAGCAACATTAATATGGCAATCTACAGGTTCTCACGTACCGTATTGATGGATTTGAATCTTTACCCTCCCCTCCCCTCCCACCCACCCCCACACACACATCGACTTTATGATTGTTGCGGATATTGAACATGCAGTGTGACAACCATCAACTTTGCCGAGGCTATGTGTTTCTTAAAATACACCATTAGTTCGAGTATGGATCAATATTACATGATCTTTAGTTTTGACCATCCTTAATTTCTTAACTTTGATGATTTTGTCAACAAATGAAGATTTAATCTTTAGATTTCTTTTAGTGATTTTGGTGTTTTAGAAATCTAAATTATATTTGTTTGATGAATGAAATTTTATTGTTATTATTGCAATTATTTGTTAGTTAATTTGTTTGATGATTTTGAAATATAGAAATCTAGAATCCAAATTGAGTTGAAGTTCAAATTTTGTATTTATTAGTTATTTACTTTATTACAATTCATAATATGAAAAATACCTACTATAATTAAAAATGATAAATACCAACTATAATTAAAAATGAAAAATATGAAAGATAGATTTATATTTTTCAACGTGTCATACTTACATAATAATACATAAAATTTTCATCCTACAACTATATTTAAACATCGATTTAAAAAAAAGTTAAATCTCGTGAACCTGACGTCATATTCAGAAAATGATGTCAGCTATTCGAGACCATCAACTTTTTTCCCAATATAATCCCATTAAACCTTTACTCTTTTCACAAACCCTATCACACCTTCAACCATTTTCTTTCATCTTATTACACACGCTCTACCTCCGCCGTCAGCTGCACCGCCGTCAACCATCGCCACCAGCAGCTCCGACGTCCGCCACCGCACCATCGACCTTCTAAGTGAGTTTCCGATCACAGATTTATATTTACTGTTTTATGAATAATCAATAATGCTGAAGTTAGATCTGTTTAATTGGGGTTTAACATCTTTTACCCTTTTAATTTCGGTATTAAAAAAAGTTTTGTAAACCGATTTTGAAGTTTGTGATTTGTAAAGCTTTGGCTCTGTTTGAAGTTCTTGTTACATTATTGATAAAATTTTAATTGCTGATGCTAATTGGTAACCAGGGTATGTGGATTACGAACTGAGGATAATGATGAGTGTTTTTTCATCATCAATTTCAGCACAACTAAATCTCATTTTACTTGAAGAGATTCAGTTTGCAACCTATGAGTTTGATGATGGTATGTGGATTTGCAATGGAGCATCTAGAATGCTCTGTAGAGCTAGAGTTGTTACTCTCTTGAATTGGGTGAAACTAGTAGCAACAAACCTTTGTGTTTGAGAAGTGGACTAGACTACTTTCATAAATGTGTTTGGAGGTTTGCATGAAATCATACGTCTAAGTATCAATCATGAATTGTTCTTTTAGATGATAATAATTCATCTAAATTTGAAGATTTGCGGATTTGGAAAGGTGTATGATGGATTCGGAAATGTGTACAATGAAATTGAAATGCTTACTAAACAATTTCATTGTCGATTTTTGAGATGATTTTTATCTACGATTATCTATCTTATAAAACGTATAAGATCATATGTGGAAAGGTTTTTTATATCAAGTCTGATATAACGGTTAGTAGCTATATGTTAATCATATAGCTATCGTGAAAATGTCCACAGAAAAGATTCAAGATTAATACTTTAAAAGACGTATAAAAATAATATTATATATAATATTTTGTGGATTAGACTACTTTCATATTTTTGTTAACGTTTGTTATTAAATCTTATGTAAAAATTTCAAAAGTTATATGATTTGTAGGTATGTTAGTTGAAATTTTTTACGAATCAATCAATTATTGGTGTGTATTTTAATTATGTACCAAGTGACAATAAAGAGATTTTGTATTATTTGAACATGTTTTGTTATAAAGTTAGATTGATTATTGGCTTTCTTTTGTTTCTTTCATTTGTATAAAGTTAGATGATAATTCTTGGTTTATGAAGGATTGTGTTTGCTCTTGTCAAAGATAAATTTAACATATCGTGTTTTAGTTTGATTTATTGTTTGCATTTCTAACATTATAGGAGGTGACTTTTACATGGAACAAGTTGTTGCATACACAAAACATAATCAATTTATTCATAACTTTTAACACTACTATAGAAAAATATATTTTCTACGGTTAAATCTATAGCGAATTCATAGCAAAACGAGTGTTGCTATGAATTTGCTACGGATTTAGTTTGTAGATGATATTTTTGTCGCTAATTTGTCTTGCTACGGAATTTTGTTATGGACTAATATTTGCTACGAGTTAGCTATATAAACTGGCGTTGTTAATTTAGCTACGCATTTGGCTGCGAATATTTGCTATGGAGTTTGCTACGTTTTGTTTGATTTTAGCTATGGAAAAGTTTGCTACGGTTTTGCTATGGATTTTAACCACAGTTTTGTTATGAATTATTTATTTAGGATTTTACTACAAATATTTGCTATTAATTTAGCTATAGATTTGTTAGATTTTAGTTATGGAATTTCCTATAAATTTTGCTACGAGTATTGTTATATTTTTTCTACCAATCTTTTTATAGATTTGCAATTTTTTGTTACGGATTTATAAAATTATTGCTACCAATCTAAATTTTTCGAAAGATTTTCTTTTTATAATGTTATTAAACTTTTTCCTGTAAATAATATATGTCACAACTTTTATAATATATACAATTTTAATTAAAGGTTAACCAAAGTCAAATAACCTAAAACATCCAATTGCAATACATTAAACATCCAAAAACATTATACTTAATCCATACCAAATAGTATAAAATATTTAAATCATTCTAAAACATTAATGTAAAAATTATAGTGGTTACTAGCATAAATTCCTTCTTTAACTTGATGGAATGTTTTGTGGTAGGTTTCGTGATAGTAATCGAAGTTTCTCACTCATTTCCGCATATAGTCTTGCATTTCTTCAATTTTCTCCAACATAGCATTCTTTGTTTTATCATGTTTTAATTCCGCTACTTATTTTTTCAACCTTTGCACCTATAATAAATGCATTAGCAAATCACACTCATAAGACATTTATACCAAATACATTTCGAACACTTATTTTAACAAATTATAAACAAATAAAGCTTTGCTATAAAGCATTTCATTCAAGTAAATTGTGTATTGGTGCAAAAATTATTCATCTTGACCCATTTCTATATTTTAAATTACCCATCTTGATCAATTAAGACCAACTAAAAAGTACTTTGCCCAAAACTAACCTAAGTTGTTAGAATTAAACTCATAATGTGTAACACTTAATTATTTATTATTTTGAAACCGACGAAAGAAGAAAAGAAATAAAGTCCAAAGTGGAGGGATCAAACTTGCCAACGAGAGAAATTTGGGTGAATGGGAGTATTGAATGGAGAGGGCAACCCTTACTTTTTCCCCACACCCACCAAAATCAGCCAAAGAATAGAGAAAAGGAGGAAAAGGAGAAAAGGAGAAAAGTTGGTTCGAGTTGGTTCAAGTGAGCAAAATCGTTGAGAAGCGGGTCAAATCGAAGCTCTTCTCGTTGTGGTCATTTGTGTGAGTTCTAGGACCCATCTTTTACATATTTTTGAATGATTTGGGGCTGGAACACATCTAAAAATAAGTTTTTGGTGTGTGTGGGTGTTTGACCCGTTTGTGTATGTGTGGGTATGTGTATGATTCGTTTGGGTCTTGTGTTTGGGCTTGTGTGTGCTTGAATGGTGTTGTATGCATTCCTAAGGTTTAGGATGGTTGATCTGGGCTTAGAATGGGTTTAGATGAGCTTGAAGGTCGAAAATGGCAGATTGGGTTCAGGTTGAACTGCATTCTGCACCAGCTAGGGCTATGCGATCGAATGAAGGCCATACGACCGATATAGGTGCGATTGAGCTTCATTCGCACGACAGAGGGTTCCGTTGCATGACTGAGGGTTCAGTCGCACGACTGAGGGTTCATTCACACGACTGATAGCCCAGTCGCATAAATGCTCATCCGCATTAGTTCCATCCGCATTAGGTCTATTCGCATGGGACTTATCCGCATTGAGTCCATTCGCATTAGTTTCATTCGCACGATTGGGTGTTCATTCGCATAGATGTTCATCCGCATTGGTCCATTCGCATGATGTTCAGTCGCCTGAAGGCTATGCGACTGAAGGGTGCCCATACGCCCAAGTAGGGCTAGTGAACCCGAGGAAAGTGTAGTTTATGTACTAACTTTCGGGGGAAAGTGCAGATGTAAGTTTTGACGTGAAAGTTCCCGTAAGTTCATGTAAGATGACTGTTGAGGCTTTAGAGGGTATGTTGGGCAGGATGATGATGATGTTGCATATTATGCATGTTATGTATGTATGATGTTCCCCTGTATGATGATGATGACTGTGTATGTTATGTTCCTTGTTATGATGTATGTTTATCTTTTTTGTGGCTTTACGTGTTTTGTTAATAAATGAAATAAAAGTAGCATGTAACGTAAAGCGAAAGATAATGAAAGAGGAACAAGAAGTAAGAATGCATGCATTAATTAATAATGAAAGTAAAAAAAGTCTTGCAAGCCTTGTATGTCGGGACACGCCATTAAAAGGTGTTAGCCCAACGGTGTGTGGGTTCGCTACCCCGGGAGGATGCATATCGAGGCTTTTCTTTGTGATTAACAATTTGTATAGGACCATTGCTGCATACCCTAGGTACTGTGACTAGAGGTGCGATGCACCATTATAGCTGGCCTATAATAGGCCTAGGTAGAGTACCAGGAATAGCTGGGTATTGCATATAGCAGTGGTACACCTAAACTCTACCCTAGGTACTGTGACTAGAGGTGCGATGCACCGTTATAGCTGGTCTATGATAGACCTAGGTCCAGTACCAGGAATAGCTAGGTAAAGTTTATGGTTGAAGGAAAGGAAAGAGGTAATGATGGAAGAATGAAAGCATGAAAGATTAAATAAGATAATAATGATATTATCTATGTGTATGTATGATGTATGATCGCATGAAAGTAAAGAACAATTTTAACGAAAGAAAAAGTATGTTTTATTATAAAACTATAACTCACTCAGCAACGCTGATTTTGATGTATTTTCAGTTGGCAGATAATGATTGTTGAGGATGGCACAAGGTGCCTACTCAGCTCTTTTGGGGTAGCATCCATTTATATAATGCTTTTATGATGTAATGCAACAATATATTTTGTAACTGATTAATAATGTATTATTTTGCAAAAGTTTTTATAATGAAATGAGATGTCATTTTTTTGAATGTTTCTGCTATAATATTTATGTGAGAGAAATGAAAATGTATGTTTATGTGCAATGATTACCAGCTGTAAGCGTCTCGGGGACGGGGCCTTACAAGTTGGTATCAGAGCCAATGTTTAAGTGAAATTGGTAAATTTTCAAAATAAACCTTAACTTAAACTGAGAATTGGACGGAAAGGGAAGGGATGCCAATCTGAGTAGCTGCGTGCCATCAGGTATTTTCGTAAAGTTAACCGGTATTATGTGCGCATGTTATGTGTTATGTGTTGTTTGTAGATTGAAATACTGATGTAGTCAGGATAGGTAATGCTCGGGGTGTGAAGAGTAAAGTAAGTGGCTAATCACAACTGGCCACTGTAATTAGGGACTTACTATACTTGACATAAACTGAGCTGTTCCTTTGAATGATCGTGTTAGTGTTTGAATCTTTCAGTGTGCGTGTGTATGTTTGGCGGTAGATCTTCGAAAGCTTCACGGGGTGGAGGTCGTGGTGCTGAACCGCGACCCAAGAGGGGAAGACCTAGAGTTGAAAAGGTGGTTCCTGAAGAACCCGAGACCCCTCATCCGAAGGGTGGCGACGAGAGCGTCAATCTGAGAGCCTTAGTAAAGGAGGCTGTTGTTGAAGAAGTCCATCAGGTCATGCAGACAATCTTACTGTCTGTAGTGACCGAAGTTATCAAGGCTGTACGGGAAGGGGAAAGGAAAGAGAGAAATAGATCCTCGGGAGGACGGGAGCAACCGGAGCAGGAAACGGTTCTCTCTGATGATGAAGAAGAGGAGGAAGAAGAGCCTGCACCGGAGGCGGCACGAGGCTGTAACTATGGGGCGTTTCAACGATGCAAGCCCCCTACTTTTGATGGAAAAGACAATGCTGCTGCTCACCAGTGGGTGAGAGAAATGAAAGCTGTATTGAATATCAGCGAGTGTCGGGAGGACCAAAAGGTAAAGTTTGCTGCCCACTCTTTTGTGGACTCGGCTCTGTGCTGGTGGGACAATATAGTCCAAGCCGAGGGTAGTCGAGCAATCGGGAGGAGGAGATAGTCTGAATTGAAAAAGCTAGTGATTAAGGAGTTCTGTCCTCCTAGAGAAATGGATAAAGTTGAGAGAGAATTCTTACAACTGGAGGCGGAAATGATGACGCACCAACAGTACACCACTAAATTCAACGAGATGGCATGTCTGGTGCCGGATCAGGTGACACCTCTGTCTCGAAAGATCAAGAGGTATATTCAAGGTTTGCCAGCGGATATTCGCAGGCACATGATTGCCGCCCGACCGAGCACATTTAGGTCGACGGTGGATTTGTCAGGGAGGTTATATGATGAGAGGGCTGTAGTGGTGGTGGCTGAACGTAGCAGGATGGGTGGAGATGATCGAAACTGGCAGGGGAAGAGGTTTGGTCGGGGTAATGTCTCGAAGGTTAATAAGAAGGCATGGGTGGATGATCGCCGTGTGGCCACATGGAGTGCGAGGTCAAGAAGGTGTGGCAAGTGTGGAAGGGAGCATGCATGAGAATGTAGGTTGGGCATTAATGGGTGCTTCAAATGTGGGAAGGCGAGGCATATAGCCAAGGACTTTCGTATGGTCTGGTGCTTTAACTGTGGTGAAGAGGGTCACATAAGTAAGGATTGTAAGAAGCCGAGGGCTGAGGGTTCTAGGGCGAAGAAAACGGGAGGTGAAGGACCGAGGGCGAGCGCCAGGGCATTCACCATGACACAAGAGGAAGCTAGGACGGACCCTGATGTCGTGTCCGGTACGTTTCTGGTGAACCAAACTTTAGCTTTTGTGTTATTTGATTCGGGTGCCAGTAAAAGTTTTATTTCTGCTGCTTTTTGTGCTATGCTGCCTGTTAGTAGCAGATGTGTCGATGATTTGTTCATTAATGCTTGCAAAACTTTCTTTACTTTCATTACTCATTAATGCATGCATTCTTACTTCATGTTCCTCTTTTCTTTATCTTTTACTTTACGTTACATAATACTTCATTTCATTCATTAACATCCAATGTAAAGCCATAGGAAAGATAAATATACTTCATAACAAGGAACATAACATACACATGCATCAACATCATACATGGAAACATCATACATACATATCATGCATAATTATGCAACATCATCACCATGCCCAACATGCTCTCTAAGGCCTCAATCGTCATCTTACATAAACTTACGGGAACCTTTACGTCAAAACTTACATCTGCACTTTCCCCTGAAAGTCAGAAGTCAAACTACACTTTCCTTCGGGTGCACAGCCCTATTCGGGCGTATGGACACCCTTCAGTCGCATGGCTTCCATGCGATTGAACATTATGCGAATGAACCTATGCGGATGAACACTCATGCGAATGAACACTCAATCGTGCGAATGAACACTCAATCGTGCGAATGAACACTCAATCGTGCGAATGAACTCTCATGCGGATGGAGCTAATGCGGATGAGCACTTATGCGACTGGACCCTCAATCGCATGACTCCCCATGCGACTGGCCCCAATCATGCGAATGAACTCTCAATCGTGTGAATGGACCCCAATCGCACCTCATTTGGCCGTATGGCCTCCACTCGGTCGCCTAGCCCTAACTGGTGCAGAATGCAGTTCATCCCGAACCCAATCTGCCATTTTTGACCCCCAAGCTCATGTAAACTCATTCTAAGCCCAAACCGACCTTCCTAAACCTTAAAGATGCATACCACAACACCATTCAAGCACACACAAGCTCACAAACAAGGCTCAAACACATCATACACACACATACACATACACAAACGAGTCAAATATGCATACACTCAAAAACCCGATTTTCAGATGTTTTCCAACCCCAAATCATTTAAAAACGTTTAAAGGAGGGGTCCTAGAACTCACACAAATGACCATAACAAGAAGAGCTTCAATTCGTCCCGCTTCTCAACGATTTTGCTCATTCGAACCAACACGAACCAACTTTCTCTCCTTTTCTCTTCTTTCTCTCTTCTCCTCTTTCTTTTGGCTGAAAATGTGAGTGTGGGGAGAGGGTTATGGCTGCCCTCTCCCTACAAATATCACCACATGCCCAACTTTCTCTCGTTGGCGAGTTTGGTCCCTCGGCTTTAGACTTTATTTCTTTTCTTCTTTATTCGTCGGCTTCAAAATAAATAAATAACCGGGTGTTACAAGTCCACCCTCTTAAATAGGTTTCGTCCCCGAAATTTGTTATTCCTCGAACAAGCGTGGGTAATGCTGTCTCATTTCTTCCTTAGTCTCCCATGTTAAATCGAATCCTTTCCTGTGCTTCCACTGTACACGCACAAGAGGAACCACTTTACTTCTTAGCCTTTTATCCTTTCGATCGATGATTGCCACTGGTTGCTCCACATAATTGAGCCGTTCGTCTACTTCAATATCTTCCGGTGGAACAATCATATCTTCATCTACCAAGCATTTTTTCAGATGGGATACATCGAATGTCGGGTGAATTCCACTTAACTCATCTGCTAGCTCCAATCTATAGGCCACCTCTCCTACTCGAGCAATGATTTGGAAAAGGCTTATGTATCTCAGGCTCAACTTGCCCCGCTTTCTGAATCAGATGATACTCTTCCAAGGTGAGACCTTCAACATAACCCGGTCACCCACCTGGAACTCAATCGGTCTGCGTCGTTTTTCAGCATACGACTTCTGTCTATCTTTGGGTTCTTTCATGATGGCTTTGATCTTCTCAAGCTTCTTAGTCGTAGCCTCGATTACCTCGACGCTCCCCAATTCCTTCTGACCATATCATCCCAACAAACGGGTGTTCTACATCTCCTACTGTATAGCATCTCATATGGTGGCATACCAATGCTGGCATGATAGCTGTTCTTGTACGAGAATTTGGCTAACGGTAGATGGTCATCCCAACTTCCCCCAAAATCAATCACACATGCCCGAACCATGTCTTCCAATGTCTGAATAGTCCTTTTTGACTGACCATCAGTTTGAGGATGATAAGCCGTGCTAATATGTAACTTCGTTCCCATGGCATCATGGAATTTCTTCCAGAATTTGGATGTAAACTGGGTGTCACGATCAGACACAATAGACACCGGCACACCATGACAAGTTACAATTTCCTTGATAAACAGATTAGCCAACCTCTCAGATGAATATGTCTCACAGATCGGTAGGAAGTGAGCACTCTTCGTCAAGCGGTCAACAATCACCCATATGGCATCATACCCTTTCGGAGTACGTGGCAGCTTCGTAATGAAATCCATGGTGATGTGCTCCCACTTCCATTCCGGTATATCCAAAGGTTGAATCTTCCCATATGGCTTCTGATGCTTGGCCTTCACCTGTAGACAAGTAAGGCATTTACTCACATACTCCACTACGTCACGCTTTATACCCAGCCTCCAATAATCCTTCTTCATGTCTTGATACATCTTTATGGCACCTGGATGAATGGAGTATCGAGTCTTACGAACTTCATCCAAAATCTTCACCCGTAGATCCCCAAAACAAGGAATCCAAGTTCTCCCGAATCGAGTTCTAACACTAAGCGTGTTTTCACCCAGTTCCGCGACCAGACCTCTCATCCTCTCAGAGTTAAGATGATCTTCTTTCAGTGCCTCATCTTGAAACTCTTTGACTTGCTTCATCACATCAGAGGTCATGATCAGCTCATATGCTTTAACCCGAATCGGCTCGGGCCTCTCCTTCCGACTAAGGGCATCAGCCACCACGTTGGCCTTGCCCGGATGGTAATAGATCTCACAATCATAGTCCTTTATAAGCTCCAGCCATCGTCTTTGTTTCATGTTTAGATCTTTCTGCTCAAAGAGGTACTTCAAGATCTTGTGGTCAGTGAAAATGGTGCACTTCGTCCCGTAAAGATAGTGCCTCCAAATCTTTAGCGCAAAGACCACGACTGCTAGCTCCAAGTCATGAGTAGGATAATTGACCTCATAAACCTTCAACTGCCGGGATGCATAAGCTATAACCTTCCCTCTTTGCATTAGCACACACCCCAACCCTGAGTAGGAAGCGTCAGAATAAACCACCAGATCTGCACTTTCATCGGGTAATGATAGAACAGGAGCTTAAGTCAACCTCGCCTTAAATTCCTCGAACGCCTTCTCTTGAGCTTGACCCCATACAAACTTCACATCCTTCCGGGTCAACTTAGTCAGTGGAGAAGCAATCTTTGAGAAGTTTTGGATAAACCTTCTATAGTAGCCCGCCAAACCCAAGAAGCTACAAATCTCGGATGGCGTCTTAGGAGACTTCCATTGCATCACTGATTCCACCTTAGCCGGGTCCATCATAATCCCGTCAGGATTCACTACATGACCCAAGAACTGAACTTCGCGCAACCAAAATGCACACTTGGAGAACTTGGCGTACAACTTCTCCTTCCTCAACGTCTCCAAAACCTCCCGAATGTGACCGGCATGCTCAATCTCGCTCTTCGAATAAATCAGGATATCATCAATAAACACAATCACTGATTTATCCAACATTGGCTGACACACCCGATTCATCAGATCCATAAAAGCAGCTGGCGCATTGGTCAAACCAAAAGACATGACAAGAAACTCGTAGTGACCATAGCGCGTGCGAAAAGCTGTTTTAGGGATATCTTGCTCCTTCACCTTCAACTGATGGTAACCAGATCGAAGATCTATCCTTGAAAACCAACTGGCACCTTGAAGCTGAACGAACAAATCATCTATTCTTGGTAAGGGGTATGGGTTCTTCACCGTCAACTTGTTCAGCTCTCGGTACTCAATGCACATCCTCATGCTACCGTCTTTCTTCTTTACAAACAGGACCGGAGCACCCCAAGGAGAGATACTCGGTCTGATGAACCCCTTATCCAGTAGCTCTTGCAACTGATCCATCAACTCCTTCATCTCAGTCGGAGCCAACCAATACGGTGCCTTGGCAACAGGTTGGGGACCCGGTATCAGATCAATATGAAACTCAATCTCTCTGTCAGGTGGCACTCCTGGTAAGTCTTCTAGGAACATGTTCGAAAAGTCACACACAACCTGTACATCGGATAGTTGTGGCGTTGGCGTATCCACATCCTTTACGTAGGCCAAATAGGCACTACATCCATGCCTCATACACTTTCCCGCCACCACCATTGAGATTACCTTCGGGATCGTCGTGACCCGATCCCCATAAACAGTTACCAAACTCCCGTCAGGCGCCATCAAATGAATCATCTTCTTGTGACACATAATGTTCGCCTCGGAGTCCACCAACCAGTCCATTCCAAGAACCAAATCAAAACCACCCAAGGTCATCACAAACGGTCTAACAGGAAACTTATGACCCTCTAGCTCCACATCACAGTCTTCTATCATTTCCGAAATCCTGGTAGACTTACCTATGGCAGTTTCTACATCAAAGGGCGCCTCAACACGTCTACTACTAACAGGCCGCTTAGCACAGAAAGCAGCAAAAATAAAAATTTTACTAGCATCGGAATCAAATAACACAGAAGCTAAAGTTTGGTTCACCAGAAACAGACCGAACACAATATTAGGGTCCGTCCTAGCTTCCTCCTGTGTCATGGTGAATGCCCTGGCGCTCGCCCTCGGTCCTTCACCTCCCGTCTTCTTCGCCCCGGAACCCTCAGCCCTCGGCTTCTTACAATCCTTACTTATGTGATCCTCTTCACCACAGTTAAAACACCGGACCGTACGACAGTCCTTGGCTATATGCCCCGCCTTCCCACATTTGAAGCACCCGTTAAATCCCAACCTACATTCTCCCCCATGCTCCCTTCCACACTTGCCACACCTTCTTGACCCCGCATTCCATGTGGCCACACGGAGATCATCCACCCATGCCTTCTTGTTAACCGTCGAGACATTACCCCGACCAAACCTCTTCCCCTGCCAGTTTTGATAACCTCCACCCTTCCTGCTACATTCAGCCACCACCACTACAACCCTCTCATCATATTAACTCCCTGCCAAATGCACCGACCTAAACGTGCTCGGTCGGGCGGCTATCATGTGCCTGCGAATATCCGCTGACAAACCCTGAATATACCTCTTGATCTTTCGAGACAGAGGTGTCACCTGATCTGGCACTAGACGTGCCATCTCGTTGAATTTAGTGATTACTGTTGGTGCGTCATCCTTCCCGCCTCCAGTTGCAGGAATTCTCTCTCAACTTTATCCATTTCTCTAGGAGGACAGAACTCCTCAATCACTAGCTTTTACAATTCAGACTATCTCATCCTCCCGATTGCCCGACTACCCTCGGCTTGGACTATATTGTGCCACCAGCACAGAACCGAGTCCACAAAAGAGTGGGTAGCGAACTTCACCTTCTGGTCCTCCCGGCACTCGTTGATATTCAATACAGCTTTCATTTCTCTCACCCACTGGTGAGCAGCAGCAGTGTCTTTTCCATCTAAAGTAGAGGGCTTGCATCGTTGAAACGCCCCATAGTTACAGCCTCGTGCCGCCACCACGAGAGGCTTTCGAGGATCTACCACGAGACATGGGTCTCCCTCTCTTGGGTCGCGGTTCAGCACCGTGACCTCCACCACGAGAGGCTTTCGAGGATCTACCACCGGCCATTCACACGCACACTGAAAGATTCAAACACCAACACGGTCATTCAAGGGAACAACTCAGTTTATGTCAAGTATAGTAAGTCCCTAATTACAGTGACCAGTTGTGATTAACCACTTACTTTACTCTTCACACCCCGAGCATTACCTATCCTGACTACATCAGTATTTAAATCCACAAACAACATATAACACATCACATGCACACATAATACCGGTTTACTTTACGAAAATACCTGATGGCACGCAACTACTCAGATTGGCATCCCTTCCCTTTCTGTCCCATTCTCAGTTTAAGTTAAGGTTTATTTTGAAAATTTACCTATTTTACTTAAACTTTGGCTCTGATACCAACTTGTAAGGCCCCGTTCCCGGGACACTTACAACTAGTAAATCATTACACATAAAACATACATTTTCATTTCTTTTACACAATTATTGCAACGGAAACATTCAAAAATGACATCTCATTTCATTATAAAAACTTTTGCAAAATAATACATCATAATTCAATTACAAAACCCCAGTTGCATTACATCACAAAAGTATATAAATATGGATGCCATCCTAAAAGAGCTGAGTAGCCACCTCGTGCCATCCTCAGCAACCCTTACCTGCCAACTGGAAACACATCAAAGTCAGCGTTGTTGAGTGAGTTCTACTTTTATAAAATAAAACATACTTTACTTTCATTAAAACCATCCATTCCCACATGAGATCATACATCATACGTATGCACAGATAATATCATTATTATCTTCATCATTCATTCATATTTTAACTTTAACATTCTTTTATCATTACAACTTTTTTTTCCATCAACCATAAACCTTACCCTTCTGTTTATGGTACTGGACCTAGGCCTATCATAAACCTTTTATAACAGTGCACCGCACCTCATGGCCACATCACCTAAGGTAAAGTTTAGGTGTACTATGCAATAACTTTCTGTTCATGGTTCTGGACCTAGGCCTATCATAGACCTTCTATAACGGTGCATCGCCCCTCGTGGTCACAGTACCTAAGGTAGGAGTATAGGTGTACCATTGCCATATGCAATACATTTCTATTCATGGTTCTGGACCTAGGCCTATCATAGACCTTCTATAACGGTGCATCGCACCTTGTGGGCACAGTACCTAAGGTATGCATCAATAGTTCTATACAAATGGTCAATCACAAGGAAAGACCCCGATGTGCATACCATGCTTGCAAGACATTCTTTACTTTCATTACTCATTCATGCATGCATTCTTACTTCATGTTCCTCTTTTCTTTATCTTTCACTTTACATTACATAATACTTCATTTCATTCATTAACATTCAATGTAAAGCCATAGAAAAGATAAACACACATCATAACAAGGAACATAACATACATAGGCATCAACATCATAAGGGCAACATCATACATACGTAACATACATAATCATGCAACATCATAACCATGCCCAACATGCTCTCTAAGGCCTCAATCATCATCTTACATGAACTTACGGGAACTTTTACGTCAAAACTTACATCTGCACTTTCCCCCGAAAGTCAGAAGTCAAACTACACTTTCCTTCGGGTGCAACAGCCCTATTCGGGCGTATGGACACGCTTCAGTCGCATGGCTTCCATGCGACTGAACATCACGCGAATGAACCCATGCGGATGAACACTCATGCGAATGAACACCCAATCGTGCGAAAGAACTCTCATGCGGATGGAGCTAATGCGGATGAGCACTTATGCGACTGGACCCTCAGTCGCATGACTCCCCACGGAGTCATGCGACTGGCCCCAATCATGCGAATGAACTCTCAATCGTGCGAATGGACCCCAATCGCACCTCATTTGGCCGTATGGCCTCCATTCGGTCGCCTAGCCGTAGCTGGTGCAGAATGCAGTTCATCCCGAACCCAATCTGCCATTTTCGACCCCCAAGCTCATCTAAACTCATTCTAAGCCCAAACCGACCATCCTAAACCTTAAGGGTGCATACCACAGCACCATTCAAGCACACACAAGCTCACAAACAAGGCTCAAACGCATCATACCCACACATGCACATACACAAACGGGTCAAACATGCATACACTCAAAAACCCGATTTTCAGATGTTTTCCAGCCCCAAATCATTCAAAAACGTTTAAAGGAGGGGTCCTAGAATTCATGCAAACGACCATAACGAGAAGAGCTTCAATTTGACCCGCTTCTCAAGGATTTTGCTCACTCGAACCAACCCAAACCAACTTTTCTCTCCTTTTCTCTTCTTTCTCTCTTCTCCTCTTTCTTTTGGCTAAAAATGTGAGTGTGGGGAGAAGGTTATGGCTAACCTCTCCCTACAAATATCACCACATGCCCAACTTTCTCTCATTGGCTAGTTTGGTCCCTCGGCTTTGGACTTTATTTCTTTTCTTTTTTATTCGTCGGCTTCAAAATAAATAAGTAACCGGGTGTTACAATGTATGATCGCATGAAAGTAAAGAATGGTTTGAACGAAAGAAAAGTATGTTTTATTATAAAACTAGAACTCACTCAGCAACGCTGACTTTGATGTGTTTCCAGTTGGCAGGTAATGATTGCTGAGGATGGCACAAGGTGGCTACTCAGTTCTTTTGGGATGGCATCCATTAAATAATGCTTTTATGATGTAATGGAACAATGTATTTTATAACTGATTAATGATGTATTATTTTGCAAAAGTTTTTATAATGAAATGAGATGTATTATTTTGAATGTTTCCGCTGTAATATATATGTAAGAGAAATGAAAATGTATGTTTATATGCAATAATTTACCAGCTGTAAGCATCCCGGGGACGGGACCTTACATAATGACTCAAAATATAATGAGTGACTTTGTTTTGTCAAGTCTACCCATATCCATGTAAATAATGTCCAGATCAACACAACTAAAAACAAATAAGTTAGAATTGTCACCTCCAGTTGTTACTAATTCATGCAAACAATCATCTTTCCAAACAACAATTAAATGTGTAAATAGAAACATTCTACTATGATGAATCACTGATATCACAACAATTATACTTTTGTCGTCATTAAAAATACATCGAATTTCTATCACTAAAAGAGAATACAAACCTCATCACTTCTCCCAGATGTATCACTACTAGGCATTAATGGTGTACCGGTTAGCACCACATACGGGTCAACAACACACTCCTTATATTTGTTCTGTAATAAGAATAAATTAGTGCGTAAACAATTTATAGTTTGCATATATAAATAAGTACAAGTGTTTAAAGTTTACATGTTATGAACAAATATAAAATACACACTTACACATGGTTGAAAATCATATAATATTTTCATCACTTTAGAAGAAAACAATTAAAGACACTGCATTGGCTTTAAAATGTCCACCAAGTTTTAGATACAATAGTACATGCGTGTTAACATAATACGACCAAATAAGTAATATATTTAAGGCCCCGTTCCCGGGCACCTCACAGTTGGTCAATCACAACAGTCTAAACATTAAAAATTATAGTTATACAAACTTAGGCAGCGGAAATAATTTATCAAAAACTATTCATTTCATTTAAACCACGGTTGTTGAGCAATACATCATCATTTAACTAATTACAAAAGAATTGTTTTACTGCATTACAAAACAACAGCAACATAAAATACGAATGGATGTCAGTCTTTCCTTGCCGAGTGGCTTCGCCCTCGTGCCATCCTCAGCAATAATTACCTGCCAACTGAAAAATGTATAAAAGTCAGTATTGCTGAGTGAGTTCTAGTTTTAAAAGTAACAAAATACTTTCTATATGTTATATATGAAAATACTCTTTTCTGTAAAATACAACTCTGTGCTGTATATGCGAGCATGCATTAACTATATGAACAGGTACTGTTCGTTCTCTTTACTGTATGCCTTGTATGTTCTGTAAACTCTTATCTTTATCTTTCACTTTCTGTATGGACCAATGAGCAATACCCCAACTGTATGCACGATGGAAAACAGATGATGGGCCATCTATATCCCTCGAAAGGGTCAACTATATCCCTCGAAAGGGTAACTGTATCCGTTGAAATGGTCAAATATATCCCTCGTAAGGGTCAACTGTATGCAAGGCCGACTAACGACAACATGCTGCAAAGGTCCTGGTCCCATGTGCAATATGGGGTAGCTAACCCGCAACACGGTCGAGCTAAGGACAACATGGTCGAGTCACTCCGGTAAGCTTGCAAGACTTGTTAATATTTTATTAATGTTTCTCTTCTTTTCTTTATTGCTCTTTCTCTTTATTATTACAATATACTTTACGTTACGATAATAAACATACCACATAAAATCACATACTATAAGTAATAATAATAATAGCAATAATAATAATAAGGAACAATCATAATCATGCATGGAACATCATCATACATAAGCCCTAGTCAACCCTCGGTCAAAACCCTAAAAGCACAGACTCCCATAAATTCTGTAAAAATTTCTAAGTGTTTAGGTGTTTTGACACTATTTGGGCGCATGAGCCCTGTTTGGGCGTTTATCACTCTGTATGGGCATAAGCCAACACTTAATCATTTTATCACTTAGGTGCATGAACTATTCAAGCGCATGGGCACTATTCGGTCGTATGAACACTTAGGCGCATGAGCCACTTGGGCGCATGGGCACTATTGGGGCGCATGGCCCTACACTTAGTCATCCGACTAATATTCTAGGCACATGGACCACTGTTCAGGCGCATGGGCTATACTTGAACATTTTTAAGGCAATCTTAGGCGCATGGGCTACTGTTCAAGCGCATGGATTACACTTAAATCCTTCTAAGGCATTTTCGGGCGCATGAGCCTTATCTAGGCCCATGGACTTTTTGTGTAACATGTTTATAGTATGTTTCAACCCAATCATCAAACCCATCTGTTCTAAGCTTAACGTGGCAATTCTAAACATGAATAACCTATAAGCATTCAAGAATCAACATCCAACATGCACATTACATACGGGTATACATACATAAACATTTAAAAATCATTTTAATACATTTTCAGCCCCAAAGAGAGTTTAAAACAAGTAAAAACCAGGGTCTAGAACTCACCTGATGCAACTTGGGTGTTTCTTCCTTTCTAACCCTTTTTGCAACTGAGCTCAAACACCTAAAAACACCACCAAACACACACACCCGAGCACATACACAAACACATAAGCACATAAGCATATAACCGGGATAAAACCCATCATACACACTTAAAAACCACTAATTCTTACCTTGAATTCGATTTCTCTTCTTCTTCTTTTCTTCAGCCGAGAGTTTCTCTGCTCTCTCTATCTAAAACCGAAAGAAAATGGTGATGTGAAGTGAGGGTGGGCGGCCATGCCCACCTTTACACCAACTTTTCAAAGATTTTTCCTTTTGGACACTTTTAGTCCTTCCACTTGGACTTTATTGCTTTTCTTTCTTTTTATCTTCATTTCTTGTCTTTTTTTAAAATAACCGGGTGTTACAAGTCCACCCCCCTTATATAGGTTTCGTCCCTGAAACCTGTTATTCCTTGAACAGATGAGGATAATGCTGCCTCAACTCCTCCTTAGTCTCCCATGTAGACTCGGATCCCTTCCTGTGCTTCCACTGTACATGCACAAGAGGAATCACTTTATTTCTCAGCCTTTTCTCTTTATGATCGATGATTGCCACTGGTTACTCCACATAATTGAGCCTTTCGTCTACTTTGATATCCTCCGGTGAAACAATCATGTCTTCATCAGCTAAACACTTTCTCAGATGAGATACATGGAATGTTGGGTGAATCCCATTTAACTCATCTGGTAACTCCACCTATAGGCCACCTCTCCTACTCGGGCAATGATTCGGAAAGGGCCTATATATCTTGGGCTCAACTTGCCCCGCTTCTTGAATCGGATAATACCCTTCCAAGGTGAGACCTTCAACATAACCCGGTCACCCACCTGGAACTCGATGGGCCTGCGTCGTCTATCGGCATACGACTTCTACCTATCTTTAGCTGCCTTCATGAAGGCTTTAATTTTCTCAAGCATCTCAGTCGTAGCCTCAATTACCTCGACGCTCCCCAATTTCTTTTGACCAATATCACCCCAACAAATGGGTGTTCTGCATCTCCTACCGTATAGCATCTCGTATGGTGGCATACCAATGCTGGCATGATAGCTGTTCTTGTACGAGAATTCAGCTAACGGTAAGTGGTCATCCCAACTTCCCCCAAAATTAATCACACATGCCCAAAGCATGTCTTCCAATGTCTGAATGGTCCTTTATGACTGACCATTAGTTTGGGGATGATAAGCCGTGCTAATATGTAACTTCGTCCCCATGGCGTCGTGGAATTTCTTCCAAAATTTAGATGTAAATCGGGTGTCACGGTCAGACACAATGGACACCGGCACACCATGACGAGTTACAATCTCCTTGATGAACAGGTCAGCCAACCTCTTGGATGAATATGTCTCGCGGATCGGTAGGAAGTGGGCACTCTTCGTCAAACGGTCAACAATCACCCATATGGCATGGTACCCCTTCGGAGTACGTGGCAGCTTCGTAATAAAATCCATGGTGATGTGCTCCCACTTCCATTCCGGTATATCTAAAGGTTGGATCTTCCCATACCGCTTCTGATGTTCGGCCTTCACTTGCAAACAAGTAAGGCACTTACTCACATACTCCACCACTTCACGCTTCGTACCCGACCACCAATAATCTTTCTTCATATCTTGATACATCTTTGTGGCACCAGGATGGATGGAGTATCGAGTTTTGTGGGCTTCATCCATTATCTTCACCCGTAGATCCCCAAAATGAGGAATCCACACTCGTCCAAATCGAGTTTTAACACCGAGTGTGTTTTCACCCAATTCCCCAACCAGACCTCTCATTCTTTCAGAGTTAAGATGATATTCTTTCAGTGCCTCATCTTGAAACTCTTTAACTTGCTTCATTACATCAGAGGTCACGATCAGTTGATATGCCTTCACCCGAATTGGCTCGGGCCTCTCCTTTCGGCTAAGAGCATCAGCCACCACGTTGGCCTTTCCTGGATGGTAACGGATCTCGCAATCATAATCCTTTATAAGCTCCAATTATCGTCTTTGCCTCATGTTCAGATCCTTCTGATCAAGAAGTACTTCAAGCTCTTATGGTCAGTGAAAATGGTGCACTTCGTCCCGTACAGATAGTGCCTCCAAATCTTCAATGCAAAGACCACGGTTGCAAGCTCCAAGTCATGAGTGGGATAATTGACCTCATGAAATTTGAACTGTCAGGATGCATAGGCTATAACCTTCCCTCTCTGCATTAATACACACCCCAACCCCGAGTAAGAAGCATCTGAATATACCACCAAATCCTCGCTTCCTTCGGGTAATGACAAGACAGGGGCTTGGGTCAGTCTGGTCTTCAACTCCTCAAAAGCCCTTTCTTTCTCTTCACCCCACACGAACTTTACATCCTTACGGGCCAACTTAGTCAATGGGGAGGCTATCTTGGAGAAGTCCTGAATGAACCTTCGATAATATCCCGCTAACCCCAAGAAACTATGAATCTCGGATGGCGTCGTTGGAGATTTCCATTGCATTACAGCCTCCACCTTAGCAGGGTCTACCATAATCCCCTTGAGATTTACCACGTGACCTAAGAATTGAACTTTGCGTAACCAGAACGCGCACTTGGAGAATTTGGCATACAACTTCTCCCTTCTTAAGGTCTCTAACACCTCCAGAATGTGTCCATCATGCTCTTCTTTGCTCTTCGAGTAGATCAGGATATCATCAATGAACACAGTCACGGACCTATCCAACATCGACTGACACACTCTATTCATCAAGTCCATAAAAGCAGCTGGCGCATTGGTCAGACCAAATGACATAACAAGGAATTCATAGTGACCGTAGCGCATGCGAAAAGCTATCTTAGGGATATCCTGCTCCTTCACCTTCAGCTGATGGTAACCAGATCGAAGACCTATCCTTGAAAACCAACTGGCACCTTGGAGCTGGTCAAACATATCATCTATTCCCGGTAAGGGGTATCGGTTCTTCACTGTCAGCTTGTTCAGCTCACAGTAGTCGATGCACATCCTCATGCTACCGTCTTTCTTCTTCACAGACAGGACTGGAGCACCCCAGGGAGAGATAATCGGTCTAATGAACCCCTTATCAAGCAGCTCTTGCAACTGCTCCATCAGCTCTTTCATTTCTGTCGGAGCTAACCGATACGGTGCTTTGGCAACGGGTTGAGAACCGGGTATCAAATCAATTTGGAACTCAATCTCGCGATCCGGTGGCACGCCGGGTAAGTCTTCCAGGAATATGTCCGGAAAGTCACACACCACTGGTACTTCAGATAGTTGCGGTACCGACACATCCACATCTTTTATGTAGGCCAAGTAGGCACTACATCCATGTCTTATGCACTTCCCCGCCACCGCCATCAAAATCATCTTCGAGATCGTAGTAACATGATCTCCATGAATCGTAACCAAACTCTCATCGGGCGCAACTAATCGAATCATCTTCTTGCGACACACGATGTTTGCTTCATAGGTTGCTAACCAGTCCATCCCTAGTACTACATCAAATCCACCTAGGGGTATCACGTGTATCCTAGCAGCAAACCTATGACCTTCTTGTTCTATGGCACAGTCCTCTATCACATCAGTAATTCTAGTGGACTTACCAATAGCAGTTTCTACATCGAATGGTGCACTGACCTTTCTACTACTAACAAGCAACTTAGTATAGAAAGTAGTGAAAATAAAACTCCTGCTAGCACCAAAATCAAACAATACAGAGGCACAAGTTTGGTTTACTAGAAACATACCTGACAGAACATCAGGATAAGCTCTGGCTTCCTCCCGGGTCATAGTGTAAGCTCTAGCACTTGCCCTCTGCCCTCCTTCCTCCGGATTCTTCTTCTCCGCTCCAGAGCTCTCCGCCCTCGGCTTCTTACAGTCTTTGGCGATGTGGCCAGGCTAGCCACTCCCTTCCACATTCGTCACACCTCCTCAACCTTGATCTTGATGACACTCCCCGGTCGTTCACCTTCACCTTCTTGTTGTTCGAAGTAAAACCACCACGTCCAAATCTCTTCCCATTCCTGTTCCTTCCATCCCCACTCATCTTCTTCACCTCAGCCACCACCACCTCGCGCTCATCATATAATTTACCAGCCAAATCAACCGCCGACCTAAAAGTACTCGCCGGGTGGCGATCATATGCCTACGGATATCCACCGGCAGCCCCTGGATGTATCTTTTAATCTTCCGTGATAGTGGTGTCACTTGATCAGGCAGCAGACCCACCATTTCATTAAATTTAGTGGTGTACTGCTGGTGAGTCATCGTTCCCGCCTCCAGCTGCAGGAAATCTCTTTCTATCTTGTCCATCTCTCTGTGAGGACAGAATTCCTCAATCACTAACTTCTTCAGTTCAGGTCATCTCATTCTCCCAATGGCCCTGCTACCCTCGGCTTGGACAATGTTGTCCCACCAGCACAAAGCTGAGTCAACAAAAGAGTGGGTAGCGAATTTCACCTTCTGATCTTCACGGCATTTACTGATATCGAGGGCGGACTCCATTTCCCTCACCCACCGGTGAGCAACTGCAGCAATGCCGTTTCCATCAAAAGTAGGGGCTTGCATCTCATAAACGCCCCATAGTTACCGCCTTGGGTCGCCTCCGGTGCAGACTCTTCTTCTTCCTCCTCCTTATCATCAGAGAGAACCGTTTCCGGCTCTGGTTTTTCCCGTCCTTCCGAGGACCTGTTTCTTTCCTTTCTTTCCCCTTCCCTTACTGCCTTGATCACTTCGGCCACCATAGATGGTAGAATCGTCTGCATGACCTGATGAACCTCTTCCACCACAGCCTCCTTTACTGAGGCTCTCAGATTGGCCCTCTCGTCGCCACCCTCCGGATGAGGGGTCTTTGGTTCTTCATGAACCACTTTCTCGACTCCGGGTCTCCCTCTCTTGGGTCGCGGAGCAGCACCGTGACCTCCACCACGAGAGGCTTTCGAAGATCTATCACCAGCCATCCTCTAAAAGCACACTATAAGGTTCAAACACTAAAGCGGTCATTCAAGGTAACACTCAATTATGTCAAGTATAGTAAGTCCCTAATTACAGTGGCCAGTTGTGATTAGCCACTTACTTTACTCTTTATACCCTAATCATCTCTTATCCTGACTTAATCAGTATCTAAATCTACTAAGAGCACATAATCAAATAGCATGCGCACATAATACCGGTTAACATTGCGAAAAGACATACCTGATGACACGTAGCTACTCGGGCTGACATCCCTCCATTTGTCCCATTTTCAGTTTAAGTTTAGGTTTTAAAAGTTTATTTAACCCAATTCTCTTAAACTTTGGCTCTGATACCAACTTGTTAGGCCCCGTTCCCGGCACCTCACAGTTGGTCAATCACAACAGTTAAAACATTAAAATATAATTATACAAACTTAAGCAGCGGAAATAATTTATCAAAAACCATTCATTTCATTTAAACCACTATTGTTGAGCAATACATCATCATTTAACTGATTACAAAAGAATTGTTTTACTACATTACAAAACAACAACAACATAAAATACGAATGGATGTCAGTCTTTCCCTGCCGAGTGGCTTCGCCCTCGTGCCATCCTCAGCAACAATTACCTACCAACTGAAAATGTATAAAAGTCAGCATTGCTGAGTGACTTCTAGTTTTAAAAGTAATAAAATACTTTCTATATGTTGTATATGAAAATACTCTTTTCTGTAAAATACGACTCTGTACTGTATATGTGAGCATGTATTAACTATATGAACAAAGACTGTTCGTTCTCTTTACTGTATGCCTTGTATGTTCTATAAACTCTTATCTTTATATTTCACTTTCTGTATGGACCAATGAGCAATACCCCAACTGTATGCGCGATTGAAAACGGGTGATGGTCCATCTATATCCCTCGAAAGGGTCAATTATATCCCTCGAAAGGGTCAACTGTATCCCTTGAAATGGTCAACTGTATGCAAGGCCGACTCAATCACCCAGGACATGCTGCAAAGGTCCTGGTCCCGTGTGCAATATGGGGTAGCTAACCCGCAACACGGTCGAGCTAATGACAACATGGTCGTGTCACTCTTGTAAGCTTGCAAGACTTGTTAACATTTTATTAATGTTCCTCTTCTTTTCTTTATTGCTCTTTCTCTTTATTATTATAATATACTTTACGTTACGATAATAAACATACCATGTAAAGTCACATACTATAAGTAATAATAATAATAGCAATAGTTTTTTAATAATAAGGAACAATCATAATCATACATGGAACATCATCATACATAAGCCCTAGTCAACCCTCGGTCAAAACACTGAAAGCACAAACTCCCAAAAATTCTATAAAAATTTCGAAGTGTTTAGGCGCTTTGACACTATTTGGGCGCATGAGCCCTGTTTGGGCGTTTCATCACTATGTAGGCACATAAGCCAACACTTAATCATTTTATCACTTAGGCGCAAAAACTATTCAGGCGCATGGGCACTATTCGAGCGTATGAACACTTAGCCGCATGGGTTATTTGGACGCATGGGTACTTAGGCGCATGAGCCACTTGGGCGCATGGGCACTATTGGGGCGCATGGCCCTACACTTAATCATCCAACTAATATTTCTAGGCGCATGGACCACTGTTCAGGCGCATGGGCTAAACTTGAACATTTCTAAGGCAATCTTAGGCGCATGGGCTACTGTTCAGGCGCATGGATTACACTTAAATCCTTCTAAGGCATTTTCAGGCGCATGAGCCTTATCTAGGCGCATGGACCTTCTGTGTAACATGTTTCTAGTATGTTTTCAACCCAATCATCAAACCCATCTGTTCTAAGCTTAAAATGGTTATTCTAAATATGAATAACCTATAAGCATTCAAGAATAAACATCCAACATGCACATTACATACGGGTATAATACATAAACATTTAATAATCGTTTTAATACTTTTTCAGCCCCAAAGAGAGTTTAAAACAAGTAAAAGCCGGGGTCTAGAACTCACCTGATGTAACTTAGGTGTTTCTTCCTTTCTAACCCTTTTTGCAACTGAGTTCAAATACCTAAAAACACCACCAAACACACACACCCGAGCACATACACAAACACATAAGCACATAAGCATATAACCGGGATAAAACCCATCATAAACACTTAAAAACCACGAATTCTTACCTTGAATTCGATTTCTCTTCTTCTTCTTTTCTTCAGCCGAGAGTTCCTCTACTCTCTCTCTCTTTAAAACCAAAAGAAAATGGTGATGTGAAGTGAGGGTGGGCGGCCATGCCCACCTTTACACCAACTTTTCAAAGATTTATCCTTTTGGACACTTTTAGTCCTTCCACTTGGACTTTATTACTTTTCTTTCTTATATTCTTCATTTATTGTCTTTTTTTAAAATAACCGGGTGTTACAATATAACCTAAAGTTTTATCCATACTATATTACAAGCTATAAGTCTGACTCAAAAGGGTACTATAACTTGATTCTCTACAACCTTGTCTATATAAAAATATCCTTTTTTATTTTTAAAAATGTATTTTTTTCAACTAAAAACAACATATTTTCTAAAATTATATACTTTAGTAACAAAATATAATTACAAAGTAAAGAAGACGTACTACAGTTTCACCCGCCCTCTAGTCAACCCAATTCACGTTATGCTCGTGAATGTTCTCTTTCACATCACCGGCTTCTCCTATAGACCCACTACCTGTCAATCTGTCTAGGGGTTTCGAACCTTTCTTTGCATGGGTTTGCGTCCAAAATTCATTAAGTGTAGCACGTCGCTTCAATGTCTTATCCTAAAAAATTCATATTCAAATTAGAAGAAAATATTATTATTAAAGAAAAATACATATAACAGTAACCATATCAAGAAAATTATTGAAAATAAATAGTATATGAATTTATCAAGATAAACGGGAAAGTAGTAACATATATAACTGCATGACGGGGAAACAAAATGCTAATAAGAAATATAAAGACAAGTTCTTTTATATATATATTAAAATTTTCGTTGAGTAATTATATAATTATATATATTCATATACATGTATATATATACACACTATATATATGTGTGTGTATATATATATATATGTATATATGTATATATATATGTATATATATATATATGTGTGTGTGTGTGTATATATATATATATAAATACACACGTACACGTACACGTACACGTACACGTACACGTACACGTACACGTACACGTACACGTACACGTACACGTACACTACACGTACACGTACACGTACACGTACACGTACACGTACACGTACACGTACCGTACACGTACACGTACACGTACACGTACACGTACACGTACACGTACACGTACACGTACACGTCACGTACACGTACACGTACACGTACACGTACACGTACACGTACACGTACACGTACACGTACACGTACACGTACACGTACACGTACACGTACACGTACACTTACACGTACACGTACACGTACACGTACACGTACACGTACACGTACACGTACACGTACACGTACACGTACACGTACACGTACACGTACACGTACACGTACACGTACACGTACACGTACACGTACACGTACACGTACACGTACACGTACACGTACACGTACACGTACACGTATTTAAAGCTGCAAAAGCTAATAAGAAATCCAAATAATAAAAAAAGAAGTTTATTCCGGTATCCTAATTCACTTAAAAACACTATGTGTTATAATAACTAAATATCACGTAAGAATCCAAACTTTAGGATAAAAAAACATCAGTTACTAAAGTTTAAGGATCAAAATTATCAGTATTTAGAATTTTACTATTTTGATTCTAAAGCATACATATAATGAAAATCATACTCTCAAATAATAATATATAGACGTATACTTAGATAAAGTTAAGACTAAAACAAAAAAAACATAAAGCCAAATTACACATGTGTAAAAGAAATCCACAAAACAAGTAAAGTAAACCTAAAACAAATAAGGTTGATTTATATACTCACCTAATCAGATACTAATACATTTGAAATGAACTTGGAAGCTTGCTAGTCGGTAACACATAAACCCCAAGCATCTACTTAACCACCATGAGAACAACGCTTAGGTAAGTCTTAAAAAACCTCTTTTTACTTAAAAATATTAGGTGAAACACATACTCTTTAAAACTTATTTTGTAATGCAATGATTTCTTCTCTTATCCCTAAACGTGAGCACAATCATTGAGTCCATCAAGAGCCACGTAATTTGTGGATAATATTATTTGGGGAATCTGCTACACACAATGGGTCCTTATGCTAAGGAGACCATCCATTGGGATTTAGAATCGTTAACTCACATATTAATACAGTTTGCCTGTGTATAATAGGGTACATACAAACCCAACGTCTTAGAGGTAAGAGTTAGGTGATATTTTAGCACTCGTCCGTGTCTGAGCTTGATTTTGATACATTCTTTTGTGCACCTTCTATACCTATAGTGTTTGTTGTGGATTATTCATGATGAGTCACATGTTAGAAACTAATGAACTACCAACATCCTCGTAGCGTATTTAGGGGTGTGTATTTCATGAAAAAAATTAAGGAATAGGTGACACATGGATAAGATTCATTATAGTTGTATATTTAAAGAGTAGTCACCGCCCTATCTATTTTCTTATGGTCTAGACAATTAAATAAAGTATATTATTTGGGTTTAGATAATTAGATTAAATTAGTTAAATTTAATGTATGTTGCACCACCTAGACAATTGACTTTGATATGTAACCGGCTTTATGTTTAAAGTTATTATATTGCGTTGCGCTATGTTGATATCAGTTAGTCACGACCAGTCCTAGTAACGGGGTGTGATAATAAAGCAAACAGCCAATAGACGATACCTATTTTATATAAATATGAATAATAATTTTGTAACATACTAATATGAAAATGTACACATTTAATATAATAATCCTCCTACTTTTAATTGTGTGCAAATAATCATACCTCATTTCCAACATTCTAAGATACCTCACACCTACTAACTCATTTAGATTGGATTTTCTATCATCATCCATATAATTACACTAAAAGTTACTATTTTTTCTTTCTTATTTTTGATTAAATAATATTTGTATATATCTTTATCATTATATTTTCTTTTTCCTTCACTCACAATCACTTTCAAAAGTATTAAAAATTAATAGGGACTCAACAGTGATTCCCAAAATATACATATCAATAGTAAATTTTCTCTTTCATCAACTCACAAACATTTATAATCATTCTTTATAATTATTCCTTGTAATATAGAAAACACACTCATATATTTATAAGGAATCTACTATGAATGCTCATAACTAGTTACTGTGACAAGTATGAGATGTGTTCCATATCTACACTAGAAACTACAACAAGGCACGATGATGGCCAAAATTTCTACACAAACAACTGAAGGACAAATATCATATTGTACTATCACATCTTTGGGGGTTTGATATTGTCATACATGTGATGGACGGGTCACAAATGTCACACCCGAACCTTAACGGCGGAAACATTGAGATGCGAGGATTAAGATTATTTAAAGCCACATAACACTACAGATAAATGTAAATATAATTAACCATAAGTTTTAAAGAAAAGTTACAACCAATAAGTCTCAAAAAAACCAAAACATAACATAAGTTCAACAAATTCTAGATTTAAAACATGTCTTTTATTTTCTAGGTCCAACCCTAGATGTGTCCATACTTCATAATCAAACATCAACCTTGGGCATTTCATGAAACATGTTAAAAATAAAGTCAACAATCAAATGTTGGTGAGTTTCCATGGGTAAACATACATAATATAAAAGTTTAAAAGTAGCAATTCATATCATTTGTTACGAATAATACAAGGTTATAGATAACATAATGATACAATCAAACCTTGACAAAGATGTCCAAAATAAGTTATAACGATTATCTAAGTGTACTTGGTTCCCATGATGAAAAAGCATACGTCATTAGGAGCCGGCAATAACCTCGGCATTAACACCAAATAGGCTTGTCAAGCTCATAGATCTATGACGTCGCTAGTCTAGCAATAGTTAATGCTTGTTTACACAAATTGTCTATCGTATAAGGCTCACAATATTACAAATAACCATGACAAGATTAAAATGAATTGCTAGTGCAATTACAAATATCAAGATGTTTACAAGTGTGAGTTTATAACGTTAACATGTTTCACCTCAAAATGTGTGAAATAAAATAAAAGGGGCATGAAAACTCACATGCTGTATAATTTAATCTTAAGAGTAATAACAAGAAATTAAGTGGTGCTCTAGCGATTCCTTTTTACAGGATACCTAAACGTATAAGTTCAGGATTAAATAAGGATATGATTAACGACCAATTGTGAACTAAGGTTTCAAGTGGAATTTGGGGGTTTGGTAAATAAATTAAATAAAACAATGAAATTCACTTATATTTTGATTATAAGAAAAAAAAATAATCTGTTTAAGTAATTAATTTTAAATAACGATAAATAAATTATTTATAATGTTTGATCATCAAGGTTTAAATATAAAGTATGAAAGGGAAATATATAAAATTTGTTAACACAATTAAACAAATAATTGAATCATTGCTAAATACGTCTTTGTCCGGTAATAATTTATTAATTCAACTATTGTTGAATCAATTATTTAACTTAAAATCCATTTTATGAGAAACAACTTAAAAATAATTTTATTATAATGTTTATATTAAAAATATATAAGTTTTTGTTTAAAAAAAGATACAGAACATAAGTTGGTAGCTTTTAAAATAAATTTAGTTATTAAAAATGATTTTTATAAATTTTCTGGATTTAAATAGTTGAAGAAAGCTATTTTTAAAAAAAGATAAAGGTGCCCAGGACCTCAAGTATGGGGAACATGGTCTTAACGAGTGGGCTGGGGCGTCTATATCTAGTAATAACCGGTTTCCTAAATTTTAAAAGCATTAATTACACAGAACCCTAATTCTATGTGAACCCTAGAATCAAATCGAACAAATTGGACATCAATTCGTACAAGATAATGAAATCTACATTGGGGTTTTTAATCCCCAAGTGAATTCGAGTATTTGTGTGTTTCTAATTACCTGATTGATGTTTAAATCAGTGAAAACAAGATGAAGAACAGGTGGCGATTGTGGTGTATTCGGTTCAAGAAGGTAATGATGCTTATACTTAAATTCGTGATAATAGTAGCTTCTAATGGTGTATACGATCAAAAGCCCTCTGTCAAATTTGGTTTAAGTAGCCCAAATGATGAAGCTCGAATACGTAGCAGGTTCGCGATGAAGATGATGATTTAATACGAGATATGTGTGTGTTTAAGATGAAATTATGTTTGTTAAAGGTTTAGGAATAGTAAAACGATTAATTATGATTCATTTAATTTGATTATTATTGAGTTTCAATGATTAAACGATTATATGATAAAGGCTTCGGTTACTCAGATTGTTTGGGTTAATAACCGTTGTTTACTCAATTAAAACTCCCCATCTTTAGTTGATGCTTGTTGTTGTGATATGGATGCTTGGATTGTTGTGGAGGTTGAATTTGTGCATGTTGTGGTTGTCATGTGGATGCTTGGACTGTTGTGAAGGTTGAATCTGATGCAAGTCGTTGCTGTGATGTGGATGCTTGGATTGTTGTGGAGGTAAAGCTGATGCATGGTGTTGTTGTTGTGATGGTTCCCTTGATGCTAGCTAGCAAGAGTCCGTTCAATAACCAACGTAACTGTTCAGCCAACTCTTAAGATAATCTTGTTGTTTGTAGCTCATATTTCTCCATAAAGTAGTAGCATAATATTTCATCTCACTAGAAACATCTTCAAGAGGTTTAGAACTTTAGGAGCTTCATCTGGGATAGTTGTTACTTCAACTTTCATCTTGTTAGAGTTTTTTCTAATATGGTGTTGGTAGGAAAAGTATGAATTAAATTGGGAAATTTGAAAAATATTTACTAAAATGGATATTCTTTTTATTTTTTATTTTTTTCAACTAATCCATTCTAATTCTTTTCTTTTTATATATATTATATCAAGGTCTTACCGTTGATTGTCCCTCAATTGATTCGTTCTTTTAATTTTTAACTAACTTAAAATAATTCTTTTTTTCATATATAATCAGAACATGGTAAATGTAATAAAAGAATCATTTAAATAAACTTTAAACATGAGATGATAAGCCTAAAAGAACTAAACGAACATCAAAACTTGGACATCAGAGTGTCAAATACAAACAAAAATAAAATTAGCAAATAAAGTTGACTCATTGCAAGTATTTAAATTTGGATTTATATTTAATATTGAGACACTAAACCAATATATACAAAAAATTTCAGGCCAAGGCAGATCTTAAGGAGATAATAGCACATCCATGTAACCTTAAAACAATAAATTAACCTATATGCTAATAAATGAAGCGGGAGGATAAAGGGTGTAACATCCCGGTAGAAGCGTGAAATGTTTTGGATGCGACTTGCTTGTTCAGAATCCATTAATCAAGAATAAATAATTTAACATACAAGAACATATCATAACATAATATTTATCATATAGATAATTTAAGTTAAGATTACTACATCATATCATGAGTAGTAAAAATTTGACATAATATAATCCTATTACAAACATAAATTCTAACAGCTACATTTTCAGAGACGATGGAAATGAACATCCAACAATTTACTGAGGTCATAGAGGTTAACTATCAGATTCACATAAACTTTCCCTATTATTTCTTCCCAACCGTTATACACATCAAAAGAGAACATTATGCTATTAGACATGATAATTTTCTAAAAAAGCATACTCAAAATGGTCAACATAAAGTTGGTAAGATCATAGGTTTAATTTCAGACAAAATATTTTTAATGCATCAAATACAACCAAACCTTACTTAATAATTCATAAGTGTCATAACATAATTCATAAAATCAGATAATATAGCATCACAACACTCATCCTATTGGTGCAGGAAATATTTTCCTAAGTAGCGCTACCTATATTATCTAACGGTTTCACATCCGAATTAATGGTTGTAACATAAATGATAGTAAATCTCCAAAATCTTATATAATTGCATCAATCATAAAATAAAAACAGCATGTTTTATCCTCAAAAAACTTAAAAGAACAAAACGGGACTATAAGTTTCACTTCTACTCCAATGGGTAACCAATAAACAAAATATTTATAGTTTAGAAAGTATCTTTTCTTCAAAATTTTCAGTACCTTAGATTATAAAATCTATTACATAAATTATGTTAGATCGTTATCGAACGAAATACTAACTGAAATTCGTGTATACCGAATCAAATAGTGCAGGTTCCTATTTGATTGGCGATCCAATAAGTGCGAACACACGTAAACAATTATGGATTGAATCTAAACGTTAAGAACGATTGGTAATCGATCTAGTGCGATCTATGAACTTGGAACAGGTTCTTAGAGGTCTCTGGACGTCTAAGGTATGATTAGTACGTAGGTATTCGAAGTGTTATATTTTTCCACAGTTTAAGTGGTATTTATAGGTTAGGGTTTCTCATTCGGTCGATTGAACCATTAGCATGGTTCAGTCGTGCGATTGAGTCATGCGGTTGATCCATTCGCATGATTGAGTGTTCAGTCGTGCGACTGAGTCAATCTCATGTTACAATCATGCAACTGATCCAGTCTCCTGGTTTAGTCGTATGATTGGTTCATTAGCATGAAGTTGTTCATGCGTATGGTCCATTAGCATAGGCCATTCGCATGAGAACTTCATATGATTAAGTTTGAATATGTTTCATAATCATTATTTGACTTAGATCTATTCAAACAACCACAAACCTATATAATTAGTTCAATATGGGTTATTACATACTAAGCAATGAAATATTCAATATTATAAGCACAACCACACATTGTATTTCATTAAGTACCCAATCTATTACATACGTGTAAGACAATAAAGACATTTTACATTAAGCTCAGAAACTAGGCACACATGTATCTACAAACTCCCCCTTGGATCTTGTTTCATCTACTGTCTTACATTCTTCATAAGCTCCCCATACTTCTTGTACTTCTCCTCTCTTGTGACTCCTGCATGTATTTCAAAAGCAAAGCAGAGTCGTATCACATTCTGGAATTGGAGAGCTTGTACAATATCCTGCGAGTCATAGAACAGTGGCCACTTGTATAAGGTGTAAACATCATCAGATGACAAGTTAGTGAGCCACATGGGGTCAAACACCCTGATAGTATCCATGCTACCATTCTGTTCAACACTATGATTGCCTCGCTTGTTCTCCAATCGTAGTACCACCACTTGAAGTGTGGAGTGAAGTCCTATGGCATTTCCCGTAGAGGGATTCTAGACATCGTGCGCGAAGGATTCCACTTCAGCATTATTTTTGGCTTCCCAGTTATGGCATCAACTTCAGATGTCCTAATATACCTCGTTGTTGTTGAGGCTTGAAGTTGACCCACCGGTGTGGTACTGTCTCTTTAAAGCTGCTTCAACCAGCCTGACATCTTACGAGGGTCGGCATATAGCAATTTCAATTTGCTAACTGGTTAAGCTTAAAACCTGGAAGAGTCTTCAGATCGTGTGGGAATCTGAAGTACTCGATCCCTTTCTCTCTTTTAACAGCATAAATGTTAAGATCTTCAAAATAGGCCCACGCTATAATTTTGCCTGACACCTTGTGATGCTTCTTCACTTTATAAAGTTTTGTGTAGACATTTGACTTTGGAGCACTGCGCTAGGCTCTAATTTCTGCAAAACACGCTGCCCATTCAGCCTTTCTGATATTGACGTCGACGTCTGATGCTTGGGCTTGTCTTCCTTCTTTTCTGACTCTTGCTCCATCTTATCCAGAGTTTTAAAAGTATCACTAACAAGGGAGTCACCCAGATTGGGAACTACATTTCCCTCCTTGTCAGCGTACTCTAGATAATGTTGAGCAGTGATATCTTCAATCTCGATTTCATCGACATCATTAAGCTCATCATCACTGTCAATTTCCACTGTAGGAGCATCTTTCACGATCTCATCGGGATTCAGTCTGAACATCTCAGCTAGTTGCTCATCAGTAAGGTCGTGGATTATTTCTCCTTCTTCAGGAGAGTAACTCACAGACCTCCTGACTATCCTTGCAGATCAAGTATCATTGTGAGTTGAGACTTGATCTACTGAAGGAAAGCAACATCATATTCATCTTGCTGAGATGTGTGATTCTTGTCTTGTATCATGTGTTCCCTGCTGACGGGGCTGATGTAGAGGCACCTTTGTCTTGAGCTTTCTTGGTCCTCCTTTCACTTGCTGATGTGGCACCCGTAGCAGATGTATCTCTCTTCTTCTTCATCATCATCACCTCCATCAACATTATCACCTCCCTCTATATCGTCAACTTAATCACCATCACCATCATCATCATCATCATCACTGTCATCATCATCACCATCATCTCCATCTCCTTCTCTGATCTTTAGTGGCTTATCTTTGGATCCTTTGAGCCTCAACATGAGCTTCTTGTTCTGAGCCTCTAAGTCCTGTATCCTCTGTACAGAGGATGTTTGCATCACTCTCAGTTTTGTGATCTCATGGCTCTAAGCCTCAATCCTCTAGGCTTGGGAGGCATTGAGCTCCATCAGCTGATTAAGCTGAGTAGCTCTCTGGTCATCCGTCGCCAGTAACTTCAGTACTAACCGGTTTAGGTTAGCTAGCTGCTCCTCCAACCCAACAGATGGGTAAAAGGATCCAAAAGCAGGTGGGACCTATGATGAGGTCCCGGCTCCATGAGTGGTGGTGGTAGTGGTGGATGTAGAGAAGATGGGTGGTGGGATATGTGTAGATGGTGAGGTAGTCATGATGGGTGGAGTGGTAGGGTGGTGGTAGGTGGAGTGATGGTAGTGGTGGTATGTGGAATGGATGTAGTGGTGGTAGGTGGAATGATGGTAGTGGTGGTAGTAGGTAGAGTGGTGGTAGTGGTGGTGGTGATAAACGTCATCCTCCTCCTCTTCTTCTTCATCCCGTGGGGCTGAGCCATCCGTTTCTTCCTCGAACCCCTCGGTGGATGCTCCCCCTGGGACGTTGGGCTGATCTGGGGTGTAGGTTGGATCGGTCATAGAGTCCCCAGACCCTCCTGGGCGTTCACCAGCCACCCTAATCCCTCGCTCGGTGGCAACCACCTTGCTGCCCACCGTTCGAGTCAACGGCTCCTCATCCGACTCCTCCTCCTCATCAGGTCAGAAGTCCTGATGGAAACCTGCTGCCTCTGTCTCACCTTGGGTGGATGCTAGAGATGCTATATCAGCAGTGGGGGCCCTCAATTGAGTGGGCCCTGCATCTCAACCATCACCGCTATCATCGTCGTCGGAATCATCGTCCGGGAGCACAAGTTGCTCAACATCAAAATCATTGTCTGCGTGGCGCCATTTATGCCTCGCTGGCGCCATGTAATCCTCCTAGGCTAGATTCTTGAACAATCTCCTCACAGGGGGCTTAACCTGCTTCCCCCTGTAAACCTTCATACGACCCTGTGGTGTCGTCCATCACCTCAAGTACTACAGTGTCCTCTTTTTTCTTAGGTAGCAACGGTAGTTTCTGATCGATAATCATCTGGATGAATCAAGGGTATGCAGAACCCCTACTTCCCTTTCCCCTCAATGTTCTCCACTAAATAGGCGAAGATCATCTTAGAGAAGCTGAATGGGTGGTTCAGCACCAACGCTGCGTAAGCGTTCTGAATCTGATCTGAGAGCTCGTCGAACCCTCCCTTCTGAGAAGCTATGCACTTCCTACAAGGCCCCGTTCCCGGGACACTTATAGCTGGTCATTCATCGCACATAAAACGTTTAAAACATACATTTATTTTGTAGCGGAATTTAAAACTTTCATTAATAACTAAAAACATATCGTTTCATTCATTTACAACATTCGTTTTATCTCAAAATACAATGACATGTCAAAATACGGATGCCAGCCTCAAAACGCTCCCAGTAGCTTATGCATCCATGCCTGCAACTCCTCAGCATCAACAAAATACCTGCCAACTATCATGCATACAAAAGTCAGCAACGCTGAGTGAGTTCTAGTTATTATATAATAAATACTTTATTTCCTTTAATAAACTATCTTTATATTCATTCGTGGTCATACAACATACGTACACTTAATCTATGTTCTTCAGTCATTTCATTCTTTCATACATTTCTTCGCTCGTTACTCTTCATTAACCGAATCTTGTCTCATGCAATATCCCCGACTCATGCTCGAAAGCTGATGTTGTGCCGGGGCATGTACACAAACCCCCGACTCATGTCCGAAGACTGACACAACACCGGCATACGCGAAAAAGATCCCATTCGAGCCAATAATAGGGATTGAACTCTATCCGAGTCTGTTGCAACACAAGGTTGCTCACCTCATTATCTCATCTCATGCAATACTCCCGACTCATGTTCGAAGACTGATACTGTGCCGGGGCCTGATAAACAAACCCCTGACTCATGTCTGAAGATTGACACAGTACCGGAGTACGCGACACGGATCTCATCATCCGTTTTATCTCATGCAATACCCCCGACTCATGTCCGAAGAATGATACTGTGCCGGGGCCTGATAAATAAGCCCCCGACTCCTGTCCGAACACTGACACAGTACCGGGGTACGCGACACGGATCTCATCATCCGTTTTGTCTCATGCAATACACTCATGTCCGAAGACTGATACTGTGCTGGGGCCTGATAAACAAACCCCCGACTCATGTTTGAAGACTGACACAGTACCGGGGTACGCCACACGGATCTCATGATCCGTCACTTTAATGTTCACCATTTGTTATCTCATGTCTTCATTTTGTATTCTATCATTTTCGTTCGTTTTGTACTTTATCGTTAGCTTTCAATTCGTTACATAATACTTTACGTTCGTTATTTATTCGTTCATACATCACACCACGTAAAGTCATACATAATGTATTATAAAACATAATACGTACGTTTTGAAAACTCTTTGACGAAGAAAGATAGCACATCCTCACACATATACACATCATAATTCATCACATCACCATGCACACATCAAGCATAAGTCATCACATCATAACAGAGCCTATCTCCCTATTTTACCCCTAAAACCACTTAGAAAATCCTAAGTCCAAATTGGGCACATGGGACCTTTTAGGCGTATGAGCGTAAACTTCTAAGTGTAAAATAGTCTGGCGCATGGGCACTATTTGGGCATTTCTGCCTGTTCAGGCACTTTGCCACTATGCAGGCGCATGGCACCTGTTCAAGCGCATCAACACTTAGCCGTTTTGACACTTGGGCGCATGGCCAACACTTAGGCGCCTGGCCAACATGCTGGGCGCATGGGCCACTGTTTAGGCGCATGGCCCACTCTTGGGCGCATGACCAACACTTAGCACATGGCCAATCATGCTGGGTGCATGGGCCACTGTTTAGGCATATCAGAACATTCTGAAATGTTTTCCATGCAATTAACATTACCCGATTATCATTCTAACACTACCCAAGCATAGATCTAACATACCAGGGGCACCTAAACATGCTAATCATCTACACTATCCCATAATCATGCACTAAAACATGCATACATACATCATTTTCGAACATAAGGCTGTAGACCCACGGTTACTTACAAAATGTATACTTAGTATGCATATAGCCCCAAAAGCATTGAAAATCATAAAGAGGGGTTCTAGAAACTCACCTTGAGCAGCCTTTGAGCAACATACTTCAAGTTCGAGACCCACCTTCATTCAGCTCTTAAATCCCGAAAACAACACTAGACACCAAGAACTTCGGTCAAGAACTCGAAACCCAGTTGCAACCGAGCTCATATAAGAGAAAACACCTTTACAGCTGCTTCTTCTCTTCTCTCTCTAGAACCGAGGGCTTTCTCTCTCTTCTTTCTTCCTTTCATCCGAATGAAGATGGTGAAGAAGGGATGGGCGGCCATGCCCCTTTAAACCTTAAAATAATAAGGTTTTGTACTTCTTACACTTTATCCCCATCCACTTGTGCTTATTATCTATAAGTTCTATTTACTTTTCTTTTCCTTTCATTTAAATAAAAATTCGGGGTGTTAGATTTCAGTAGCGCATGGGCGAGGTACTTGAACTGGGGGCACATGTTGCTCTTGTTGAGCACCCCTGCGTTGATGTCCCCAGAGTACTTAACTCTAGAACCGTCCGAAGATCATCCTCTGTGACCTCTATAGCCTCTCAAATATCGAGCTCCTGATGCGATGGGGCTTTGAGAATCTGTCTACCATAGTGCTTTCCCAGAAAGCCTGTTGGACCGAGCGGTAGGGTGTGCACGGAGTCGAGATGGCACGGAAGATCCTAGATCTCCGTAGAAAGGTGATAATGCCAGAGAAGTCAACAACATTCCTCGAGGTTAGATCTAGATGAGCATAGATGTTGTGCTTGGTGCTCATAGTCCAATGACTAGCCATCTGTATAGTAACCACAAATCGTCAGTATGCAATAATCAATGGTCTAGAATGAACAAATGAAAATCGGGTAGAGTAATGGTGCTTCGTGCGATTTAGGGGTGATTTGGGTGTGATGAGTGACTGCGACCGACTCTCCCTCTATTTATATTAGGGTTTCCTTCAGTCGTGCGACTGAGCCCAGTCGCATAGTTGATTCGTGCGACTGAAGATCAGTCGTGCGACTAGCACAGTCGGTCACCTTCAGTCGTGCGACTAGAAGTCAGTCATGTGACTGTGTCATTCGGTCACCTTCATCCATGAAATTGGGTCATTTTAGTCATCCAATTGTGTGATTTTATCCATGCTCATGGTCCAATCGCACGTATGCCCCATACGTGTGAGTAAATCATGCGATTGGGCTCATTCGGATCCTCCAATCGTACGACTGGCCCATACTCATGGTCCGGTCCTGTGAATGGATCATTCTCATGATTTTAACTTTACTACCATTCCACACTTTTATCTTTTGATTAAACATTATGAGCATTCGATCATCTCAGGCATGATCATTTTAATTTTGAAGACTTTTAATCACCTCAGTCGTGATCCTTTTAAACAAAACACACACTTTGTCACCTTAGACGTGACTCATTTCACATTTGAAAACTTGTGTGGTCACCTCAGACGTGACCTTCTTAGGTGAGTAAATCCCCGATTGGATTCCATGGCATAGTCCAATGTTTAGCAAACTAAATTAACAAAATTTAAACAAATCAAAAGAACTAAAAACTGAAATACAAAACTAAAACTTGAGGTGTAAATCCTAAGATTGAAATCTAATAGATTCATTTTCTAAAAAGGCAACTTCAATTCATTTTGACCATAAATGGACCGATTCAATTTGGAATCATACAGGTAAGTCAAATCATTCGGGACATGTTATCAAAACGTTTTGATGCTCGATTCTGTTCTTTCATCTAAATTCGTTAGCAAGTTTAGGAAATCATACTAGTACTATTAGATCCCCACAATGATTTGGACTTTCAAGAATTTTAGCCACGATGATTGTCATTATACTTGTCCTCTTAAATCCATACACAAACTTTTGACACAAATTGGTGATAGTTTAAGGTTTGATTATTTCAACAAGATTTTGTGGATCCCACACTTATCTGGTAATCAACATTCTTCAGGAGATTTTTGAGCGGTCTTAGGGTAGTATTCAAGAAGAAACTATTCTTAAAGCTTTCAAAGAGAAGCCAAGCCTTAGGTCAGTGCCACCGCATAGCAGAGAGGCGGCAAACAACAATGAATTCTAGAATATATAGGTTATGCTTATCCTCAGGTCAGTGCCACCGCATAGCAGAGAGGCACATAACCTATCTTCTTGTTTGAGCAATTTTATTCTTTTTGCACAGATCTCACCAACAACATAGGTTATTAGATTGATTGCTTTTGCATTTTTTCATCACGTGCTTTTGCTCATATTTTGGTCATACGCACACATTTGTGGCGTTTGTTCTGCTCGTCACCCCTTATTGGAATTTTGTTAATTGTGTTAACCGGGATAAGATGATGACCCATAGCTTGTCGAACAACTTAGTTTAATCTTGAGATCACCAACAATGTCTAATCATCTGTTGTGTTGAATCTACTGACATATCATCAGTGGTCTAGCAATCTCTAGGTCTACTTTCTTTGTGTTACCTTGGTAGTAGCTAGTTTTACGATCATTTTTCCTTTTATATTACTCAGACTACAAAGACTTATACTTTGAATTTCGCATCTTATTCAATCAAACTTTTAAAGTCCCAAGTGGTTTGATCCTTTGTACTATCATTTTCCAAAGTTCGAATCGGTATCACAAATACGATCTAAAGCTTACCTCTCCTCCTCCCTCGTTGTTGTTTTTTTTAATGTTACTTTCTAAACTATTCTCCCCCTAAAATTCTAAAACCATAAACGATTTGCATTTTTATGATTTTACTAGGCAAAGAAATAACATCAATTTAATTAACTACTTAAAATAAACTAAATAAATAAAGAAAATAAATTTAAAAGAAAATGGACTATACGCATCGGACTACACATGGTCATCTTCAGGAATTACATTACTTTTTTTAACGCTGTTGACCTCTAACAAATATAGAAAACATGGTTTATCAAAATCCTTTGTATAGAGGTCAACGTGTTGAAAATCGATATTTATTTTAACCACATCGATTAGGTTCTTTTCAAAACAATCACGTATAAAGTGATATTTTATTCCGATGTGTTTGGTCTTAGGATGTTGGACCGGATTTTTAGTTACTGCAATTGCAACAGAGTTATCAACAAAAATAGGAGTAGAAGAGAAATTCAAACCGTAGTCCCGCATTTCCTGTTGAATCCATATGATCTGTGAACAGCAACTTGCAGCAGCAACGTACTCGGCTTCGCAGGTTGACAAAGCAACCGAGGTCTGCTTCTTACACTGCCAGGTCACTAATCTCCTCCCAAAGAATTGACATCCTGCTGATGTAGACTTGTATTTCATCTTGTAGCCGCCGTAATCCGAGTCATTATACGCCGTAAGCTCGAAGTCATCGTCATGAGGATACCACAACCCTAGTGTTGGTGTACCCTTTAGATAACAGAACATCCTTTTGAACCCTATCAGATGGTTAACCTTTGGCTTCGCCTGATATCTTGAACATTGATAGTCTGTTGGTTATAATGTTTAATAGTTCATTAATGAGTCGTAAATGAATTGATTGAGTTTATGATTACTTGAATGATTACATATAATATTATATTAATTAACTAAAACATTCAAACTTAACTTAATGAAGTTCCCATGCGAATGGCTCATGCGAATGAACCATAAGCATGAAAAACTTCACACGATTGACTCAGTCGCACGACTGAACCAGGAGACTGGATCAGTCGTACGACTGTAACATAAGATTGGCTCAGTCGCACGACTGAACACTCAGTCGCACGAATGAACCAACCGCATGGTTCAATCGCACGACTGAACCAAACTAATGGTTCAGTCGCACGATTGAATAGTGTCAACCTATAAATACAACTCAATTCGTGAAAAACGAGGATATTCGATCAAGTACAATTCCAGACGAACCCTAGACGTCCAGAAACCTTCCAAATCATTCTCCAAGTTCATAGAACACATTAGATCGATTCCTTATCGATTTCTAACGTTAGTTTCAATCCCTGATTGATTCTTCGTGTGTTCTCACTGATTGGATCACCAATCAAATAGGATTCCGCCTATTTGATCCGGTATACACGTGATCTTCTAGGTATTTCAGTCGAATACCAGGTCCTAACAGACATGTCGCATACATGATATCCGGTCTTGAGGCAGTGAGGTACATGAGTGATCCAATCATTCCTTGGTACATGGTGGTATCGACCGGATCACCATTCTCGTCGGGTGCTACATCATGGTTTGTAGCAAGTGGAGTCCTAGCTGCGGACGCATTCTCCATGTCAAACTGACTGAGAATATCTCCTACATACTTGGTCTAATGTAGGAATATACCCTTTGGTGTCTGATCCACCTGTAACCTGAGAAAGAACTTCATCTCTCCCATGGCACTCATTTCAAAGTCAGCCTTCATTACTGCTTCAAACTCTTTACATGAATCTTCGTTGTTGGACCTGAAGATTATGTCATCAACATAGATCTGAACAAGCAGTAACTCACCATCCTTTTCTTTGATAAACAACGTGAAATCAATAACACCTCTACGAAAGCCATGTTTCACAAGGTGAGTCGAGAGTTTCTCATACCAGGCTCTAGGAGCTTGATAAAGCCTGTATAAAGCCTTGTCGAGTTTGTAAACTCTGTCCTGATGATATGGATCCTCAAATCCTTTGGGTTGACTGACGTACACTGTCTCTCTGATTTCACCATGAAGGAATGCACTCTTCACATCCAGTTGATAAACTTAATTCTTCATTAACAATGCATAGGCAAGGAAGATACGGATGGCTTCCATTCTTGCCACGGGTGCAAACACTTCATTGTAATCTATTCCCTCAACTTGTCGAAATCCTTGAACTACAAGTCGAGCCTTGTTTCTGATGATTACGCCTTGATCATCTTTCTTGCATTTCAAGACCCATTTGGTGCCAATGACCTTAGCACCTTTAGGTCTATCCACCAAAGTCCATACTCCTAACTTCTTAAACTGAAGAAGTTCTTCTTGCATGACACTCACCCATGCCTCATCATTTAGTTCTTCACTAACGTACTTTGGTTCAAATTGAGACACAAAGTAGCGATATGCACCGTCGTGAAGGTATCCTTTTTCCATCACCGAGGCATAATCACCTGAATAGAGCTGATTTCTGGTTACTATCAACATGTTCTTTCCTGTTACTATCAACATGTTCTTTCCTATCAATGTTTTTATCCATCTGGTTAGCTGTAGTGGGATCAAGTGCTCGGGTTGTTTCATGCTTAAATCCGGAAGTAAACCCATATTCATCTGCATTTTGATCTTCATCTGTCTTGTGGCTGACCAGCATCATCTTCGAGTTGTAGACACTGACTCAATATAATAGTATAAGCTAATCCGGTACTCAAAGAGTATGTAATTATGTGTCTTAAGTCAGCAGCCTTAAGCACATCCGAGTCTAGAAAACCACTTATGTTGTGACTTTTGCTCCAACTTAAATTAGCTATAATCTGCACATAATACAAATGTGTAAGTAAGAGTGATGATGAAAGTTCTTAAGATGTTATTTTTTTTGTGTAAGATTAGTCTAATTTTGACTAAGTGAGTCAATATTTGACTCTTCGAAAGTCAAAATTGGTTTCTGATATCACTGGTGTATTACATGCATTATGATCAAACTGATGATTATCAATCTATTGTAAGTTAATCATGTCATTTTTTCCTTTTAAAGTTCATAACAACTATCTTAACCATTATAACACTTGATTTTCATGTTAGATTTGTTCAAAAACAAAACCTTTGTTAGACCGCAACTCATAAGTAGTTCAAGAGCCTTGTTCTTTTGAAAGAATCAATGTTATAATCATTCAATGATCTAGTAATTGTCTGAATGTCTGTTATTTGTGAAGGAATGTTTATCTTTTTCGATTCTAAACCTAGGGTTAATCATCAAATTTTCATTTTGAGTAGGTTGATTCGAACAACTTTAACATTCACCTTTTAGTCGATATTACTGTGGTAGATGATCGATTAGAAGATGAAATGAGGTAAAGTTTTGCGTTAATCACTCAACAATGAATGAAATTGAATGTCTTAAACTTTGAACACTCGTTGCACTATTTATCTCTCTCACATATGGAAAGTATCAATGTCTAAGATTGGGTTTAAATAGGTAGAATTTCAATGTCTAAGTGTTTGAAAGACAAATGCTAGTTTAAAATTATGAATCACAAATTACACTATTCATCACAAAACAAATGCTATAGAAAATTTTCCTTATCCACAAAGTGTACTATTAATCGCAAAAACAAATGTGATTGAACCAAATGCTTAGTTCCAAAGTATACTGTTACTCGCAAAAACTAATATGGTTAAACAAAAAAATTTTCAACTGTTGTTAGCATATACAAATGCAATGAACAGTTCTTCACTCGCAAAAACAAATGCGGTGAATAGTGTTTTTCGTATTTGTTCAAACTTAATGAGCCACATTAATTTTATTTTTTTGCATTACTTGATTACTAATGAACAACCTAGTACTTAGTATTGTGATTTGCATTTGTTCATTAGTCTTTTACTAATGCGCTTTAACCACTTGGAACAATTTTGTTTAAATATAAGGAACATTTTAAACCACAAAGACATTGTTAATCATAAAAACAAATGCGGAAGAACAAATACTTATACACATAAGTACTTTGATCATTCGAATTTCTTATTAACACTGTTACCCGTATTTTTTTGTTTCGTAAAGGCTAATAAAAGTACTACCCGCATTGGTTTAAATGTTTGGGTTACCTTCACTTGAATAAACTAACACTGTTACCCACATTGAATTTTGAACTTTGTCAAAATTCAATATTTTGGATATGAGGGGTCTGATGTGGCGTTTTCTTTGTTAACATATTGTTACTTTGACTTTTTATTCTTTTGGTGTTGATGTTGTCAATTCTTGTGTGAAGGACTTGTTTAGTGGTGTGATACAAATGTTTATTTTGACTTATCAATGACATGTTGTGCATATGAGAACTTGCATTGATTGAAATACCACTGTAATTTCATAAGTTTTGCACACCAACGTAGTTGATTATCATATTTTTGTGTTTTTGATATTTTAAAAAAGTCAATAAGCTATGCAAACATAATGTAAACTATTTTGTTGTTTTTGATCATTTTGAATGCTTTTGAAATGATTTTTCTAAAATTTTTAATTACTCCCTTTAAAGATTATATCTCTAAGGATAAAAGCTTTAAAATTAGAAAAATTAAAAATGTTAATAACACCATCAAAAACATAAAATAAAATCAAAATATTTTTATATTTTTGTGAATATTTTTTGTACATAAGAATAGAAGTATACCTTTTGTGATATAACAATCTACCTTCACAAATGCAAATATTTTAGAAGATTAGACATAATTACACACATATTGATTGCAAGTATATTTATCTATTTGAAGTCAAAAAATGGTTTATGTATTGTGTATACTCTATGATATTTATCATGTTCTATGTTTGTTAATCATTCATTATGTGCCTCTCACTTAGAAGCATAGATAGATCAACCAATTGCATGAAGTGTATGATAGAACTTTGTTACAACTTACTTGACCAGGTCATTTAAGTTATGAACTCTCATGTTATTGTAGGTGAGGAAAATTCCTTGGGATTTATGTGATCCTTTTATGATGATCCATATTGGGATTCTTTTTCTCTCTATTTTGGAGGTGATCCATTATATGATTCTTTTGTTGTAGTCTAATACAGACTTTATTGTTCATTCACTTTGATATGTGTTCTTTGTTTGGAATCTTTTTGTGTCATATACATTAGCATTTTATGCTTTGTTTACTCTGGTTCTTTGCATAACAAAATAGAGGAGAAACTGATATGATGAATAAGATTCCTAAAGTATTATTAGCTAGTGTGTTTAGGTTGCTATACACATACCACTTGACTGAATTAATTTTTACCCATACCAAAGATGATAATTTCACAATGGAATGAGAAACTTTAGTAGGTCATAATTGCCGAGCCTACCCACATACAAATAAGGAATTTCAGTCATTGTCATATTTTAAAATCCATTGCTAATGATATACTAACTGTAGTTATATTATTTCTCTTGGTATATTCTTGTTTATTGTAATGTAAAAACATACTTTCCATGTTTTTCTTGAATTTTCTTTGTTTTTTCTTTATGAAGTTTTAGCAAAAGAAATCACATATTTTTGTACTTTTGATTGTTTTTTTTAAGTTTTTGTGATTTGATATTGTAAAATAATTGGCCATTAACAAAGGGTAATGATAGTACATTTACGTGTTATTCAAGGTTAATCATGCCTATTGCTTGAACTAAGAACTTAAACCGACTAGGTTCATATGCCTTAGTAAAGTGTGTACTTGTATCAACTTAATTAATACTTTTTCAACATAATCCCTCATAAATGATACCTTATCTCATCAATAAGCATTATTTTTTAGTGTTGACCTGGATAGTTTGTGATAAACATTGTTGTAGTGTTGTCAATGTGTATTGGTGTGTGCAAAAAGTTGAAACCATAAGCAAGAACCTGGTTTTGAATCTAGAGAACTTAGAACCAAAAGTGGATGCTGCTATGTACACCTTGTGAAGGAAACTCTTGGTCCTCAAAGCCAGGTGGCTTACTTTTGTACACTTATTTAGAAATTTTCTCATATAGGAAAGCACGCTTCATATTTATTTGGTACACATTGAACCTCATAGATTGTGCAAACATGTGCAAACAATTCATCATAGTTGATACCCTCTTCTTGGGTATAGTCTTGTGTGATCTGCCTTGCTTTGTTTTAATGCCTCTGTCATCAATTTTATTCTTGTATAGACATTTGGTTCGATACGATACTGTCCTTTAGGAAGGTCAACCAATTGCATACTTCATGTTTCTTGAATTGAAACAATTCTTCTGGTATTTCTTTAATCCAAATATTGTCTTGAGGAGCTTCCTTGATGTTCGTTAGTACAGTTTGACAAAGAAAACATGAGAAGAGACAAATGTTTGTTGTGCTTATTTGCTTCTTGTCACCCGTTCTTCAAGGTCACCAATAATGTCTATGATCGGATAGTTTTTGTGAATTCTTGAAGTAGAATGGTACCTACTTGCATGGTAGCATCCAAGTTTAAACATTGATGTCAGGTTGGTGAACAACATCTTCTTGTGGATTGAAATGAGTTGGTGAGTCATGAAAGTAGTCATAAGCTTTTTTCAAGTTGAATTTTTGAGTTTAAAGCATTGTAATAAATTTCATATGATTGATTCACCACTCCATCAACATCATTTTTAGTAGCTCTAGTTTGTTGCACTTCAGGAGATGTATCTAGAAAAGTTATGTTGGGACCGTTTTCGGTACGGAGTACTAACTGATTTACGTGTGTACCAAACCAAATAGTGCGGAATCCTATTTGATTGGCGATCCAATCAGTGAGAACACAAGTATAATCAATCAAAGAATGAATCTAAACGTTAAGAACGATCTTAGAATGATTAACTGCGATCTATGAACTTGGAACAGGTTATCTTAGGTCTCTGGACGGCTAGGGTACGATTTTGTGCGTAGGGATCCCAATTGTTACGTTTTTTCCACGAATTAAGTTGTATTTATAGGTTAGGGTTTTCCATCCGTGCGACTGAACCATTTGCATGGTTTAGTCGTGCGATTGAAGCATGTGGTTGATCCATCCACACGAATGAAGATTTAGTCGTGCGACCGAGTCAATCTCATGTTACAATGATGCGACTGATCCAGTCTCCAGTTCAGTCATGCGACTGGTTCATTAGTATGAAGTATTCATGCGTATGGTCCATTAGCATGGTCCATTCACATGAGAACTTCACACGATTAAGTTTAAGCACGTTTCTCAATCATTATTGACTAAGAACTATGTAAACAACCATAAACCAATATAGTTAGTTCAATATGCGTTATCACACAATAATCAATGAAATATTAAACATTATAAGCATCATCAACATATTACATTTCATTCATACCCATCCAGTTACATATATGTAAGACATGAAAGACGTTTTACATTTGAGCTCCTAAACTAGGTACACATGTATCTACAAACTCCCCCTTGGACCTAGTTTACTCTAGTGTCTAACATTCTTCATCAGCTCTTCAAAATTCTTGTACTTTTTCTCCCTTGTAACTCCTGCATGTATTTCGAATGCAAAGCATAGTCTTATCACGTTTTGGAACTGGAGGGCTTGTAAATGTCTTGCGCATCATAGAATAGTGGCCACTTGTATAAAGTGTAGACATCGTCAGAAGACAAGTTAGTTAGCCACATTTGGTCAAATATCCTGATAGTTTCCATATTTCCATCTCTGTTCAGAATTATGACCGCCTCACCTGTTCTCCAATCATAGTACCACCACTTCAAGTGTGGAGTGAAGTCTTGTGGCATTTCCCTTAAAGGGATTCTTGACATCGTGTGCGGAGAACTCCACTTTAGCACTATTTTTGGCTTTCCAGTAATGGCATCAACTTTAGACCGTCTGATATACCTCGTCGATTGTTGAGGTTTGAAGTTGATCCACCCAGTGTGGTACTCTTTCTGAATGCAGCCTCAAACCAGCCTGACATATTTCTTGGGTCAGCATATAAAAACTTCAGTTTGGCCAGCTGGTTGAGCTCAAAACCAGGGAGAGTCTTCAGATCATGTGGGGATCTGAAGTACTCGATTCCCTTCTCCCTCTTGACAGCATATACATTTAGATCTTCAAAATAGGCCCACACGATAATCTTGCCTGACACCTTGTGATGCTTCTTCACTTTGTAGAGCTTGGTGTAGGCACTCGGCTTTGGAGCAGTGCGTTGGGCTCAGATCTCCGCAAAACATGACGCCCATTCAGCCTTTTTGATGTCGACATCGGCGCCTGAGGCTTGGGCTTGATCCTTATTCTTCTCAGATTCACTTTCCATCTAATCTAGCTTATCGAAAGTATCACTGACTAGAGTATCTCCCAGATTGGGGACCATATTTCCCTCTCTATCAGTATACTCAGGATAATGCTCCGCCGTGACGTTCTCGATCTCTATGTCGTCTATGTCATTCAACTCATCGTCACTTGCAACTTCAACTGTTAGAGCATCTTTGACTAGTTCATCCAGATTCAGCCGGAACATCTCAGCCAGTTGCTCATCAGTAAGATCATGAATTATTTCTCCTTTTTCAGGAGTGTAACTCACAGACCTCCTGAAAATCCCTTTCAAATCAACTATCATAGTGAATTGAGATTTGATTTGTTGTAAGGGAGCAAGATCGTACTGGTCCTGCTGAGATGGTTGATCTGCTTGATTTAAACATTATCAATCATTTCTCAATAATCAAGACAGTTAAATAGCAAATAGATATATAAACATTAAGTACATAAGTTTAATACATTATTAAATTACACAAGATTTAATCTACATAAACGTCTAAATATTTCTTTTATCTTGAATCATGTGCTCTGCTTTAGGTGGGGCTGAGGTCGAGGCACCCTGGTCCTGAGTCTTCTTGGTGCAGCTCTCTCTAGCATGTGTGGCCTCTGAAGCACCCGCATCGCCTCCTTCCTTATCATCATCCTTATCATCCTCATCCCTTCCTTCATCACCTCCTTTGTCTGTCTCATCCTCATCATCATCCTCCTCATCCTCATCATCACTATCATCATCATCATCATCATCTTCTCTAATCTTTAGAGGCTTTTCTTTTGATCCCTTAAGCTTGAGCATGATAGACCTGTTAGATGTCTCCAACTCCTTAATCTTCTTTGCTGATTGGTTTTATGCTCCTTGAGTTAGGCAATTTCCTGAGCCTGCTGAGAGATCTACTGTGATTGGGCAGCAGTTAGCTCCACTAGCTGTTGTAGCTGAGCAGTCTTCTCGTCATCCGCAGCCAACAACTTCAACACCATACGATTCAGTGCTGACAGCTGTTCCTCTACCCCACTAGGAGGTAGAGATGATCCTGAGGGGAATGATGGGTGAAATGATGGTCCTGCTTGGTGGCTAGTGGTGGTAGTGGTGGATGTGGTGAATATAGGTGGTGGTATGTGAGTCGGTGGTGATGGATAGGCTGTAGTGGTGGGGGAAGTAGTGTAGATGGGTGGTGGAGTAGCTGTAGTAGTGATGGTGGGTGAAGTGGTAGTAGTGGTGGTGGTAGGTGTGGTGGAGGTGGATGGGAGTGTGGTAGTTATAGGTGGTGTGGTAGTGGTGGTGGTAGCAGTAGTGGATGAGGTGGTGGCTGTGGGTGTAACAGAGGTCAATGTAAACTTTAGCCTCTTCCCTTTCTTGCCATAGGGGTGAGCCATTCTCTTCCTCCTCGTGCCTTTAGGCACTGTGGCTCCCCCTTGGCTGCTGGGCAGGTCCAGGGTATATGATGGATCTGTATCTGCAGCAATAGCATCCCCGGACTCCCCTTGGCCTCCACCAACCGCCCTTATACCTCTCTCTGTGGCTACGACCCGGCTCCCCACCGTTCATACCAGAGACTCTTCCTCAGACTCCTCCTCTTCCATTTGGAAGTTAGGGTGTATAGGAGCTGGTTTGGTTCCACCCTGATCATCCCCTCCCTGATCAGCATCATGATCATCACCATTAGAGTCATCGGGAGGGTAGAGCAATCTGCTCAACATTCGAGTCACTATCCTCGTGACGCCACTTTCGCTGACCTGGCGCCACATAGTCTTCTCTAGCCAAATGCCCAAACAGTCTCTTTACAGGGGGCTTTACCTGCTGGCCCCTGTATACCATTATTCTTCCAAGAGTGGTGTCATCCATGATCTCAAAAGATATAGCATCATGCCTCTCCTTAGGCAGTGAAGGAAGCTTCTCGTCAATGATCATCTGCAGAAATCTCGGGTACATGCAGAAGCCTTCCTTGCCTTTGGCCTCTATATTCTCGATCAAGTAGGAGAAAATCATGTTGGAGAAGCTGAAGGGTGATTCAGCACCAATGCCACGCAGGCATTCTGGATTTGGTTCAATAAATCATCAAATCCACCCCTTCGAGAAGCAATGCACTTTAGAATGATGTGAGCTAGGTAATTGAATTGGGCACACAAGTTGCTTTTATTGAGCACACCTGCATTAATGTCCACAGTGTACCTTATCCATAGGAAGCATCCCCTTACGGTAAGAGGATGTAGTCCGGTGAGGTAGGCAACATCATCTCCCAAATCCAGAACACGTCTCAGATCGGCTGCTGTGACCATAATCTCCTGGCCAAAGATGGTGCTACGTATACTGTAGGGCTTAGTCGATCGGTCAACGGAAGCACCTTCCCAGAAGGCCTGCTGTATCGACCTATAGGGTGTACAGGGTGTAGATATCACTCGATATATCCTCGATCTCTTTAGGAATGCAATAATACCAACAAACTCGGCAGCATTCCGAGTGGAGACATCCAAGTGAGGACAAATATTGTGTTTGGTGTTTATGATCCACCTATCTACCATGATTCTATAACAAAAGACACATACACATTAGTTCTACACATAAAAGAAATCATTTGATCTTAAACTGTTTGAGATCAGTGTGCGATTGAACCATACGACTGAGGTCTGTCGGTTGATTTAGCCTGCGACTGAGTTCAGTCGGGTGACTGAGCCTGCGACTGAGTTTAGTCGGGTGACTGAGCCTGCGACTGAGTTCAGACGGGTGACTGAGCTCATACGCCTCGTTCATTCGGTTGACCGAGTCATTCGCCTAGTTCAATCGTGCGATTGTGGTTCATTCGAAATGACCAGTCGCATACTCCTCTGTTCGACACATTTATCCTTAATCTAAGTCAACACTTGCAATTTAACATTGTGTTTAGGTTCTTTAGACTCGCAGGATTGTTAATGGTTATTGTATGCCTTTCATTTTACCCAATTTTGACGTTTATTTGGTCTGTATGAAGGTTAACTCTATTTTCTTGATTTTAATCGATTTGGCCCAGTTAGGGTTTGTTTTCACTGTGCAATTACTATGATTTGGGTTGCAAATTACCTGCAGATGAAGTACAAACTTGTCAGTAGCTAAGTGGTGAGAAGTAATCGATCTAATCAGATTTGGGCAGAGTAACAGCACTATCGGGCGATTTTAGGGCGAATGAGGAGTGATGAACATATGCGACCGACATTAGCCCTATTTATACTGAATCTGGTTTAAATCGGGCGACTGGATCCATTCGCTCTTTTCATTCGCGCGACTGGATCTTAGTTGTGCGATTGGCTCAGTCGGTCACATTCAATCGGCCGACAGGGTCTTAGTCGGGAGACTAGCTCATTCGGTCAACCCCATTTAGGCGACTGGCTAATTCTTGTAAGCCAGTCGTGTGAATGGTTTATACTCATGCTCCATTCGGTTGACTGGTTCATAAGTATGGTGCAATCGTACGACTGGTCCTTACTCATGTCCAGCCGTGCGAATGGCCTCTAATTAAGATTTTGACTTAATGACCATCTTTCATTTATTCCTTTTTCTTATTGATACGGCATTTTGACCATTCGATCATCACAGACATGACCATTTCAACTTCGAAAACTTTTGATCACCTCAGATGTGATCATTTTAACAATAGAAAACCCGTTTGGTCACCTCAGACATGATCCTTTTAACATTAGAAAACCTGTTTGGTCACCTCAGACGTGACCCTTTTTAGTGATTAAATTCCAGATAGAAGTCCAATGCATAGTCTGACATTTAACAGCTAAACTGACAAAATTTAAACAAAAGAAACAACTAGAACTAAAAGACAAAATTGAAACACATTTTTGTAAATTTTGTGTAAGGTGAAAATCCTAAGATAGATATCTAACAGATTTATTTCTAGAACAGGCAGCTTCAAGTTATTTTTACCATAAGTGGAACGATTCATTATGGAATCATACAGGTAAATCAAATCATTCAGGACATCTTACCAAAACCCTTTGATGCTAGATTCTTGTTTTCATCGAGAGTTATTAGCAAATATAGGAAATCATACTAGTACCACAAGATGCACATAGTGGTATTGACTTTCAAGAGTTGTAGTCATGATGATTGTTAGTATACATGTCCTCTTAAATCCATACACAGACTTTTGACACAAATTGGTGATGATATAAGGTTTAATTATTTGAACAAGCATTTGTGGATCCCACGCTTATATGGTAATCAACATTCCTCAGGATATTTTTTAGCGGTCTGCGGGTAATATTCAAGAAGAAACTATTCTAGAGCTTTCAAAGAGTTGCAAAGCCTCAAGTCAATGCCACCGCACATCAGAGAGGCGCAAACACAAATGAATTCTAGAATATTAAGGTTATGCTTATACTCAGGTCAGTGCCACCGCACAGCAGAGAGGCACACAACCTACCTTTTTGTTTGAGCAATTTTATTCTTTTTGCACAGATTGCACCAACAACATAGGTTATTAACTTGATTGCTTTTTGCATTTATCATCATGTGCTTTGCTCATTTTATGGTTATCCGCACACATTTGTGGTATTTATTTTACTCGTCACCCCTTATTGGAACTCTGTTGATTGTGTTAACCAAGGATAAGATGATAACCCACAGCTTGTTGAACAACTTAGTTTGATCTTGAAAACACCAACGAGGTCTACTTATCTATTGTGTTGAATCTACCGACACATCATCTAATGGTCTAGCAACCTCTAGGTCTACTTTCTCCGTGTTACCTTAGTAGTAGCTAGTTTTACTATCATTTTTTCTTTTATTGTTGTTTAGACTTCTCAGACTTATACTTCAAATTCTGCATTTTAAACAATTTCTTCTTTTAAAGTCCTAAACTATTTGTTCCTGTGTACTATCATTTTCCATAGTCACTGAATCAGTATCACAGATACGATCTCATTTCTTTTAGCTTGTCTGTCCTCCTCCTTTTTTTTTGAAATTAAATACTAACTTAACCTATTCTCCCCCTAAAATTCTAAAACAGAAAAAGTTTTGCTTTTAGGATTTTCATAGGCGAAGAAATAAAAATAAAATAAAACAAAATAATATAAAAAGAAAAATTAAAAATAAAATGAATCTACTTGTCAGACTAAGTACTGTCATCGTCAGAAATCACATTATTTTTCTTTTTAACGCCGTTGATCTCTAACAGATATAGAAAACGTGGTTTATCAAAAGCCTTTGTGTAGAGGTCAGCGCGTTGGAAATCCGTATTAATTTTAACAACATCGATTAAAGTCTTTTCAAAGCAATCACATATAAAGTGATATTTAATGCCAATGTGTTTGGTCTTAGGATGTTGGACCAGATTTTTAGTTACGGCTATAGCAGCAGAATTATCAACAAATATAGGAGTGTTAAAGACTTTCAAACACTTGCTATTGAATCCAGAGGATTTGAGAACAGCAGCTTGCTGCAGCAACATATTCAGCTTCACAAGTTGAGAATGCAACTGATGTCTGATTCTTACACTACCACGTGACCAATCTTCTCCCAAAGACCTGACAACCTGCTAAGGTTGACTTGTAGTTCATTTTGCAACCGCTGTAATCCGAGTCACTATACGCTGTAAGCTCAAAATCATCATCATGAGGATACCACAACCCGAGTGTTGGGGTACCCTTCAGATAATGAAATATCCGTTTGACTCCAATTAGATGGTTGACTTTTGGTCTCGCCTGATATCTTGAGCAGAGACACGTTGCATACATGATGTCAGGTCGTGAGACAGTGAGATACATGAGAGATCCAATCATGCCTCGGTACATGGTAGCATCTACTAGATCACCATTCTCGTCAGGAAGTATATCATGGTTTGTAGCAAGTGGAGTCCCAGCTGCGGAAGCATTCTCCATATCAAACCGACTGAGAATATCACCTACATACTTCTGATGTAGAAATATCCCCTGTGGTGTGTCTGATCCACGTGTAACCCGAGAAAGAATTTCATCTCTCCCATGGCACTCATTTCAAATTCAACATTCATTACTGCTTCAAATTCTTTACATAGCTCTTCATTTTTGCAACCAAAGATTATGTCATCAACATAGATCTGTACAAGCAGTAAGTCACCATCCTTCTCTTTGATAAACAAAGTACAATCAATCACTCCTCTTCAAAACCCGTGTTTCACAAGATGAGTCGGGAGTTTCTCATACTAGGCTCTGGGGGCTTGATAAAGCCCGTATAGAGCCTTGTCCAGCTTGTAAACTCTGTCCCGATGATATGGATCCTCAAATCCCTTGGGTTGACTGACGTACACCATTTCTCGGATTTCACCATGAAGGAATGCACTTTTCACATCAAGCTAATAGACTTTAATCTTCATATACGATGCATAGGCTAGGAAGATACAGATGGATTCCATTCTTGCCACGGGTGCAAACACTTTGTTGTAATCAATTCCCTAGACTTGTCGAAATCCTTGAACTACAAGTCGAGCTTTGTTTCTGATAATGACCCCTTGGTTATCCTTCTTGCATTTTAAAACTCATTTAGTGCCAATGACCTTAGCACCTTTAGGTCTGTCCACCAGAGTCCACACACCTAACTTCTTGAATTGAAAAAGTTCTTCTTGCATGGCACTCACCCAAGCCTCATCGTTTAAGGCATCACTTACATATTTTGGCACAAATTGAGATACAAAACATCGATAAGCACCGTCGTGAAGGTAGCCTTTTTCAATGACTGAGGCATAATTAGCTGAATATAGCTGATTTCTTGTCTGTACTCCCATTGTACATCCCCTATGACATTGTCCAGAGGATGATAAACATTCAGAAAAGATCCAGGAGTGGTGGGTACAACTACCTCATTATCCAGATTGTGAACCACAGGTTCAGTATCTGAGGCAGTGGGAGTATGGGGTTCCGAAGTGTCAAAGGCATCAACATCTGATGCGTGTGTACTTGTAGCAGTTGGAACCTGTTCCTCCTGATCCACCTGAACATTTTCCACTTCTTCATCGTCTGAAGAGGAGTCACTTACCTCTAGTGCTCCCCATGAGTTACTAGAAGACTGGCCTTGTGAGCTGGATGTTGTTGAGTTTAGGGGTGGTGTGATTAAGACATCATACATCATCTTGGTTGCTAACTCATCTTCAGAAGTGAAGATAGGGATGTTGAAGAACTTAAAGAATCCATCATAATCGAAAAAGAATGCGGGTCATTTTCCAGCTGGGGGTGGTGTATCTCTGAACGTCCACGTTACACCACACTTCTACTTGAACCGTTGAGTTGTTGTAAACTCTCTTATTCGATATGTTGTATCGTAGGAAAATTCCTTCTTCAGCCTTCTCGTTGAACTTTCCTTCCTGAGTTTTCTTCAAAAGGGTGGAAGGTGCGCCAAACGGTTCGAGGTACTCTAGATTTGGCTTACGTCGTTGAAGTAGCTCGTAACACATCTTACCATGATGTTTTACCACCAGGACTCGATTGAAAGTGTAACATGCATTGGCAACTGCCTCATTCCAAAATTGGATGGGCAGTTTTGAGTCTGCTAGCAATGTCCTTGCTGTCTCTATCAAGCTATGATTCTTTCTCTCAGCAACTCTATTCATTTGTGGAGTGTAGGCAGAAGTGAACTAGTGTACAATTCCCTTTTCTTTGCAAAAAGCTTCCATCCACTGATTCTTGAACTCGGTACCATTGTCTGAGCGTACTTGTCTTACCTTCAGCTTGTAGAGAGACTCTAAAGTAGTTACTAACTCTTTGAATAACTCAAATATTTCAGATTTGGATTTCAAAAACATTACCCAAGAGAATCTTGAGTAGTCATCTGTAACTAGATAACAGTACAAGTCGTCGGCGATGCTCTTTGTAGTCACTGGACCAAATAGATCCATGTGAAGAAGCTCAAGAGGCAGTTCTATGAAATGAACTTTCTTTGCCTTATGAGACTTCTTAGTCTGTTTGCCTTTCTTGCAGGCGACACAAAAATCCGGTAGTTGGAAGTTTTTGACGTTTACTCCTCGCACTAGATCATTCTGGATCAAGTGGTTCATCTTCCGTGGATTGATGTGTCCCATTCTCCTATGCCAGGAGATCGAATCCTTCTCTGTAGCCTTTGATAGGAAGCACTGAACTTGATGATCCGTTGTGGAGGCCTTTGATAGATCCAAGACATAAATCGTTATATCTTGAAGCTGACATTAAGACTTGGTCCTCCAAAATCACATAGTCCTTTTTCAGAACATAGCATTTCTTGTTGTCAAATACTACTTTAAAGCCTTTGTCATAGATTTAGGATACAGAAAGCAAATTGTTTTGAAGTTGTTAAACATAGTTTACCTTATCAAACTTCACTTTCTGGTTCCCAACTTCTCCTTGAGCAGTAATGTAACCTCTTTATTTCCAGCAAATGAAACATGACCTCCTTTAATTTGTTTGACGTTTGACAGGAGTGCCAGGTTCCCAGTCATGTGCCTAGATGCTCCACTATCTACAATCCAGGTATTTCTGGCAGCGCTATAGCGAACACCCTGGACATTCAAAGGAAATCCTTAGTTGAGGTTAGGGACCCAAGCCTTAACCGGCTTGGGTGTCCTAGAGGCATCACCCATCATAAATTCCACCCATTGTTCATTTGAGGGTGAGGGAAGATCATTTGTCTTCTTGTTCTCATTATCAGATATTGAACTAGACTTTTCTTTCCATAGGCCAGTTTTGTGTATGGCCTGTTTGTGATAAACAGGCGATTGGCTTATGGTTTGAACTTTATGTTCACCAAGTCTTCTTGGTAGAGTCAAGGATCTCTTTTTAGAAGAAATGGGTTTAGGAACATGAAGTTCAACTTTCTTCCTAGGCGTCTGATAGTAAGGACAGTTAGACGCAATGTGTCCATACTTTCCATAGTTGTAGCAAGATCAACTTTTGACATGCTGGTATGGCTACTCTGTGGAGAAGTGTGTGACACTCGTGTGACTTTGACTTGGTTGGGTTTTGTCACCTTTCGTTTCAATGTTTTATCTTGTTTAACAAAATTAATTTTTTGAAGCTTTTTAACATCTTTACTCTTTTGTTTATCCGGACTTAGACATGATGCACATGTTTGGTTAACTTGTTTAGTCTTTGTTAAGTCGGTTTTTCCGGATCGATAAACATCCGAGCGTATTCTTGACGGAAGGATAAACAAAAACACAAACCAAAAAGTCAAACAATAACACGAACTATAATTGAATGGTTTCATTGATAAAACCTAACGATTACAAGCTCGTTACAACATAAGAATCAAGACTCTTGGCAAGGGGAAGATCGAGCATGATCTCCCCTCTCATCCGGCAGCCCTAGGCTCCAGGCAGACTTCCTCTCAAAATCCTCTGGAAATCCTTAATCTCTCTACACATTTAAACTGGTATATATAGGCCTCGGCCCATATTAGATGCGACTGGGCCCATTCGTGCGAGTGGACCATGCGTATGGTTCAATCATACGACTGGACCATACTTATGGTTCAGTCTTACGAATGTCCCAATCGCATCTCTCAGTCGCACGACTGGTCCATTAGCATGGCTCAGTCATACGACTGAGTCTCATTCGCATATGCTCCTGCGAATGACCTAGTTTCATGTGTTTACAATATATCAGGTGCATAACATTAAGCCTAGACTATTCGACAAGCGACGGATACACTATATATGACTATAAATGCTCCAACAAATTCCCCCTTGGACGTTGCTTGCGAATAGTAGATAACACCTCTTACAATCTTCAGTCAATCTTTGCTCTGATTGCCAATAGAATCAAACGAAAACCATATTAGCCAATGTTGCCAATCCGTCAGGTTACTACCACATCCCTGAAAATGAATTTAGGCACAATAGCTTTCGTTTACTTTATAGAACACCATCATAGCAGCAAGATTCCCCATATGACTGATTTTTCCAGATAATGACACGAATAGTTTTCCATTGCTTCAATCTTCACACAGGCTGACCTCATTAACATCACCACCTGCAGAATCCCCCCTCACATTCAACATATCCCAATATATAGACATTGTGCTCTCCTTGCGTCTTCACACAATGTATTGGGCAAAACGTTGAAGGTTCCAATCCACAGCTGACAATATCAAACAAATCAGCATGCACGAAGATTGATCATCGGAAACCGGTTCACATCATCACTTTCTGATTGAGTCTTCACTTTCTCTATACATGGATTCCCCCTAAGAAGCAGAATCCGTTCTGTGCGGATAAATATAACTTGATTGGCCAATAAGTAGTCAGATGCTCCTGACTACCCCATAAAATCAGCACTGACTGCTGACATCTTCTCTTCTCTCTTTCGTGTTCCAAATACAATCACCTATTCTGGAAGTCCGATGAATAATGGGGTACACATCGAACTTATTTTACAAAAGAACCTTAGGGTGAATATGCTTTGCTCATCTTCAAATCTGTGCAAGAAGCTGTTCCAAACTCTTTTTTTTTTGGTCTAGAACAAATGCGGATGAGTCAATGCGGATGTCTCATTCGTGTGATTGAACATACGACAGGTCCAGTCGCACGACTGAACATACGACTAGTCCAGTCGCACGAACGGTTCATTCGCATGGCTCATTCGTACGAATCATCCAATCGCATGGCCCAGTCGCATTAACGGGTCTGCACGCAGATTTTCAGATCTGCAGCCACCAGGGCTGCCCAAACCCTAATCTGACGAATTCAACATGAATCGAAACAAAGTAGACATCATCAGATTTGACAGGGTGACAGGAACGTGGTTTCGAATTCGATTTTAACATAGAAGCAACGCACGTAACAAGATCTAAGCAAAACACGAAGAACACGAAGTGGGTTTAACGTCAAGATCTAAACTTTGATCCAGAAATCAAGAGCTCGGGTTGCTAGAATGATTGTTAGATCATTACAGCAGTAACCAGCTCTGATACCAATTGTTAAGTCGGTTTTTCTGGATCGATAAACATCCGAGCGTATTCTTGACGGAAGGATAAACAACAACACAAACCAAAAAGTCAAACAATAACACGAACTATAATTGAATGGTTTCATTGATAAAACCTAACGATTAGAAGCTTGTTACGACATAAGAATCAAGAATCTTGGCAAGGGGAAGATCGAGCATGATCTCCCCTCTCATCCGACAGCCCTAGGCTCCGGGCAGACTTCCTCTCAAAATCCTCTAGAAATCCTTAATCTCTCTACACATTTAAACCCGAGAAAGAACTTCATCTCTCCCATAGCACTCATCTCAAACTCTTTCTTCATAACTGCTTCAAACTCTTTGCATAACTCTTCATTCTTTGAACCGAAGATTATGTCATCAACATAGATCTGTACGAGCAGTAGGTTGCCATCTTTTTCTTTAATGAACAGCGTGTAGTCAATGACTCCCCTGCGAAAGCCGTGTTTCACAAGATGAGTCGAGAGTTTCTCATACCAAGCTCTTGGAGCTTGATGAAGCCCGTATAAAGCCTTGTCGAGCTTGTTGACTCTATCCCGATGATAAGGATCTTCAAATCCCTCGGTTGACTGACATAGACTGTTTCTCTGATTTCCCCATGAAGGAATGCACTCTTCACATCTAATTGATAGACTTTAATCTTCATGTACGATGCATAGGCAAGGAAGATACGAATGGCTTCCATCCTTGCCACAGGTGCAAACACCTCATTGTAGTCAATTCTCTCGACTTGGCGAAAACCTTGAACTACCAATCGAGCTTTGTTCCTGATAATGACCCCTTGGTCATCTTTCTTGCATTTTAAAACCCATTTGGTGCCAATGACCTTAGCACCTTTAGGTCTATCAACCAGAGTCCATACACCTAACTTCTTGAACTGAAGAAGTTCTTCTTGCATGGCACTCACCCACACCTCATCATTTATTGCATCACTAACGTATTTTGGCTCAAACTGTGAGACAAAACACCGATAAGCACCATCATGAATATATCCCTTTTCCATAACTGAGGCGTAATCAACTGAGTATAGCTGATTTCGGGTTTGCACTCCCAATCTGACATCCCCAATGACATTGTTTAGGGGATGATAGACATTAGTCGTGATCCTGGAGTGGTAGGAACAGCTACCTCAGAGTCAAGATTATGAACATTTGGTTCTGCATCTGAGGTAGTTGGAGTTTGAGGCTCTGAAGTCGAAGGTGCATCACTGATAGATGCTTGTGGACTTTCAGGAACTGGAACCTGTTCCTCCTGACTGTTCTGATTATCTTCTTCAGCTTCATCTTCAGAGGAGGAGGCACTGTCATCGACTACTCCCCCTGACTGAGTAGATGATTCTCCCTGTGAGCTAGATGTTGGTGTATTCAAGATATCATACATCATTCGTGTAGCTAACTCATCATCCAAGGGAGAGAGAGATGTTGAAGGACATGAAGAATCCATCATGGTCGAAAAAGTAGGCGGGTCCTTTGCCAGTAGGTGGTGTGGTATATCGCTGAACGTCAACATTACACCACACTTCTACTAGACCCGTTGAGTTGTTGTAAACTCGCTTGTTCGGTATGTTGTATCCTAGAAAGATTCCTTCATCTGCCTTCTCGCTGAATTTACCCTCTTGTGTCTTCTTCAGAAGTGTGCACGGCGTGCCAAATGGTTCGAGATACTCCAAGTTCGGTTTGCGTCTTTGCATTAGCAACTGCCTCATTCCAGAATTGGATAGGCAGTTTCGAGTCTGCCAGCATAGTCCGTGCTGTCTCTATCAAGCTTCTGTTCTTTCTCTCAGCAACCCCATTCATCTGAGGTGTGTAGGCAGAAGTGAATTGATGCACAATTCCCTTTTCCTTGCAGTATGCCTCCATCCACTGGTTCTTGAATTCCATTCCGTTGTCTGAGCGTACTTGTCTAACTTTCAGCTTGTAGAGAGATTCCAGTGTGGTTACCAACTCCTTGAATGATTCAAATGTTTCTGATTTGGATTTCAGAAACATTACCCAAGTGAACCTTGAGTAGCCATCAGTGACCACAAAACAGTACAAGTCGCCTGCAATGCTCTTTGTACTGACTGGACCAAACAGATCCATGTGAAGAAGTTCAAGAGGAAGTTCTATTGAATGAACTTTCTTTTCCGTATGAGACTTCTTTGGCTGTTTGCCTTTCTTGTAAGCTACACAAAAGTCAGGAAGCTGAAAGTTCTTGACATTAACTCCTCTCACCAGATCCTTCTGAATCAAGTGATTCATCTTCCTTTGACTAATGTGTCCCATTCTCCTATGCCAAGAGATGGAATCCTTTTCATAGCTTTAGATAGAAAACACTGTACCTCATGATCAATTGTAGAAGCTGTTGACAGATCCAAGACATAAAGATCTTTATATCTTGAAGCAGTCATCAAAACTTGGTCCTCTGGGATCACGTAGTCTTTCTTTAGTACGTAACACTTCTTGTTGTCGAAGATGACTTTAAATCCCTTATCACATATTTGGGAAACAGAAAGTAAGTTATTTTGTAGTTGTTGAACGTAGTTCACTTTATCAAACTTAACTTTCTGATTCCCCACTTCTCCCTGGGCTGTGATATAGCCACCCTTGTTTCCAGCAAACGAAACATGCCCTCCTTTTATTGCTTGACGTTTGATAAAAGAGCTCTGTTTCCTGTCATGTGCCTGGATGCTCCGCTGTCTACTATCCACGTGTTAGTTTCATCACTGTATCGAACACTCTGCACACGCAAAGTAAAGGATTAGTTTGGGTTAGGAACCCAAGCCTTTACTGGCTTGGGTTTCCCCGAGGCATCACACATTATAAATTCTACCCATTGACCCTTAGAGGAAGAGGGTAGCTCAGGTTCCTTCTTGTCATTATTATCAGACACAGAGGATGTCTTCTCCTTCCATAATCCAGATTTGTGCAATGCTTGTTTGTGATAAACAGTCGACTGACTTACAGTTGAATTTTAGATTCACTAATTCTTCTAGGGGGGTAAGAGAAATCCTCTTAGAAGACCTAGGCTTTGAAACCTGAAGTTCAATCTTCTTCCTAGGTGTCTGATAGCAGTGACAATAGGAGGCAATGTGTCCATATTCACCATAGTTGTAGCACGACTTGCTATCAACTTTATGATTAAACTTTCTTTATGGAGAAATATGTGACACTCTAGTAACATAACTAACTTTAGGTTTTGACTCTGGTTCTTTGGTTGTTTTCTCTGGTTTAACAAAGTTAACTGTTTTCACCTATGCAACCTCCTTTTCTTTTTGGTTAATAGATTTTTGACTTGAAGTATGTGAAAGATTAACCTTAGAGGTCCTTTTAGGTTCTGATTTGACTCTGTTTGATCTTGACTTTAAGTTAACCTTTTCAAATTCCTTTGCCAGATTAACACTAGACAATTTATCCTTTGCCTTTGAAGTGGCCTCCTTTTGTTTGTTTCCAGAGTCAAGAGATGAGCATAAGGAATCTGGATCACTAACAAGAGGAGTATTCATCATATGATCCTTGATGGGATTATTATTTATCGGTCTAGTCTTAGCGTTCATCAACGTCTCAGATGGTGGTGGAAACACTTTATAACCCAATCCCTCCCCGTTGTTCCTTTCTCTCACTAAGTGTTGGACTATGTGTGAAGAACTAGTCCAACTGTGCAGTTTCTGTTTTAATGAATTTACTTCTACTTCTAGAACTGCCTTTTCCTTCTTAGTGTCTTCTAGGGAGTTTAGATAATACCTAATGTCATTAGCTTGGTTAAAAGCAACTACTTCGGTTTCCCTAAGCTATTTAGTCAAAAGGTCTATCTTTTCTTTATAACTGTGCTCATTTTGTTTTAATACCCTATTAGCCTCAGTGCATAGTTGCAAATCTTTTACTAAGTTATCACTATGATCTAATAACCTAGCAAATTTACCATCTATGCTATTCCTAAAGGTATCACAATCAGAACAAGCATGATTATTAAACATTTGGTCAGTAGTACTTACCTGAGTTGATTCAGAAGAGTTAGCCATCAACGCAGCATCAGATATCTCTGGTTCAGATGATTCTCTCTTTTCTATCCCTGAAGTGGTAGTCTCCTCTTTAGGCTTATACTGACCTCGGTTGCAGTTGCTTCTTCACTATGTGACATCGATATCTCAACTGCTAGATCTCCTTCACTAGCGGAATCACTGTCATATCTTCTACACGTGCAATGTTTGATTCCCCTGGTGAGACAAACCTAAAGCTCCAATCCTGTCCTTCATCATCATGAGTAGTCAAGGCTTTTGAATCCTTGGTTGATGAAGTAGAACTGGTAGCTTGCTTGTCTTGACGAGTGAAGGACGAGGACGGGTTCCCGTTACCCGTCTTCTTAGGCTTGACACATTCTCTTTTGAAGTGCCCCTTCTCTCCACAGTTGAAGCATGTCACTTTGCTCTTGTCAAAGCCAAATATGGTATCCTTAGTAGCTACCAAGTTCTGTCCGGTTTGTTTTACAAACTTCTTTGCCCTCCGGACAGTACTAGCTAAAGCCCACATTATATCCATCCTCTCAAGCTCCATTTCGTCCACCTGCTCGTAGTCCTCGTCTGCCAGATGGCAGTTTCCAATCTTCCCAGCAACAAGTTCATCATAAGAATGGACCATTGCAGCGAAAAGATCCATGTGTTCTCGAGCTACTTCCACAGTCACATTTCCGAGATTCTCGGTCTTCAGTTTAGTAGCACTTGCTTCGGATCCAATATAGTGGGAACAAGAAAGTCCCGATTTGTCTGATCCTGAAGGAGGTGCATGTGAAGGACCCGATGAGCTAGACACAAACGCAGTCTGGAGAGGTGCTCCAGATGTCTTAGCTTGAGGCGTGGCATTGTATAAAGCTGGATTTTGATTGTACGGAGACTTCTGAGCTCTGTACTTCATCCTAAGTGACTCTTCACGCAACTTAAGAATGAAGTCATTAATATCCAGTTTTGCCAGCATTCCATTCTGTCTAAGATTAGACACGAATGAAGCCCACTTTTCAGGCAATCCATCTGCAAAATTAGTAACTTTCTCTTCCATGGTAGTAGCCACCCCATGTGTATGCAGTTCACTCATCAGATGGTAGAATCTATCTATAACATCATCCAAACTCTCGTTTCCCATCGATGAGAAGTTATCAAATTCCTTCTTTAACTCCTTAGCCTTAATTTCCTTCAACGAAGCATTCCCGTCATACCTCTTTTCTAGCTCATCCCAAAGTTTCTTGGACTGCTTGTTTTCTGAGTACTGGTGGAATATGTCTTTAGGAATAGATTGTGTAATCAATGCATAAACTCTTTTTTCTGCATTGTATTTGACTTTCTGCATGTCCGTCATCCCTCCTAACGTTAGCTTAACTCCATCAGCTCCCACCGGTGTACTATATCCAATCTCGATGGCTTCCCACAGATTCGGATCCACTCCGTTGAGGTAGATCTCAAAACGTTGTTTCCAGTGGGGAGACTCATCTAACGTCAAGAGCTTTGGTGGTTTATTATGATTACCTACCTCACTCTCAAGCAACAGCGGGTTCTGTATCCTAGAGTCCTTTCCAGCAGTAAAGGCTGACATTTGATCTTCCATTTCGAATAACTTTAAGTCTAATAAAACAAATTGTCACTGGGGCGACTGAAGGGTGCGAATGGTCTAGTCGTGCATATGAACTCTACGACTGGTTCAATCGTGCTGCTGAACTAAGCGATTAGCTCAGTCGTGCGAATGAATCTGATGCGTATGAACAGTACCACCGAAAGGTTCAATCGTACGAATGGAGATGCGACTATGTCCAATCGTGCGTCTGAGCAATGCGAATGAGGTCCAGTCGTGCGAATGGCTCACTCGTGTGACTCAAGCTGCTGTTTTGCGAAAATTTCTAGGTTAAACGTGTTTTAGCCGTAAAAATTCGAACTTTCGCAAGGTCTAATTGCCTAAGTCCGTAGAAACCAAACTTTGATGAGCAGGGAACGTCCAAGATCACTTTTGACACAAAAGATTGCGTTTTTAGTGCAAAAACACAAGCTTTTTATCAATATTGATTGAATCATACGTATTCAAGAGCCTATAGCTCTGATACCACTTGTTAGGACCTGGTATTTGAACGAAATACCTGGAAATTAGCGTGTAAACCAGATCAAATAGTGCAGAATCCTATTTGATTAACGATCCAATCAGTGAGAACACACGAAAAATCAATAAAGAATTGAAACTAACGTTAGAAATCGATTGGGAATCGATCTAATGTGTTCTATGAACTTGGAGAACGAATTGGGAGGCTTCTGGATGGCTAGGGTACGTCTAGAATCGTAATTAATCAAAAAGCTCCATTTTTCACGAATTAGGTTGTATTTATAGGTTGGCATTATTCAATCATGCGACTGAATCATTAGTATGGTTCAGTCGTGCGATTGAACCATGCGGTTGATTCATCCGCACGACTGAGTGTTCAGTTGTGCGACTGAGCCATTCGTATGAAGTTATTCATGCTTATGGTCCATTCGCATGGGCCATTTGCATGAGAACTTCATTATGTTAAGTTTGAATGTATTAATTAATAAACATTATGTGTAACCATTCAAACAATCGCTAACCTAATTAACCAATTTAATATCAACTCATTAATGAAATATTAGTCATTACAAATCACAAACAAACAATATCATTTCATTAATCATATCAAATTATACCAGAATCAGATAAACAAGATCTATTACATTTCATATCATGATCTAGGGACATATATGTATCAACAACCATCTTCTTCAATTCCTCCCACCTCATCCTCCCTATTGCCCGGCTACCCTCGGCTTGGAAAATATTGTCCCACCAACATAGAGCCGAGTCCACAAATGAGTGGGTAGTAAACTTCACTTTTGGGTCCTCCCGCACTCGCTGATATCAAGAACAACCTCCATTTCCCTCACCCACCGGTGAGCAACAGCAGTAGTGTCGTTACCATCAAAAGTAGGGGGGTTGAATCTCATAAACGCCCCATAATTACAGCCTTGTGCCACCTCCGGCGTAGGCTCTTCTTCTTCCTCTTCTTCATCATCTGAGAGAACCGTTTCAGGATCTGGTTGCTTCCGTTCTCCCAAAGACCGGTTTCTCTCCTTCCATTCTCCTTCCCGTACAACCTTGATAACTTCGGTCACTACAGATGGTACAATCTTCTGCATGACCTGATGGACTTCTTCAACAACAGCCTCCTTTACTGAGGCTCTTAGATTGCCGCTCTCATCGCCAGCCTCCGGATGAGGAGTCTCGGGTTCTTCAGGAACCATCTTTTCAACTCTGGGTCTTCCCTTCTTGGGTCGTGGCTCAGCACCAAGCCCATCATGACCACCAACACGAGAGGCTTTCGAAGATCTACCACCGGCCATTCACTCGCACACTAAAATATTCAAACACCAACACGGTAATTCAAGGAACAACTTAGTTTATGTCAAGTATAGTAAGTCCCTAATTACAGCGGCCAGTTGTGATTAGCTACTTACTTTACTTTTCATACCACAAGCATTACCTGTCCTGACTACATCGGTATTTAAATCTATAAACAACACATAACCACATACCATGCGCACATAATACCGGTTAACATTACGAAAATACCTGATGGCACATAGCTACTCAGATTGGCATCCTTTCCCTTTCCGTCCCATTTTCAGTTTAAGTTTAGGTTTATTTTGAAAATTTATCCGTTTCACTTAACTTTGGCTCTGATACCAACTTGTAAGGCCCCGTTCCCAAGACACTTACAGCTGGTAATCATTGCACATAAGACATATATTTTCATCATATAACATAAAAACATTGCAGCGGACACATTTAAACAAAACATTCCATTTCAATATAATAGCTTTTGCAAAATAATACATCGTTATCCAGTTACAAAATATATGTTGCATTACATCAAAAAAAAATTATAAAAATGGATGCCACCTCATGCCATCCTTAGCAATCATTACCTGCCAACTGAAAACACATAAAAGTCAGCGTTGCTGAGTGAGTTCTAGTTTTAAAATAAAACATACTTTTCTTTCATTTAAAACCGATCTTTACTTCAAAGCGATCACACATCATACGTACACATAGATAACATCATTATTATCTTCATTAATCGTTCATAATTTCATTCTTTCGTTCGTACATTCATTACTTTCGATGACATGTAGATTACCCCGAATATTGTGCACGAAGCGGGTAACTGGGCCTGAGGTCTTTCATAGACCTCAAACATTGGGCATGGAGCTGACTCCAGTACCTAGGGTAAGTACATTCACCATTTCTCTTTTCTCTTTCATTCCGGATCAATGCCATATGCTATACCCCGAACATTGTGCACGAAGCTGGTAACTGGGCCTGAGGTCTTTCATAGACCTAGGGTAAGCGGCAAGGATCCCATACATATGGTCAATCACAAAGATTGGAACCCAGTGTGCATCCTTTTGGGGTAGCTAACCCGCACACCGTTGAGCTAACACCCTTCATTGGGTGTGCACCTTCATACATTTTCTTGCAAGCCTTTCTTACATTCATTCATTCATTAATGCATGCGTTCATTCATCGTGTTCATCTTTTCATTATCTTTCACTATACGTTACATAATACTTTTATTTCATTTATAAACATTCAACGTAAAGTCATGGAAAGATAAACATACATAATAAGAACATCATCATACACAATCATCATCATCATACAGGGCATCATACATACATACATACATCATGCATAAACATGCAACATCATACATCATCATCAACATCAAGCCCATCATAGCGTCTATGACCTCAAAGTCAACTTATATGAACTCCCGGGAATCATCCACATCAAAACTTACATCTACACTTTCCCCCGAAAGTTAGTAAATAAACTACGTTTTCCTCGGTACAACAACCCTACTTGGGTGTATGGGCACCTCTCAGTCGCATGGCCTCTCATGCGACTGAACACCATGGACGATATGCGATTGAACACCTATGCGAATGACCCAATGCGGATGAATACTTCTACGAATGGACCTAATGCGGATGGAACTAGGCGTATAGGCCTCAGTCGCATGACTCCCCATGTGAATGACCCTCAGTCGCACGACTTGCAGGTGTATGGGCCTCAGTCGTACGTCTCACACATGATTGAAACTCAATCGCATGACTGGCATGCGTGTGGACTTCAGTCGCACGACTGGCATGCCATTCGGTCGCATAGCCCTAACTGTGCAGAATACAGCTCATTCCCGAACCTAATCCGCCATTTTCGACCTCCAAGCTCTTCCAAACCTCTTCTAAGCCCAAATCAACCATCCTAAACCTTAGGAATGCATACCACAACACCATTCAAGCACACACAAGCTCAAAAGCAAGACCCAAACGAATCATACACATACACACATATACAAACGGGTCAAACACACACTTCAAAACAATTTTTAGATGTGTTCCAGCCCTAAAATAATTCAAAATGTGTAAAAGAGGGGTCGTAGAACTCACACAAACCACCCCTACAAGTAGAGCTTCAATTAGACCCGCTACACTTCAATTTTGCACGCTTGAATACACTCGAACCAAGATCTTTCTCCCTTTTCTCCCTTTTTCCTCTCCTCCTCTCTTTTGGCTGATTTTGTGGTTGTGGAGAGAAGGTGAGAGCTGCCCTCTCCCTTTAAATACCTCTACTCACCCAACTTTCTCTCGTTGGCGAGTTTGGTCCCTCGACTTTGGACTTTATTTCTTTTTCTCCTTTTGTCGGATTCAAAATAAATAACCGGGTGGTACAAATGAATCTTAAAATCTTGTTCCTTTGTTGTCACTTCAATCAAAAGTTAACATCTTGAACTTATGTTCTTAAAAACCCTGATTTTAATGTATCAATTGTTGATCTTGCAGAATTGAAACCCGAAAGTAATTGTCTTTTGTTATTATAGTAAATTTGTTTTAAAATTTCTTGCTTTATGCAATTGTGATCATTAATTCATTCGAAAATTTCAATTTTTAGTTATAAAGTTCGTGTCTTTAAGTCAATCGAGTCCTGTTAGTTAAACACCATCCACATATTCCCTATGGAGACGACCTTACTTAACCTTACATAATAAAGGTAGCTAAGACCGATATAATAACTTGTTTTGGTCGACTCTCGACAACCAAATCAAAATGGCGACATTACTGGGGAGTTAGTACATTGAGTGTTTAATCGTTTTACTTGGTTTTTTTAATTATTAAAAACCCAAAAAGATTTTATTCTTTTTTGTTTTCCTTTTAATTTCTTTTCTTCCTTATTCAGTATTATGGTAGGTGTTATATTCATTGCAGGTTATTCGGAAGTACTTAAACCTTAACATGAATAGAGTTTATTATTCATGTATATGTTGCTGAAGTCCAGTTCATACACGAGATCATTGCCCCGAGTATTTGCAAAAAAGTGAAGATGTGAGAAGAAAATTATATTAGTTGGATGTTTATTATGACGATGTACCATTATCTTATCCATACTACAAATCATATTCTTCATATTATTAATGACATTATTAGTCAGAGGTGAGTTACAACTTTGATCAAAATTAAGATTGCAACAACTATGAACCAGAGATAACATCAAGCTCAAGTTAATGGGATAAAAATAACCATTATCATGAATAATACTCTCAGGTAACCTACCTACGTGGATTAGAATCAATGTCAATTTCCTAAACAAGAGAATGTTATCTAGAATGTTATGCAATATCAAAATATTTATCAATATGAGTAGGAGGAAACTATTGCTTGATTGGAGTTGATATTATCTGAGATCAATAAGTTGTTGTCACAACATCATCTTTCGGATCCACAATGATTTGACTACTTAACTATCAAGCGTGACACGTAATTTTTGAAAATAGAAATAAAAGAGTTAATCTTACCATCTATTAAAGTCGAGGATGAGGTCATGGAGGTTAATACCACATAAATTCCTTCATTTGTTGAAGATATGTGTAGAACAAGTGGTTGTTGATGTCTATGATGATGAAATGGAAGAAGAGGTTATAGGTCTTCCAGAGCAAAAGGTTGAATGTTTAAATGTAATGGATGACATAACACCTCCTAAGAAACAAGAGACTAAGATAGTGCTATGTGGTTTTGATAGTCCTTCAATATTTATTATGCAGTTTGATAAATCAAGGGATAATGGCTCGTGTTTGAAGAAGATAAAGGTGAATTTAGAGAACATTGGACAAATTATTCAAAGGAGAGTTTATAACAATTCTATAGACATACCAAGGACAGGAAAAAAGGTATGGACCTGACATCTCAACTACCATGGATAGATAGGAAACACGATGGGAAAATGTGGATATAAAATGTCAACCAATTTTCCAAGAGACATGAAGACCATGAAAAAGAAAATAGAGATTCAGTATGTTTGGTATCAAGCATTTACTGGTAATATGGCAGGAAAATGTTCAATTCGGTCACCATAAGTGGTCGTATGTAAGGTCTGGCTAATGACCTAAAACTTAACACTTATGGGTGGCAACCTGATAACTTTGTGGGTGTGTTCACTATAAACCCTCACGAGACTACAACTCGTCCACTTGGGTCTACCGAGGGTTTAAATGCTTCTTACGTACGCTAAATGCAACCGTGATTCCTATGAAAGTGAGTTTTACTTCTTTTATTAGTTTGTGTGTTCTTTGTTGTAGTTCAATCATGCAACAGACACAAACACTCAAGTATGAGGAGGTGCAAGTCAATTATTGAAGACACTCACCATGGTTTTTAATGTTTTAAAACCAAACATTGGATGTTGATACATATGTACCTAGTTTACGATCTGAATGTAATATGTCTGTCATGTGCTAAATGTAAATGAAATGTATGAGTTAAATGGAACAGAATATGTGATTGATGATCTTAGTGTCAAATGTTTCAGTGTATGTTTCAATGTTTATTATTTATTAACGTGTATTGAACTAACTTTATAGGTTTGTGGTTGTTTGAATAGATCTTAGTCAAGTAATGATTGAGAAACATATTCAAACTTAGTCGTATGAAGTTTTCATGCGAATGGACCATGCTAATGGTTCATACGCATGAATAATTCATGCTAATGTACGAGTCGCACGACTGAACCAGGTGACTGGATCAATCGCACGACTGAACCAGGAGACTGGATCAATCGCACGACTGAACCTTCAGTCGTGTGATTGACTCAGTCGCATGCTTTAGTCTCACGACTGAACCATGCTAATGGTCCAGTCTTAAGATTCACTAACCCTAACCTATAAATACCACTTAGTTCGTGGAAAAACGGAACACTTTCAATATTTCGACTCCTATACGTACCCTAGCCGTCCAGAGACCATAGAGACCCTGTTCCAAGTTCATAGATCGCACAAAATTTTATTGCAATCATTCCTAACATTTAGATTCATTCTAAGATCGATTCTACGTGCGTTCTCACTTATTGGATCGCCAATCAAATAGGATTCCGCACTATTTGAGTTGGTATACACGTAAATCAGTTAGTACTCCATCCGTACACGGTCCTAACAAGTGGTATCAGAGCTTTGGCTCTAGATTTACGTGTGATTCAATCGATTTTGGCCTAAAAATCGTGTTTCTCACTCAAAAATTCAATCTTTTTGTGTCAAAAAGTGTTTTCGAAGTCTTCTAGTCATAAAGTTAATGTTTTTGTGATACGGCAATTAGGGTTCGTAAGAAATTCGTGTTTTTGCGTCAAAGTGTTCAAAACATTCGTTTTTTGCAAAAACAACAGTCTTCAGTCGCACGATTGACTCAATCACACGACTGAACTCATTTGCACCCCCCATACGCACGATTGAGCCTTAGTCGTCTCGTTCATTCTCACGACTGGACAGCTTCATTCGCATAGACTCCAACCACACTCTCCTTCCACATGACTGAATCCAATCACACGATTGAATTCATCCACATACTCCATTCGCATGGTTGACCCAATCACATAAGTTCAATCGCACGAGTGGTCCATTCGTATAAGCAAAGTATTTGACTTAAAAATTTTAAAGTTAACTAAATGGAAGAGCAATACTCAGCTTTTACTGTAGGGAGAGACACACTAATTCAGAACCTCTTACTTCTAGAAAATGAGACAGGGAATCATAATAAACCCCCTAAGCTAATAGCGTTAGACGATTACCCTCAATGAAAGGAATGTTTTGAGATTTACTTAAATGGAGTTAATGCCAACCTTTGGGAGTCAATCGAGACAGGGTATGACATGCCAGTAGGGGCTGATGGTGTGAAACTGATTTTAGGAGGGACGAATGACACGCTGAAGGCAAAATATAACGCAGAGAAGAAAGTGCACGCCCTGTTAACTTAGTCTATACCGAAGGGTATATTCCATCAATTCTTAGAGAATAAACAGGCTAAGAAACTTTGGATAGCCTTGGAAAAACGCTATGACAGGAATGCTTCGTTAAACGCTCTAAAGGCAAAAGCATTGAAGATGGAGTTTGACAATTTCTCTTCAATGAGGAAGGAAAGTCTAGATGATGTAATTGACAGGTTCTATCATCTCATGAGTGAGCTACATATTCATGGAGTTAAAACATCGATGGAAGATAAGGTCTCCAGTTTGGCTGACGGGTTCCAAGAGATGTGGGATTCATTTATATCTAATTTAAGACAGAACAGTATTTTGGAAAAGTTAGATATAAATGACTTCATCTTGAAATTAAGAGAGGAGGAACTTAGGATGAAATACAGGTCGCAGAAAGGAACATATGATCAAAATCCTTTGCTTTACAACGTCTCTTCTACAGCAACCAGTTCAGGGGCACCCCTTCAGACGGCTTTTGTTTCCAGTTCAACTGCTCCTTCACAAACCATAACTTCTGGGTCTGACACGTCTGGGTCGTCAAGTACCCATTTTATTGCACCAGAGAGCTACGAAGTTGAAGACTGAGAACCTCAGGAACATCATTATGGAGGTGGCTAAAGAACACATGGATTTATTGGTGGCTGTGGTACACTCATATGATGGGTTGGTTGCAGGAAAGATTGGTAACTTCCATCTAGCAGACGAAGACTATGAACAGGTAGACGAGAACGAGCTTGAACGAATGGACATAATATGGGCATTAGCAAGTGCTGTCCGGAGGGCTAAGAAGTTTGTTAAAAAGACAGGACAGAACTTGATATCTACCAAAGACACTATGTTTGGGTTTGATAAGTCCAAAGTGACCTGTTTCAACTGTGGAGAGAAGGGGCACTTTAAATGTGAATGTGTAAAGCCCAAGAAGACTGGCAATGGGAACCCGTTCTCGACATTCAACCGTCAGGATAAACCAACTGGGGGAGCTACATCGTCTAGCACCAAGACAAAGGCCTTGACTACTCAAGGTGATGAAGGGCAAGACTGGACCTTCAAATTCGTGCCTCCAGGAGAATCCAACATTGCAAATGTCGAGGTGTTGGATGACGATACCGAAAGTAAAGACGATCTCGCAGTCGAAATAGCCATGTCAGAAACTGAAGAAGCTGCAAAAGTGGTCAAACCTATGATTGAAGAAGATGACAAAACTACATGTTCAGAATCTCCAGCAACTGAAGAGACAATCTCTGCACTGATGGTAGATTCAACTCAATCTTCTCAGGTAAGTTCTAAAGACCAATTGTTTTATAATCATGCTTGTTTTGAATGTAATAAATTTAGAGAAAACATTGATTTGAAATTTTCTAGGTTATTAGATCATAACGATAGCTTAGTAAAGGACTTGCAACTGTGCACAGAAGCAAATCACGTTTTAAAACAAGACGAGCACAGTTACAAAGAAAAAATAGAACTATTAAATAAATAACTAAGGGAAACCGAAGTTGTGGCTTTTAACCAAGCAAATAACATTAAGTTCTACTTAAACTCCCTTGAAGAAACTAAAAAGGAGAAAGCAGTTTTGGAAGTCAAAGTAAATTCTTTAAAACAAAAACTGCACAGTTGGACTAGTTCTTCACATATAGTTAAAAACTTGGTCAAAGAACGAAACAAAGGGGAGGGATTAGGTTACAAAGTGGTTCCACCCCCACATGAGACTTTGTTAAATACTAAATGTCGACCAGTAAAAAACAATCCTATTAAGGATCATGTGGTGACCACTCCTCTAGTTAGTGATCCAGATTCCACGTGTCAAAAGATGGAATCAGCCACTAAAGAGAAGGAGGACACTTTGAAATCTAAGGGTAAAATGCCTATTGTTAATTTAGATGAACAGTTTAAAGAGGTTAATATACAGTCAGGATCTACCATATCTTCTTCTGAACAGAAAGTGACTAAACAAACTAACCTACCATGTGCTCCACGTAATAGTCCAAACAAACAAATGGAAAAAGATGTTTCAACTGCTCAAAAGGTAAAGTTTATTAAAGCAGTTAAAACATCCAAACAAGAAGAGCTGAAACTCAACAAGACCAAAGTCACACCGGTCTCACACTCTTCTCCACAGAGACGCCTTTCCCAACATGTAGAAGTTCGAGCATGCTACAGTTGTGGAAAGAGAGGACATATAGCTTCTAACTATCCTCAGTATTAGACACCAAGAAAAAAAGTTGAGCTTCAAGATTCAAAATAGATTTCCTCTAAAAGGAGTTCTATTACTCCACCTAAAATAAATAATGAAACTAAGGTTCAAACCATAAACCAATCGTCTGTTTATCACAAACAGGCACTGCACAAAGCTGGCTTGTGGAAAGAAAAATCAAGTTAAATGTCTGATACTAAGAGCACTAAGAAGCATGATATGCCCTCACCCTCAAATGGACAGTGGGTTGACTTTTTGATGTGTGATTCCTCTGGGATACCCAATCCAGTTAAGGCTTGGGTCCCAAACCTTAACTAATTATTTCCTTTGAATGTGCAGGGTGTTTGTTATAGTGCTATCACAAACACATGGATTGTAGATATTGGAGCATCCAGGCACATGACTGGAAACTTGTCTGTCCTCTCAAATGTCAAAGAAATTAAAAGAGGACATGTTTCTTTTGCGGGAAATAAAGGAGGTTACATCACAACACAGGGAGAAGTGGGAAATCAGAAAGTTAAGTTTGACAAGGTCAACTACGTTGAACAACTACAAAACAACTTACTTTCTATATCACAGATTTGTGACAAAGGTTTCAAGGTGGTCTTTGACAACAAGAAGTGCTACATGTTGAAGAAGGAGTACACCATTCCTGAAGACCATGTCTTAATGTCAGCTTCCAGATACAATGATTTATATGTCTTGGATCTAACAATGGTCTCAACAACTGATAAACAAGTCCAATGCTTCTTGTCAAAGGCAACTGAGAAAGATTCCATCTCCTGGCATAGGAGGATGAGACACATAAATCCAAGGAAGATGAATCCTCTCATTCAGAATGATTTGGTCAACGGAGTTAATGTCAAAAACTTTCAACTTCTAGATTTCTGTGTTGCGTGTAAGAAGGGAAAACAGACCAAGAAGTCTCACAAGGCAAAGAATGTCAACTCTATTGAATTGCCTCTTGAACTTCTACATGTGGATTTGTTCGGTCCACTGAGCACCAAGAGTATTGCCGAGGATCTGTACTGTTATGTAGTCACCAATGACTACTCCAGATTCTCTTGGGTGATGTTTCTGAAATCCAAATCAGAAACATTTGATTTGTTCAAACAACTTGTGACCACTTTGGAATATCTATACAAGTTAAAGGTCCGTCAGATCCGCTCAGACAACGGGACAGAGTTCAAGAATCAGTGGATGGAGGCATTCTGCAAAGAAAAGGGAATTGTACATCAGTTCATATCTACTTACACTCCACAGATGAACGGGGTTGCTGAAAAGAAGAACAAAAGCTTGATAGAGACTGGCAGGATGATGCTAGCAGACTCGAAACTACCTATCCAGTTCTGGAACGAGGCAGTGGCCAATGCATGTTACACTTTGAATCTAGTCTTGGTGGTTAAACGACATGGAAAAACGTGTTACGAGTTGCTACAACGACGTAAACCTAATCTGGAGTACCTCGAACCGTTTGGGGCACCATGTACGTTTCTGAAGAAACATCAGTCAGGCAAGTTCAGTGAAAAGGCTGAAAAAGGGATCTTTCTAGGATACAACATACTGAACAAGAGGGTTTACAACAACTCAACAGGTCAAGTAGAAGTATGGTGCAACGTCGATGTTCAAAGATACACCACCCCTCCTGCAGGAAAAGGACCAGCCTTCTTTTTTGATTATGATGGATTCTTCAAGTCCTTCAACATTCCTCTCACGCCTTCTGATGATGAGATATCTACAAAGATGATGTATGATGTCTTAAACATACCGCCCCTAGACTCGATAGCATCAGATTCACAAGGCCAATCTTCTAGCAGCTCAGGGGGAGTACCAGAAGTTAGTGACTCCTCTCTGATAATGAAGATGTGGAAAATGTTTAGGTGGAACACGAGGAACAAGTTCCTGCTACAACAAGTACACATGCATCCGATGCTAATGCATCTCACACTTCGAAACCTCAAACTCCAACAGCTACAGATTCAAACTCTAGAACTCACAATTTAGGTCAGGATGTAGTTGTTCCCACCACTCCCGGGTCGCGACTAAATGTTTATCATCCTCTGGACAATGTCATAGGGGATGTACAATCAGGAATACAACACGAAATCAGCTATACTCAGTTGATTATGCCTCAGTCATGGAAAAAGGATACCTTCATGACGGAGCTTATCGATGTTTTGTGTCTCAATTTGAGCCAAAATATGTAAGTGACACCTTGAACGATAAGGCTTGGGTGAGTGTTGTTAGGATCAGTGATCTACGTTTGATTGATTAGAGAGTATTGCAGCGGAAATCAAACAATGAATTAGACAATTCACAAGAACACAATTGATATTCAATATAAGAGTAAATGGTTATAGAGAGAGAGAATTATGCGAAAGATATTTCATTCAATATGCGCTTTCGTGGTAACAGAATGTCACACGTACAATTAGGTCAACATCTCTTATATAGGAGATGTGACGTCTGCTGATGTCACTTGATAGTGACATCTAACAGAATTATTCAAACTACTGATAGTTAACACAACTACTGAAGATGTCAAACAGCTGACATCTTCTTACAAAAATACTAAGTGTTAACTAGCACTACAACTACTGAAAAGAAACTACTGAAACTACACGACTGAAGAACATGCTCTTCAGTCATTTTACAAGTACTGAAATAGAAAAGAAAACTACTGAAAGAAAAACCATCATAACAACTGAAGAATGCTTCTTCAGCTGTTGTAACAAACTCTGAAGGCATCAGTACTTGTACTTGAACTTCAGCTGTTGTCATCAACTGATGTCTTTAGCTTTTGTCTTCAGTCTTTGTACTTCAGCTGTTGATCTTCAGTACTTTAGCCTTCAGCTGTTGATCTTCAGACTTTGGTCTTCAGCTGTTGAAGTCTTCAGTACTTTAGTCTTCAGCTCTTTAAGTCTTTAATACTTTAGTCTTCAGCTTTTTAAGTCTTCGGTACTTTAGTCTTCAACTGTTGATCTTCAGCTGTTGAAGTCTTCAGTACTTTGTTCTTCAGCTGTTGCTCTTTAGACTTTGTCAAACAGCTGATCAAGTCTTCAGCAGCTGATCAAGTCTTCAGCAGCTGATCAAGTCTTCAGCAGTTGTTGTGATGTCTGTGGGACTTATTGAAGATGTCCCACTTATTATGGCAGAAAGATTGGTCTTTTTGTCTTCTAGATCAGCTCAGAAGTGACCCATGTAAGCATAGGCCTGGGAAGAAGTCTCAATGATTTGTTTGGCAAAGGATGAATGGGAACTCCGTCTTTGGGAACTGGACACAGAGATGTTACCCCATCCATGAGATCTACTTCCCAACAATGAGTCTGTATGACTCCCTTGTATAGGCCTCAAGGAAGGTTATTTGTTCCTCCATGGTAAGCTCTTCTGCTCCTCCTTCAAAAAGTGATTCTGGCCCATAATACTCAGATAGGTATTTGACCTGCTTCCCATTTTTGAGTTCCACAGTTGTTATTACTCTATAAGCAAATTCATTTGGGTGATTACCCTCTAAGAACAACTGGAGCTCATTTTTTCTAACTTCCTCAAGCCTCTTATATACTAACCCCATTTGCACCATTTTATTCTCCAGCATCTTTTGTGGGGTCAGTTTAGCTTTATAGGCTTTCTTGAAGTCATCTAGGATTTCCCAGGGTGATACTACAAAGACCAGTGAGATCACTTCATCTACAATCTTCTTCACTTGGCCAATGTATCTTTGTGGAATGTTTTTCTTTTGAATCCTATGAGACACCCTGGGATCAGGCCAAATCCTCACTCTCACCTTTTGATATTGAAATGTATGTTTAAGAGTGTATAATCTGAGAGCATGCTTCTTCATGTTGATGATTGAAGATGTGGCAGCATATGCTTTGTCAACTCTTCTCAACAGTTCCTCATCATGTTGTTTGTGAAGCTCTTCTTTTTCTAACTTCACTTTCACAGTTTGCCTTTGAGACTCAGGAGTAACTGTTGGAAGGTGACTTGTGGCCTTAGGCAATTGTATAATAGCTGAGATTGGCAGCCTATCTTCATCTTCATCATTATCTTCTTCATCTTATTCTAGCCTCAGTACCCTTCTCTTCCTCTTCTGGGGTACGTCATCGGCTATTGGTTTTGAGGGTGAGGGAAATTGGTTTGGTGGGTTGTGGTTGTGGTGGTTTTTGGGGTAAAGGGATTGTTTTAGTGGATTTTGGTGTGGGAATTTTGACAGGCTGTTCTAGCATTTTGGATGTGAGTTCAGCTTTGGATTGCTTGACTAGTTCAGTCCTGCTCCCAGCACCAGCTTCATTTAAGGCTTCAATAACCAATCCTTTGGTATATACTTCAGACGAACAGATCTTGGTGGTTATTTCCAAGATGCTGTCCCTGGACCATGCCTTGATTTCAATCAATGATCTACCAAGATACTTAGCTATGAACCTGATCATGATTTCTAGCCTTTCCCTTTCTAACACATCATAACTTGCCCATCTAGCTTGGATTTCTTCAATCTCCAATCTTCTGATTTCTGAGTCAAGTTTTTCAGTGTCGTGACCTTGCCTAAACAATTGATCAATGATGTTATCCATTGATCGGCTGTGTTCGGCATCAGCCTCCTTCACCATTGTCTCCAAGTCAGTCTCCTTTTCATTCTTCCTTTTCTTGTATGCGACATGAAAGTCTTTAGTACTTTCAGTCACTTTCTCCATGTCAGCTTCCTTCACCTTCTCCTTCTCAGTTTCTTTCCTATCTGCAATCCTCTTTCTTTTTGCTTTCACTGACTGAATCTCCCCCTTTTTGGTTGCAATGGTTGCAAGGGTTTGATTGTCAGAAAGCCTTTTGCTCACAGCATCCTCTATCAAGGGTGGTATAACTGAGGGAAGCCTCTCATCAAGGGTTTTAAGCACTATATCAGTGATAGTTGATGTGATGAGAGGTAAGGAATGTTGAAAGATAGTAGCTATTTGCTCCCGGGGGTTCTGTCCCTGAGAAATAGTGCCAGAAGCAGAGGCAGGTGGCTGAGTGTTTTGGAGTGGCTCTGTGTATGGGAGACCTTCAGAGAAAGGTGCCATCTGTGGGTTTTGAGGGGTAGATGGTCTTTGATCCTGAGAAATTTTGGCAAGCAGCTCTTTGAGTCTGCTTACCTCATCCTCGAGGATGGTGTTTTGGGCTAAAACATCATAAAAGAAGCCCAGGTCATCATCAGTGTGTACTGAATCACCTAACCTCCTGATAGAATCAGGATGAACATGCTCTGAGTGTAGATCAGTAGTAGCATGTGCCTCTTGGTCATGGTACTGGGGACTTCCTGCCTCAGGACCATGTCCTTCATCAGCAGTTGTCTCTGGTGAGGTCTTATGAATGTTACCAACTTCAGCCTGATCATATGCAGAAGCAGGAGAAGTGGCAGCCTCACCAGAAGTTCCAATCTCTTTTTCTACACTCGGAGATGGAACATTGTAACCCCTGTGCTATGGGTTATCAGAAGCACGTTGGTCCTCCCCCTCAATGGTTGAGGTATGCCTAGTTGTAATTGGTTTCTGGGGAGGGGGTGAGGAGTGCAACTGACTCAGCACTTGTGCAACAATAAGTGTAGGACTTGGAGGGGCGGTTGCATGTGGAGATTGGGTAGAAGCAGATTGCACCCGGGGTGAGTGGTGCGCTTCAATGGTAACCCTCTCAATTGAGATAGGTTCCAGCAATATGGGATCCCCAATATTGGTTGCAACAGGATCCTGTTGAGAGGATACCTGTGCGGCTTTGGCAGGTTGAGTCGTTGACATAACTGGGGGTTAAAACCAGTATGTGTGTCCTGTGTTTGTGGTACAGGGGCATCCTTAGGGGACTCATCTCCCTGAGTAGCCTTTTTTGGCTTTTTGGATTTTGGTTTTGTGGGGACTTTGGATTTGGAGGTGGTGGCTGTGGGTTCTAGCTGCGTGGGTTTTCGCAGCTTGGTAGCCTGTTTGAGTGATTGGTCTGAGTTGTGCCTGGAGTATACCTCAGGCAATACAGCCATGGCAGGGACTCCAAAGCCAACAAGTCCCTCAGCTTTCAGCTGGTTCTCTATAATGGCCATGATGAACCGAGGATATAATATCCATCGATTAGCAATAGGTTTTGAGGCCATATCCTTAAGTTCAAGAAATATTATTTTAGAAAAGTTTAAGTTTTGTTGCTCAAGGATAGAGAATAATACCTGCTGCCACCTGGTCGACATTTGATCCCAAGAGGAAGTCTTAGGAGCTAAGCAAACATTCACCATATGAAAAATAAGGCGTTCTGCATCATGGAAATGTTTCTTCAGGATGGTAGAGGCGCTGAGGTTACCCTGGTATCCATGGTGGGCAAAGGATAGATCAGTGGTGCCCTTTGGATACCCACGGGGAAAGTGGCATCATCCAGTTGTAGGGTTTGGCGAATGATTGCCGGAGTGATGACCACCTGTAGATTGTTGACGAATGACTGGAGAGAGTCATTGTTATTCTCCCCAGTGATGAGGGTGACGTTCGTCTAGAACTGATGGAGGGATTTAGCATGAATGGTAGGATTAGAAGGAAAGCCGTTTTGTAGGGAGAATGGACCATCAGATCAATGGCATTATTGAACTTTGTCCAGAATGGTGATTTGGTAGGTAGGCAACACAGTTGTGTCGTGGTTTAAGCTTCATGGTCGCCATTAATGTGAGAGAAGATGTGGAGGGTTGAACGTTAGGTTTGGAGATAATGAAGCTCTGTAAGATGAGGTATTTATAGGGTCAGTTGGAGAAAACAACTGAAAGGTCAGAGGTTGAAACAACTGAAGTCTTGGTTTTAGGCATCAATAGTTATAAAACTACTGAAAACCTTGGTTTGTCTTCAGGGTTTGAAAACAACTGAAGTTGGTTTTAGTCATCAGTAGTTGTGAAACTACTGAAAACCGTGTTTTGTCTTCAGGTGTTGTAAACAACTAATAACGTGGGTTAGTCATCAGTAGTTGTAAAACTACTGAAGACATGGTTTTGTCATCAGCTGTGTAAACAGCTGAGGACTTGGTGTTAGTCATCAGTAGTTGTGAAACTACTGAGGACATGGTTTTGTCATCAGCTATTTAGGGTGAAACAGCAGTTGTAGAAACAACTGAAGAGAAAGTTCTCATCAGTAGTGTTCGTCAATTCTTAGCTTTTCAGCTGTTTCATACTATCCTCAACACTTACTCATCAGTCTTTGTTGTTTTCAATTGTTTCATAGGACATCAATACTTGATCTGTTTTTACTGATATGATCATTTGTTTTAACAGAATCAGTACAATATGTGATATGGTTACTAATGATCATCAGTACTTAGTTACTGACAGCATCAATAGTTATCACTTATTCGAGTCGTAGCATACCAAGCCTTAACACTAGGTTTTGGAAAGTAGAACTATCCAAAGGCTTAGTAAAACTGTCTGCAAGCTCATCAGCACTAGGCACAAACTTTGGATCAATCAGACCTTTTTCAAAACAGTCCCTAATAAAATGATGTTGATCTCTATATGTTTGGTCCTAGAGTGCTGGACTGGATTTTTGACAATGCACAGAGCTGAAGCACTATCCATTAATAATGGAGTCTTAGTCTCTGTAATGCCATAATCCAAAAGTTGGTTCTGAAGCCAGAGTACCTCAGAAGTACAACTTGCAGCTGCAATGTACTCTGCTTCAGCAGTGGATGTAGCAACAGATGTTTGTTTCTTACTCTGCCAAGAAATCAAACAGTTGCTAGGAATTGACATCCACCAGAAGTTGACTTTCTGGTTAACTTACACCCTGCATAGTCACTATTTGAAAAACAAACTAATTTGCAAGAGTGTCCAGTGGAATACCATAAACCTAGAGATTGTGTACCTTGAAAATATCTAAAGATCCTCTTAACTGCAATCAAATGAGACTCTTTAGGAGCAGCCTGAAATCTAGCACAAACACAAGTTGCAAACATGATATCTGGTCTAGAAGTGTTAAGTACATCAAGGACCCAATCATACATCTGTAAAGTGTTCATCAACAGCTTTACCTTTCTGATCTGCATCCAGTTGTGTGGTGTTGCACATGGGAGTAGAACATGGCTTACAATTTTGTAAATCAAACTTATTCAAAGATCTTTTGAATATTTTGACTGATGAATAAAGATTCCATCAGCCTTTTGTTTGATTTGCAAGCCTAGAAAGAAGTGTAATTCTCCCATTGCACTCATTTCAAACCTTTGTTTCATTAAAAATGTAAAATCATCACACAACTGGGGATCAGAGGATGCAAAAATAATATCATCAACATAAATTTGAACAAGTAGCTTATGCTGATCCACCTTCTTAATAAACAAAGTTTTATCTATGGAGCCTCTAGTGAAATTATTTTTAAGAAGAAAATTTGAAAGTGTTTATACCAGGCTCTAGGAGCTTGCTTCAACCCATAAAGAGCCTTATCAAGTTTATACACCCAATCAGGATGTTTGTTATCCTCAAAACCTGGTGGTTGACACACATAAACCTCTTCTTTTATTTTACCATATAAAAATGCACTTTTGACATTCATTTGAAAAACTCTAAGATTGTGGAATGCAGCATAGGCTAAGAACAATCTAATTGCCTCTAGTCTGGCTACAGGGGCAAAGGTTTCATCATAATCAATACCTTCTTCTTGTGAAAACCCTTGTACAACCAGTCTAGCTTTGTTCTTAACAATAAGCCCATTTTCATCAGTTTTATTCTAAACACCCATTTAGTGCCTATTGCACACTTACCTGGGGGTAGAGGAACCAGTTCCCACACTTGCTGTTTCTTGAACTGAAGTAGCTCAAGCTGCATGGCTTCAACCCATCCATTGTCTCTCAAAGCAACATGATAGTTCTTGGCTCTAGCTGACTGATGAAGAGAGCATAGAAACAGAAGTTAGACAATTGACTTCTTGTTGAAACTCCAGCATTGATATCACCAATGATTTGAGACATTGGGTGATTCTTCAGCTCTTGATAAACAATGAGATCTGTGCAAGTGTTTGTAGAACCTTCAGCAGCAGCAGATGGTGATGCAGACTCTTGAAACCAAGAATTAGATGGTAAATCAAAAGATGTAGAGGAATCAGATATCTATTAGCATTTGTTATGGATGGAACTGCTGAAGCTACAGGAACATCAAGTTTAGCAGACTTAGGCAGTTGATCACTAAACTTGAATAGGTGAGTATTGATATTATCATCATCATCAATACCACCAAGTGGAAGACATGCTGCAGAAGATGATTTATCCACATGATCTGCAACAGCTAAGGTTGATAAGGAACATATTGCAGTATGTCCAGATAAAAACAACTCCACAGGATTTTGTGGATCTTGTCCTTTGGAGATTCATTAAACTTCACATGCAGAGTTTCTTCAACTATCTTTGTTCTGCAGTTGAAGACTCTGTATGCCTTGCAAATAGATGAATAACCAACAAAATACCATGCATCCACCTTAGGATCAAATTGTGGAGTTGATCCTTTGTGTTGAGAATGAAACAGGGACACCCAAAGGCTCTGAAAAATGAAATTAGAGGAGCCAAGTGATGTAGAACTTCATATGGAGTCTTCATCAACCTCTGATTTACTAAGGCTCTATTCTGCACATAGCAAGCTGTATTAACAGCTTCAGCCCCAAAGGTCAGTGGCAAACTAGAGTCAGCCAACATAGACCTTGCAGCTTCAATTAGGGTCCTGTTCTTTCTCTCCACTACTCCATTTTGTTCTGGAGTTCTTGGGATGCTAAACTGCCTTTTGATTCCCCTTGAAAGATAAAAATCATCAAGTGTTGGTTTCTGAATTCAGTTCCATTGTCACTCCTTATACACTTGACTGATAGGGAATACTGCTTCTCAACATACAACACAAAGTTTATAATCTTCTGAGCAACTTCATCGTTTGAATGCAGAAAGAAAGTCCATACAAATCTAGAGTAATCATCCACAGTACCAGACAGTATTTCTTCTTTGCCATGCTTATCACTCTCACAGGACCAAATAGATCCATGTGCAGTAACTGCAAGCAAGCAGTGGACTTAGGTTCTTCAATAGGAGGAATGAGACTTTGTGTTGTTTTCCTTGTAAACAAGCAGTGCAGGTTTCATCACAGTGGAACTCCTTTATTGGTAAACCTCTCACTATACTATTGTGGATCAGCTGATTCATGTTTTTGATATTAACATGACCCAGCCTTCTGTGCCACAGTTTAGATTCCTGAGGAGAGGCTGTGGAAAATAGGCAAGGATGGCCTTTGAGAGTTATTTTCTTGGAAAGATCTAAGGCATACACTCTTCCTGTCCTGTTGGCCCTCGGGAGAGTGTGATCATCCATCACCTTATCAATCAAATTCATAACTTTGGATGACAGAATCCTACAGTTCTAACTAGTGAAAAGAGCAACATGGCCTTTATCACACATTTGACTGACACTCAAGAGATTGTATTTGAGATTTTCCACATGATTAACATCATCAAACTTTATTTCCCCATTGGAGACAAAGCCTTTGCCAATGATGTAACCCTTAGCATCATTGCCAAAAGAAACAAACCCCTTCTTTCCTTGAGAGTAGTCATGAAGAAGAGAGCTGTTCCCTGTCATATGCATAGATCCTCCACTGTCTACATACCAGATGCTACTTTGGCATGCTGAAGAACCTTGTAATCATAAACAATTAGTTAGTTTTTGAGACCCAAACCTTTTTGGTTTTGGGTCTATTCACATCAACAGATGGTAAACTAACAGATTGGCTATGAATAACAGCCTGAGGGGATGGAGATGGTGAAGAAGAAGAATCCTTTGGCATGGATTTTCTTCTCTGTGGTTTCAGCACAGGAGCATCTAATTGGTTGACTCTCCCCTATAGATGTTGAACCATCATAACAAGTTGTGTCTGATTCTGGGATAAGGCCTTCAGCTCATCAGACACATTAGTGCTTGAGATTGATGGATTCTTGTGTTGTACCATCTCCCTTTGAGCAACCTCAGCTGTTGCCTGATTAACCCCTTGCTTTTTAGATTTCTTTTTGGATTTAGGGGTCACAGGTTTTGATGTTGCTTGTACAAATTTGGTTTCAAACTCAGTTTTCATTTTATCTATTTGCTTCTTAATGTTCTTATTATGTTTGAGTTTGGAGCCCTTTTTATACCAGCAATCATAGTAAGATGATTGAATAAGCCACATATTTCACATGGCTTTTCTTCATCTTAAGTTGATCATCTGCTGAAGAAGATGAAACTACTGAAGACTTATTCTTCAGCAGTTTGCTATCAGTACTAGTAGTTTTCTTCCCATTAGTACATGCTTTCTGATATCTTCTTCAGTAGTTTTCCCACCCTTCTACTTGCAGTTTTCTTCCCTTTAGTACATGCAGTAGTTTGGGTTTGTTCTCCAGGTGTTATGACATGCTCTTTGGTACTATCATACTTTGTGAAATACCACCTGGAGTGACCAACTTTATGATCATGTGAGTGTCAGCATTTGAACCATCAACATCAGCTAATAGGTTCTGAGAGGAATTAATGCTGACTTCAACCTCTGATGGTGTTGTATCAGATAGTAGATCACATGATGAAAAGGATTGGTTATTGCTTTCTCCATCAGATTTACCTCTACTCTGGGAGTAAAATCTGTAGGAGGAGCACTGTGATTATAACCAATGCCAAACTTCACATTGGAAGCAGACTGCTTACTAAGAAGCATTTCAAAACCCTTGCAAGAATGTACCCATCGATCACACTCTACCTGGGTAGTTGCAAGTGTTCTTTGAGATCTCTGTACTTCTCTAGAAGTACCTCTTCCTATCTTATCATCAGTGATTTGGCATTTAAGTTTGTAAATCTCATCATTCTTATCATTAAGCACAGACTCAAATTCAACTTTTCTTTTGGAAATTATTTGTTCTAGCTCAATGTTCTTGTTAATTAAAGCTACATTTGCTTCTCTAATAGATGCAAATGTGGCTATGCATGTTTCAGAACATAACATGGCTTTGGCTTCATTTGTTCATGACCAGACATATCATCTGGTAAACTACTCCATCAACAACTCCTGGGGTGAAAAAGCGGTGTAGTTGAGGTTGAGATTGTTGATGAGATTGGGAAGGTTGAGGTTCAGGTAATGCTTGTGGTTTTTGTGCCATAGGAGCTTGAACCGGATTTGGATGAGGCATGTAATAGCAGGGATAAGGATATGACATTGGACCCTGAGGGAAAAAGTATGCAGAGATATAGGGTGTGAATAATGACCAGAACTCGCAGGATGTTGCCCTTTGTTTTATGGACTAGTGCTTGGAAAAGTCACAAAGGGTGCAGAGGAGTTAGATCCAGTTGATCTACACTCTCTTGCAAAGTGTCCAAGCCTTTGGCATTTGTGACACCTCAACTTACTCTTGTCAAAACCAACTTTGGTTTTGCCAGAGAGTCCAGGAAATTTCCTGCCAGTTCTCTTGTAGAACTTTTGAGATCTGATATTAACTAAGGCCATTTGGCTTAGAATATCCATCTCTTCTAAATCATCATCAGCAATACCCTTCAAATCATCCATGATGAAGCATAAATTGTCACTATTACAGCTTGATTGACTATCAACACCAACAAATGCATGATCAGAACTGTTTGAAGAGAAATCTATATGCTCATCATAATTGCTTTCAGATGCAGCATATTCTGACTCATGACCAACCAAGGCAGTGTTCCCTGGTACAAATTCATCAGTGAGCTTTCCTGATGATGCCAATTTCCTTTTCTGCTCTATCTCTCTCTCGAATGTAAGCAGTTTCCCATGAAGTTGGGTGAGAGATAGGCTATCCAGATTTGCACTGGAGCGTAGGACAATAGTGTAAGTGTCCCATCTCTCAGGTAGTGATCTGAGGAATCTGTTATTCATCTGGCTATTGGTATATTCCTGTTTGACCATTTTCAGCTCAGAGATCAAACAAGAAAAACGCTCAAACTGTTGAGTCAGTGTCTCACCCTTTCTATGAGAGAATGTCTCATATTGTTGGGCAAGGATTTCTTGTTGTTTGCTAAAACCTCATATGTTCCACCGAATTGTTCCTTCAGTGCATTCCAGAGGTCATGAGCAGTTTCATGATGCATAAGCCCTGAATAGATTTCATTAGGCAAAGCCATGGCCAGAATACCATGCGTTTTAGCATCAATCTCAAACAGTTTCCGATCCTCATCTGAGTATTGTTCCTTCTTCTTTGGAACCATTTGGTTGGTTTCCGGATTGTTCACCATAGGCTTATGTGGACCATGTACCACAGATGTCCAACAACCTAAACTGTTAACAGACAGGTGATGAAGCATCCTTCGTTGCCATATGTTATACTCAGTCCTAACCAGCATCGGAGGCTTGGTTGATGAACCGGTATTGTGAGGGTCATTAGAAGGAGTAGTCATTCTCAGATTCAACCAAATTCAATTAAGCTTTAGCAGATTTAGAACAAAAACACAACAAACCAAATTGAACCAAGAGAAAGCTCAAAGTGAATAAATGAAAGCTGCAAAAATTCAATAATCTATAACCAATTCTTGCAAATATGCTAATTCAATCAAACATAGATATCGAATAGCAGTTTCAATGATCAATTGTTAGATCGATCAATGATTAACCTGCTCTGATACCAATTGTTAGGATCAGTGATCTACGTTTGATTGATTAGAGAGTATTGCAGCGGAAATCAAACAATGAATTAGACAATTCACAAGAACACAATTGATATTCAATATAAGAGTAAACGGTTATAGAGAGAGAGAATTCTGCGAAAGATATTTCATTCAATATGCGCTTTCGTGGTAACAGAATGTCACACGTACAATTAGGTCAACATCTCTTATATAGGAGATGTGACGTCTGCTGATGTCACTTGATAGTGACATCTAACAGAATTATTCAAACTACTGATAGTTAACACAACTACTAAAGATGTCAAACAGCTGACATCTTCTTACAAAAATACTAAGTGTTAACTATCACTACAACTACTGAAAAGAAACTACTGAAACTACAACGACTGAAGAACATGCTCTTCAGTCGTTTTACAAGTACTGCAATAGAAAAGAAAACTACTGAAAGAAAAACCATCACAACAACTGAAGAATGCTTCTTCAGCTGTTGTAACAAACTCTGAAGGCATCAGTACTTGTACTTGAACTTCAGCTATTGTCATCAACTGATGTCTTCAGCTTTTGTCTTCAGTCTTTGTACTTCAGCTGTTGATCTTCAGTACTTTAGTCTTCAGCTGTTGATCTTCAGACTTGGTCTTCAGCTGTTGAAGTCTTCAGTACTTTAGTCTTCAGCTCTTTAAGTCTTCAGTACTTTAGTCTTTAACTGAGTGCCATGCAAGAAGAACCTTTTCAATTCAAGAAGTTAGGTGTGTGGACTCTAGTGGATAGACCTAAAGGTGCTAAGGTCATTGGCACAAAATGGGTCTTAAAATGCAAGAAGGATGACCAGGGGTCATTATCAAAAACAAGGCTCGACTTGTAGTTCAAGGATTTTGACAAGTCGAGTGTATTGATTAAAACGAAGTGTTTGCACCCGTGGCAACAATAGAAGCCATCCATATCTTCCTAGCCTATGCATCGTATAAGAAGATTAAAGTATATCAACTTGATGTGAAGAGTGCGTTCCTTCATGGTGAAATCCGAGAGACAGTGTATGTCAGTCAACCCGAGGGATTTGAGGATCCATATCATCGGGACAGAGTTTACAAGCTAGACAAGACTCTATACGGGCTTTATCAAGCCCCTAGAGCATGGTACGAGAAACTCTCAACTCACCTTGTGAAACAAGCTAGATCTATGTTGATGACATAATCTTCGGATCCAAAAACGAAGAGTTATGTAAGGAATTTGAAGCAGTAATGAAAGCAGAGTTCGAAATGAGTGCAATAGGAGAAATGAAGTTCTTCCTTGGATTACAGGTGGACCAGACACCTGAGGGAATTTTCCTACATCAAACCAAGTATGTAGGCAATATTCTTAGTCGGTTCGATATGGAGAATCCTTCGGCAGCTTGAACTCCTCTTGCTACAAACCACGATGTAGCACCCGACGAAAATGGCGATCTGGTTGATGCCACCATGTACCGAGGAATGATCGGATCCCTCATGTATTTCACATCCTCACGTCCAGATATCATGTACGCGACGTGTCTATGCTCCAGATATCAGGAGAAACCAAAAGTCAACCATCTTATTGGGGTTAAAAGGATATTTCGTTATCTGAAGGGTACACCAACACTAGGGTTGTGGTATCCTCATGATAAAGACTTCGAGCTTACGGCGTATAGTGACTCGGATTACGGCGGTTGCAAAATAAACTACAAGTCAACATCAACAGGATGTCAATTCTTTGGGAGGAGATTTGTGATCTAGCAGTGTAAGAAGCAGACCTCGGTTGCTCTGTCAACCTGTGAAGCCGAATATGTTGCTGCTACAAGTTGCTGTTCACAAATCATATGGATTCAACAGCAAATGCGGGATTATGGTTTGAAATTCTCTAATACTCCTATATATGTTGATAACTCTGCTGCGATAGTTGTAACTAAAAATCCTGATAGGATCTCAGCATCTAGTTTGATCGATTCGAATGATTTCAGCAGCGGAATAGAGTACCAACTAGCACAAATCAAGCAAGAATACCAAAGATATAGCAATGAACAGAATTAGTTATAGAGAGAGAAATTTTCTGCAAAAGGAATATTTCATTCAATCACACGCTTTGGCATGGCTTTCGCAAAATTACAATTTAGGTCATCTTCCTTAATAAGGAAAGATGACGTAGGCTGATGTCACTTGATAGTGACATCTAACCGTTATTAACAAACTACTGAAACACTAAAACTACTGAAGATGTCAAGCAACTGACATCTTCTTACTAGAAGCTAAGTGTTTACTTATTACAAAACTACTGATAAGAAACTACTGAAACTACAACGACTGAAGAACAAACTCTTCAGTTGTTTTACAAAACTACTGAAAGTAAAAACATAAAACTACTGAAACACAACTACTGAAGAAGTACTCTTCAGCTGTTGTGACAAACTACTGAAACTTCAGCACTTGGTCTTCAGACTTGAACTTCAGACGTTTCATCAGCTGATGACTTCAGTAGATGTCATCAGCTGATGTCTTCAGTCTTTGTCTTCAGACTTTGTACATCAGTTGTTGATCTTCAGCACTTGTGGATTCTTCAGCTGTTGAACTTTAGTACTTTGGTCTTCAGCTTCAGCACTTGTATTCTTCAGCTGTTAACCTTCAGTACTTTGGTCTTCAGCTTCAGCACTTGTATTCTTCAGCTGTTAACCTTCAGTACTTTGGTCTTCAGCTTCAGCACTTGTGTTCTTCAGCTGTTGAAGTCTTCAGTACTTGATCTTTAGCTGTTGAAGTCTTCAGCACTTGTCAAACTGCTGATGAAGCCTTCAGCAGAGTTGTTGTGATATCATGTGGGACTTAGAGGTTTTCTGATCTTGGCTCATTGGTTCTTTTGGTCCAACAAACTCCCCCTGAACCAATGCAACCAAAACCTCTAATTGATTTATTTTTCCACTTATTGTTGGCAGAATGGTTGGTCTTTTTCCTTCTTGATCAGTTGAGAAGATGACCATATAAGCACTGGCCTGGGAATGAGTCTCTGATGATTTGGTTGGCAATGTATGGATGGGAGCTCTGTATTAGGGAATTGGACACTGAGCTGTTCCCCCATCCATGAGACTCACTTCCCAACTATGAGCTTGTAGGATTCCCTGGTGTAGGCCTCCAAAAATACAATTTGTTCCTCCATGGTGAGCTCCTTTGCCTCACCATCGAAGAATCCTTCTGGCCCATAGTACTCAGACAGAAAATTGACCTGTTTTCCATTTTGAGTACCACTGTTGTAATCTGTCTGTAAGCAAATTCATCAGGATGATGACCTTCTAACAGCAGTGGTAACTCATCCTTTCTGATCTCATTCAGCCTCTTATACACCAGCCCCTTTTGATCATTCTGTTCTCCAGCATCTTTTGTGGGGGCATGTTTGAGGTGTAGGCCTTTTTGAAATCTTCCAGGATTTCCCAGGGTGAGACTACAAGGGCTAAGGAGATCACTTCATCTACAATCTTTTTCACTTGCCCATTGTATGTCTGAGGGATATTTTTCTTTTGTATTCTATGAGCCACCCTGGGATCAGGCCAAATTCTTACTCTTTCTTTCACATACTGAAAAGTATGTCTAAGAGTATAAATCCTCTGAGCTTGTTTTTTCATATTAATGATGGAGGAAGTGGCTGCATATGCTTTATCTACTCTCCTCAATAACTCTTCATCGTGCAATCTGTGTTGTTCTTCTTCTTCCAATTTCACTTTGATTGCATCTCTTTGTTGCTCAGGAGTTATTACAAGAGAGAGATCTTTGGCCTTAGGCAACTGTAGAACAGCTGAGATCGGCAGCCTGTCTTCATCATCATCTTCTTCTTCTTCCAGCCTCAACACCTTTCCCTTCTTCTGCTTAGGTGCATCATCGGCTGTTGGTTTTGAGGGTAAGGGAGTTGGTTTTGTGGGTTGTTGTTGTGGTTGTTTTGGAGAGGGAATGTTGACAGGCTGAGTTAGCATTTTGGAGGTGAGTGTGGCTTTTGAGTGTTTGGCTAGCTCAGTCCTGCTCCCTGCTCCTGCTTCATTCAAAGCTTCTAGTACTAATCCCTTAGTATATGCCTCAGACGAACAGATCTTGGAGGTTATGGCCAAGATGCTATCCCTGGTCCATGATTTTATTTCGATCAATGATCTCCCAAGGTATTTGCTGATAAATCTGATCATGATCTCAAGTCTTTCTCTATCCATTGTGTTGTAGCTGGCCCATCTTTGTTGAATCTTTTCGATCTCTAATCTTCTTATTTCAGAGTCCAGCTTTTCAGTATTGAAACCTTGCCTAAACAGCTGATCAATGATATTGTCCATTGATCTGCTGTGTTCACATCAGCCTCTTAACCATTTCATTCAAGTTTTTATCTTTTTCAGCACTTTTCTTTTTCTTATATGTGACGAAAGTCCTTTTGACTTTCATGTACTTTCTCCTTTTCAGCTCCCTTCTCATTCCATTCTCCTTCTCTTTCTCGTCCTCATACACAACAGTCCTTCTCTATTTCCACTTCTTTGTCCTTCTCTTTCTCTTCTCCTTCTCCATCCTCTTTCTTTTAGCTTTCACTGCTGGAATCTCCCCCTTTTTGGTGCATTGGTGTTAAGGGTTTTGATCATCAGAAAGCTTTTGGCTCAGTACATCCTCCACCATAGTTGTAAGACAGAAGAAAAGGCTTTCATCAACAGTTTTAATGACAAGTTCGTTATCTACAGTGTGATGAGAGAGGGGATTTGAGGGATAGCATCCATTTTGCTCAGGGGGGGTTTTGGTCCTGAGAAATGGTGCCAGAAAACAGAGGCAGGTGGCTGAGATTCTTTGAGTGGCTGTGTGTTTAAGTGACCTTCAGAGAAGTTGCCATCTGTGGTTGATGTGGTGGCAGATGGTCTTTCTCCTGAGAGAGTTGGTCAGTAGTTTTTGTAGCCTACTGACTTCCTCCTCTAGGATTATGTTCTGGGCAAGACATCATAAAGAAGCCAGGTCATCATCAGCAGATGCTGATCACCTGACCTCCTGCTTGTAGCAGGATGTACATGCACTGGGTGTAGACCAGATGTAGCATGTGCCCCTTGTCTTGGAACTGGGGACTTCCAGCCTCATGACTTTGTCCTTCATCAGCTGGTTCCTCTGGTGAGTCTTAGTTATGTTACCAACCTCAGTCTGATCATATGCTGATTCAGAAGAGGTGGCAGCCTCACCCGATGTTCTGATGTCCTATCCACACCAGGAGATAGAACATTAAACCCCGGTGCTGTGGGTTGTCAGAAGCATGTGTATCCTCTCCTCAATTGTTTTTGTTCTCCTCTTTGTTGGTGGTTGTAGGGGAGGATGGAGGCATGCAGCTGAGTCAGCATATTAGCAATTATATGGTTGACTTTGGGGGGCATTGCATGGGGAGAGGGAATAGAAGTTGATTGCATCCGGGGAGAGGGCTCTTCATGATAACCTCCTCAAGTGAGAGAGGTCTCAGTAATGTGGTTTCCTCCCCTGAAGTGGTTGCAACGGATCCTTTTGAGAGGATACCTGTGCGGCTGTTGCTGGTTGAGTCTTTAAACTACTGGGGGTTTTGAACCAGTAGGGTATCCTGTTGGGTGGTACAGGAGCATCATCTGGGACTCATCTCCCTGATTAGCTTTTTGGGTTTTGGATTTTGGCTTGGTGGGGACTTTGGATCTGCAGTTGAAGCTGTGGTTCCCTTTGCTTGGGTTTGAGCAAACGGGCAACTTCTTTGAGAGATTGGTCGGAGTTATGCCTGATATCCTCAGCTAGAACAGCTGGTGCAGGGACTCCAAGGCCAACAAGGCCATCAGTTTGTAATTCATTTAAATTATGGCCATCAAAACCTGGGATATAATATAGCCATCTGTTTCCCACAGTTTTCTGTGCCAGTCTTTGATTTCTAGAAACCAATTGTGAAAAATTTAAGGTTGGTGTTCTAGAATTGAATATAATACCTGTGCCACCGGGAAGACATTGATCCCATGAGGATGTCTTCAAGGCTAAGCAAACATTCACCATATGAAATATCAATCTTTCAGCATCAGGGAGTTCTTCTTTCAGTATGGTAGCAACTCGAAGATTTCCGTCGTACCCATTATTGATGAAGGACATATCAGTTGTGCCCTTCGGTACTCAGTCACAATAGTAGCATCTTGTAAATTTAGCACTCGACGAATGCTATCAGGTGTAACCTCTACTTGTTTTTGGTTGACCAATGACCGAACAGAAATTTGGCCGGAAGGCACATTAGTGTGACGTAGGCATTGGACCAAACTGACTTAGTGACTCTGGGTAGATGGTCTAGTAAGAGCAGAGCAGTACTATACTGAAATCATCATTGGTCTATGGCGTGATCAAACTTGTCCAGAAGGCCGATTCGTGAGGTAGGCGCCGCATTATGTCTGGTTTAGACTCTGGTTGCCATTTTTGAGAGTATGAGGTCAGAAGAACGCTAATGGAACGTTTGAGAAGAGACAGGTATTTATAGGTTGGATAGGAAAAGGCTGAAAGAAACTACTGAAGGTTTTGGTGTGGTCATCAGCTGTTTGAAACTACTGATGACGTGGTATTCACCTTCAGAGGTTTAAAACGACTGACAGTGGTGGTGTTGTCATCAGGTGTTTAAAACAACTGAGACTTGGTTTTTGACCATCAACGTTGAAACAGCTGAAGTCTTGTGTTAACCATCAGTATTTATGAACTACTGAAGGTCGTGGTTTTGAC